>JAKSZT010053883.1:57562079-57599920 GCA_026826555.1 Tolypeutes matacus | reverse complement strand
CTTCCTTCCTTCCTTCCTTCCTTCCTTCCTTCCTTCCTTCCTTCCTTTCTTTTCTTTCTTTCTCATTCTTTCTTTCAGTTGTGGATACCCAGTTCTCCCAGCACCATTTGTTGAATAGACTGTTTTAGCCCACCTGGGAGGGCTTGACAGCCTTGTCAAAAATCACTTGACTGCAGATGTGAGGATCTATTTCTGAGTTCTCGATTTGGTTCCACTGGTCAATGTGTCTGTCTTTATGCCAGTACCATGCTGTTTTTACCACTGTAGCTAGGTAATATAGTTTAAAGTCCGGAAGTGAGAGTCCTCAAACTTTGTTCTTCCTTTTTAAGAACTTTTTGGCTATTCGGTGACCCTTAACCTTCCAAATAAATTTGATAATTATTCTTTTTACTATCTGCAAAAAAAGCTGTTGGGATTTTTATTGAGATTGTGTTGAATGTATAAATCAGTTTGGGTAGAATTGACATCTTAATGATATTTAGTCTTCCAATGCATGAACGTGAAATGTCCTTCTATTTATTTAAGTCTTCTTTAGTTTCTTTTAGCAATGTTTTGTAGTTTTCTGCATACAGGTCCTTTATGTCCTCAGGTAAGTTTATTCCTAATTATTTGATTGTTTTAGTTGCTATCGTAAATGGAATTTTTTTTTTCTGATTTCCTCCTCAGATTGCACATTAGTAGTGTATAGAAATGCTATTGATATTTGCGTGTTAATCTTGTATCCCACCACTTTGCTGAACTCATCTATCAGTTCTAGTAGCTTTGCTGTGGATTTTTCAGGAGATTCTAGATGTGGGATCATATCATTAGAGAATAGTGAAAATCTTACTTCTTCCTTTCCTATTTGGGTGCCTTTTATTTCTTTATCTAGCCTAATTGCTTTAGCTAGAAAAGAAAGTATACCCAGCTGTTTTGGGGTACAATGCTCTATAGATGTCTGTTAGGTCTAGTTCATTAATTATATTATTCAAGCTCTCTGTTTCTTTGTTTATCCTCTGTCCAGATGTTCTATCCAATACTGAGAATGGTGTATTGAACTCTCCAACTATTATTGTAGAGACATCTATTCCTCCTTTAACTTTTGCCAGTGTTTGCCTCATATATCTTGGGGCATTCAGGTTAGGTGTGTAAGTATTTAGTATAGTTACTTCTTCTTTGTGAATTGCCCCTTTTATTAATATATAATGAACTTCTTCATCCCTTATAACAGTTTTGCATTTGAAATTTATTTTGACCAATATTAGTATTGCTACTCCAGCTTTTTTCTGGTTATTATTTGCATGGAACACCTTTTTCTAACCTTTCACTTTTAACCCGGTTATATCTTTACATCTGAGGTGGGTTTCTTGTAGACAACATATAGACAACTCATTTTTTTACCCATTCTATCAGTCTGTCTTTTGACTAGGGACTAGGAAGTTCAATCCCTTAACATTCAATTTTATTACTGTAGAGGCATTACTTTCTATATCCATTTTGTTCTTTGGCTCTCTGTTGTCATATCATTCTATTGTCTGTCTTCTTATCCTATAGTTTATGCTTCCTAATAATCTTCATTTCTAATCTCTTCTCCAAATCTCTTGCCCTTGTTTTTTTCCTTTCAGGCTGCAGCATTCCCTTTACTATCTCTTGTAAATATAGTCTTTTGGTAACATTCTCTCAGTTTTTGTTTGTCTCTGAAGACTTTAAACTCACTCCCATTTTTAAAGAACAGTTTTGCTGGATACAGAATTCTTGGCTGGCAGTTTTTCTCTTTCAGTACCTTAAAGACATCATACCACTTTCTTCTTGCCTCTACGTGTATTAGTCAGCCAAACAGGTACTGATGCACAGTATCAGAAATCTGTTGGCTTTTATAAAGGGTATTTATTTGGGATAGAAGCGTATAGGTTCCAGGCCGTAAAGCATACGTTACTTCCCTCACTAAAGTCTGTTGCCACCTGTTGGAGCAAGATGTCTGCTGATGTTTGCCAAGAGTTCAGGCTTCCTGGGTTCCTCTCTCCCCAGGGCTTGAGTCTCTCTGGACTCAGCTGCTCTATTCCTCTATGTGCTTACTTCTTGGGGTCCAGCTCAAAAAATCCCAACTCTCTTTTCTGCCATGTAGTTTTCTCTGTGAGTTCCAAACAATGCCAAACTGCCACACCATGGTTTCTGATGAGAGGTTGGCACTTAATCTTATTGAGGTTCCCTTGTATGTGATGCTTTGTTTTTCTCTTGCTGCTTTCATAATCCTCTCTTTACCTCTGATATTCTGAATAGTGGCTGACCCCGGGTAGGTCTATTTGGATTTATTCTTTTTGGGGTGTGTTGTTCTTCTTGGATATTGATATTTATGTCCTTCATAAGGGTTCAGAAATTTTCGTTCATTATTTCTCAAATATTCTTTCTGCCTCTTTTCCATTCTCGTCTCCGTCTGGAACTCCAATAATGCAAATGTTTGTGCATTTTGCATTGTCATTCAGTTCCCTGAGACTCTGTTCCATTTTTTACATTCTTTTCTCTTTCTGTTTTCCTGTTTTTTCCAGTTCAGATGTTCTGTCTTCAAAATCACTAATCCTATCTCCAAGCAATTCAAATCTGCTCTTATGAGCCATATAAATATATATATATTTCCTATCTGTTTGTGTGATTCTCTTTTTTTCGTGTGTATCGCTTTACCGCATGGGTCCTGCTCCTCTCCGTACCATGTGGGAGCCTGTGCCTCTCTGAGCCAAGCAGGTATGGTTCCCTTTTTTCCTTTTTTTTTTTTAACCAGGAAGTCCTAGGGATTAAACCCAGGTCCTCCATATGGTAAATGGGAGCTAAATTTCCTGAGCCACAGCCGTTCCCCCTCTAATATATTTTTAATCTCATCCATCATGTCTTTCATTCCCATAAGTTCTGTTACTTTTCTCTGCAGGCTTTCAAATTGTTCTCATGCACTCCCAGTATTTTCTTAATATCCTTTATTTCTTTAGTCATATTTTCTTTAAATTCTTTGAAGTGATTTAGGAGAGTTGTGTGATTATCACTGATTAATTCTCTTAAACCCTGTATTTCTACAGGATATTTGGTTTATTCTTTTGGCTGTGCCATCTCTTCCTGTTTCTTAGTAGGCTTGTAAATTTTTACTGATGTCTAAGCATCTGAACATGTTGGTTAATTTACTCTGATGGCCAATTTCTCTTTCTTGCCTATTTTTTTTTTTTAAATACAGCTCTTATTTGATATTTGGTTCAACTTATTCTAAGTCTTTAAAATGGCTGAGCTTAAATTTTCAAAATCAGGCCAGGGACTCACCTGTGGGGCAGATTTTCTCCCAAGGACTGGATACAGAGAGCATGGAGAACAGCTTTTGTCCATGCAATATCAGGCCGGCCAGCAGACGGCAATCTTCAGTGCACCTTTTCATGGAGGTGTTTCAGTCTTGGCTCTCCTGTGCTTCTTTGTTGAATCTCCAGATCAGAGATTCCAAGTGGGCTCTGCTGGCCGAATTCACCGATGAAAAGCACTCCAACCTCCCCTCCCTTTTCCCTTGAAACAGCTGACAGGGAGGAAGATGTTTGTTCCCCTCTCAGTTGGCTACAGTGAGCCAGGGGTTTTACCTCAGCTTAACATCTTGGGGGTGGGAGAGGGTTGTAAGATGGCTTTAATAATTAAATGAGTTAATGAGTATAAAACCGAACATTGTGCTTAGTACATAGTAGGTACCTAGTAAATGTACTTGACCTTCCCCTACTGGTAACCTGAGGTATCCTGGGAGTTATGCCGGATTGGAGAACTGATACTGATTTTCCTTACCCCTGCATATACAAATAAGGAAAAGATAGGCAAAAATAATATATCAGGATTATTGATACAGAAAGATATTGTTTATTAGAATAGTTCTTGGAATTAGCTATAGAGATTTTCTTATGGCTATGTTGAAATCTGCTTTTCATAGTATGCAAAATAGATTTTAAAATATTTATCAAGCACCTAGTACATTACTGGCATTGTGCCGAATACATTCTGATATATTATATTATTTAATTTTTTCAACCACTTTATGGGATACATAGCTGAAAAAATGGTGAGACAATCTGAGCCATGATTTGAAGGATGAGTAAATTTCTACAAACAAGAATAAGGATGAGTAGTTGGATTTGTAGTGAGACAGATCTGAGTTCAAAATGCAGATCAGCACTTGCTAGCTATGCAATTCTTGGAAACACATTCTGAGCCTCAGATTTTATCCACTATAAAATGAGAAATAGTAGCACCTAATACTTACCTGACAGTTGCTCTAAGAATGCCATGAGACAAGTTTTGTAAATTGAATGGGCGATCTTAGATCCAGTGCACAACTTTTTTTTAATAGACTATTTTTTGGGGGAGCAGTTTTAAGTTTACAGGAAAATTGGGCAAAAGGATAGAGTTCCCTTATATACCCTCACCCCTTCCACAGTTTCTCTTATTAACATTTTGGATTAGTGAGATACATTTGTTACAACTGATGAGTCTATATTGATATATTAACTGAAGTCCATAGTTTAGATTAGGGTTCTATGGATTTTGACAAATGCACAATGTTATGTATATACCATTACAGTATCATGCAGAATAGTTTCACCACCCTAAAAATGCCCTGTCCTCCACCTATTTATCCCTTCTCCCTAACCCTTGCCTAACCATGCCTCCTGTGCCCTCTGGCAACCATTTATCCTTTTACTGTCTCTATAGTTTTGTTTTTCCAAGACTGTCATATAGCTGGAAAATACAGTAGGTAGGGTTTTTAGACTGGTTTCTTTCACTTAGCAGTAGGCATTTAAGTTTCCTCCATATTTTTCCATAGCTCAATAGCTCAATTCTTTCTCTCACTGAATAATATTCCATCGTATGTATATACCACAGATTGTTTATCCATTCACCTATTGAAGGGTATCTTGGCTCCTTTCAATTTTTGGCAATTATGAATAAAACTGCTATAAACATAGGTTACCCTTTTATCTTTCTCCTTTTTTAAACTGAGGTAAGTTCACATAACTTAAAATTAACCATTCAAAAGAAAAATTGGTGGCCTTTGGTACATTCACAATCTTGTGCAACAATCACCTCTATCTAGTTCAAAAACGTTTTCCAAAATAACCCATTAAGCAGTTACTGTCAGTTCTCCCATCTCCCCAGTTTTTGGTAGCCACCAACTTGCTTTCTATTTTTATGCATTTATCTATTCTGGATATTTCATATAAATGGAACCATATAATATGTGATCTTTGGTTCCTGGCATCTTTAACTCAGCATAGAGTTTATAAGGTTCATCCCTGTTGTATGTATCAGTATTTCATTACTTTTATGACAATAATATTCTATTGTATGTATGTATCAGAATTTGTTTATCTGTTCATCCATTGATTGGCATTTGGGTTGTTTCCACTGCTATTGTGTATAGTGCTGCTATGAATATTCATGTGCAAATATATAAGTACGTGTTTCCAATTTTAGGGGGTATGTATTAGTCAGCCAAAGGAGTGCTGAGGCAAAATACCAGAAATTGGTTGGTCTTTATAAAGGGTATTTATTTGGGGTAGAAGTCCACAGTTACCAGGCCATAAAGCATAAGTTTCTTCCCTCACCAAAGTCCATTGCCATGTATTGGAGCAAGACAGCTGCTGACGTTTGCCAGGGTTCAGGCTTCTTGGGTTCCTCTCTTCCCAGGGCTGCGTTTCTCTCTGGGCTTAGCTCCCCTGTTTCCTTCACAAGGTCAGCTGTAGACTACGAGGCTCTCTAGGCTTTGCTTCTTTCCACAAGGCCAGCTGTGAACTATCAGATGAATGGCTTGTGTCTATCCTGGGGCCTTCTCTCCTCCCTCTCGACCAAGTGCTCTTAATTCCCAGGGCTCCAGGAATTAAAGACTCCAACATCAAAACTTCTTCAACACCATTCTTTGCCATGCCTTTTATATTGATTCCTTCCCCACCAAGGGATGGGGCTCAATGCCCTACTGAAGTGGCCCAGTTAACACCCTAATCATAATTTAATCATGCCCAGATTAGCAGACCAGTTTACAAGCATGATCCAATATCTATTTTTGGAATTCATAATTACATCAAATTGCCAAACTGCAACTGAGTATATATGTAGGAGTGGAATTGTTGGGTCTTATGGAAATTTAATATTTAACTCTGCTCTGGGGAACTGCCAAACTGTTTTCCACAGTGGCTGAAAGATTTACATTCCCACCAGCAATTTATGAGGGTTCCAATTTCTCCACATCTTTCCCACCACGTTATTTTCCATCTTTAAAAAAAAAAATTATTATAGCTGTTTTAGATTTCTGGCTGCTAAAGGAAATACCATGCAATTGGTTGGCATAAACAATGGGAATTTATTGGCTTACAGGTTTGAGAATAGGAGAAGTCCAAAATCAAGGTGTCATGAAAATGATGCTTTCTCCCAGAAGATTGTGGCATTCTGAACCTGGCCACCAGCAGTCCTTGGTTTCTGTCACATGGTAATGCACATGGTGGCCTCTCTTGGATTCTTTCTCTTCAAGGTTCCATTGACTTAAAGCTTCTGGCCATTCATTCTTGCTTTCTTGTTCAGTGAACTTCCCTATAAAGCCTTCAGGAATAGGATTAAGAGCCATCCTGATGCAGCTGGCCCAGGTTTAACTAAAGTAACTTCAGCAAAATGTGCCATTTAAAAGGATTCCTACCTATAGGAATGGATTAAGTTTAAGGACATGTTTTTCTGGGGTACATACACTTCTGGCTTTCTTATTCAGTGAACTTCTCTACATGACCTTCAATAATAGGATTAAGACCCACCCTGATTCAGCTGGGCCATACCTTAACTGAAATAACCCCACCAAAAGGTCTTTTTTACAAGGGTTCACAACCATAGCAATTGGATTATATTTAAGAACATGATTTCTAGGCCTCAAAGCTCCGAACCACCACAATAGCTATCACTATGAAGTGCTATCTTGTGGGTTTTTTCCCTAATGACTAATCATGTTGAATATCTTTTCATGTGTTTATTGGCCATTTGTGTACCTTTTTTGGAGAAATATATATATTTTTTCTCATTTCTAAATTCGGTTGCTTATCTATTTGTTGTTGAGTTGTAAGATTTCTTTGAATTTTCTGGATTCTAGACCCTTATATTATGATTTATGTCTATTTCTCCCATTTTGTAGGTTGCTTTTTCATTTTCTTGATAATGCCCATTGATACACAAAAGTTTTGAATACTTATGAAGTCCAATTTATGTATTTTTTTGTTGTTGTTTCTTGTGCTTTTGGTGTCATTTCTAAGAATCCATTGCCAAATCTGAGGTCATGGAGATTTACTCCTCTGTTTTCTTCTAAGAATTTTATGGTTTTAGCCCTTATATTATGCCATTGACCCATTTTGGGTGTGGTAGGGGTCCAAAACTCATTCTTTTACATGTGGTTGTCTAGTTTTCCCCAGGCTACTACTTTTTTTTAATCTTCTTTTTTAACTTTATTTTGTACATTTAATAATTGAAAATATAAACAACTAAAAACTAAAAAGTAAACACAGATGATTAAATACATACATGTCTCAATTAAATGTATTGGATACATACAATTTTTTTTTTTTTGAATCAAACAATATGCAGCACAATATATTTGGTTCATAGTAACGCAATCATACAGTATTTGTCTTTTTGTGTCTGGCTTGCTTCGCTCAACATAATGTCCTCCAGGTTCATCCATGTTGTCATATGCTTTACGACTTCATTTCTTCTTACAGCTGCATAATATTCCATTGTGTGAATAGACCACAGTTTGTTTATCCATTAATCTGTTGATGGACACCTGGGATGTTTCCTACTTTGGCAATCGTAAATAATGTTGCTATGAAAATCATGTGCAGATGTCTGTTTGTGTCACTGCTCTCAGTTCTTCTAGGTATATACGCGAGACTGGTATTGCTGGGTCACATGGCAAGTCTATATTCAGCCTCTTTAGGAACTGCCAAACAGTCCTCCATAGTGGCTGTACCATTCTGCATTCTCATCAACAGTGAATAAGTGTTCCTATCTCTCCACATCCTCTCCAACACTTGTGGTTCTCTGTCTTTTTAATAGTGGCCATTCTGATAGGTGTGAAATGATATCTCATTGTAGTTTTGATTTGCATTTCCCTAATCATTAGTGATGTTCAGCATTTCTTCATGTGTTTTTTTTTGCCACTTGTACTTCTTCTTTGGACAAATGTCTATTCAGGTCTTTTGCCCATTTTTAAATTTGGTCGGTGTCTTTTTTTATATATAATTAAAAAAAATTTTTTTAAAGATACTTAGATTACATAAATGTTACACAGAAAATATAGGAATTCCCATACGCCCCATCTCCCACACCTCCCACAACCTCCCACATAAATATCCTTCATTAGTGTGGCACATTAATTGCAATTGATAAACACATCCCAGGGCTTTGCCATTAAGCATGGACCATAGTTCACATTGTAGACCACACTCTCTCCCACACAGTTCTGCATGTTATATGATGGTATAAAATGGCCTATATCTGTCATTGCAATGTCACTCAGGACCATTCCCAAGTCCTGAAAAAGCCCCTGTATTACAACTTCTTTTCCCTCTCTCTGCTCCCGGAGCCTCCAGTGGCCACTGGTTCCACATCAATGTTGTAATTTCTTCCATTGCTTGAATCACAATATGTCTACAGTAGAATACAAGTAAGTCCACTCTGGTCCATAGCTCTTCCCCCATCCTGAGGAGTCTGGATGGTGATGTCCACTCCATCTCCAATTGAGAGGGGGCTTATATCCCATGGGGAAGATGGATGACATTATCCTGCCTGCAGCTGCAGACTCTCTGCATTCCCTGGGATGGCCATTGTCCATCATCATTTCCCTGCCAGTTGTCCTTGGTGAGTTCATGAGCTGTAGAGTAGGAGATGCCGCTCCACCGAGGTTCTGGGCCCAAATGGTACACGGACAGCCTAAAGACTCAAGTCTCTGGACCTATACCTACAAACTCCAGCACCAAGTATAGGTTTGAATAGAAGGGACAGATGAGCCATATTCAGTGAAGACATAGTTGAATCCAACTCTGTCACTCTCAAGAGAACAAACTCCAAAGTAGGGCCCACTGGCAAGGCACCAAACTCCAGAGCTATCTGCCCTGATGTAGGACCTGGGTGTCTCCAGAGCCCTCAGGAGTCCCACTATTTGGGGTGTTATCCACTTTGGAATTCTATGAGATCCTGCTGAGATATGCATATACCTCTGGGATGACCTCCTGACACATTTTGAAGTCTCTTAGCCATATAAACTCATTTGTCTTTACCTTTTCCTCCTTTTATTCAAGGTCTTTTCCCAGTCGCATTGCCAGTTGGCTCTTGGTAGCAATCCCTCGGTGCCAGGGAGGCTCATCCCTGAGAGTCATGTCCCACACTGGGAGGAAGCTAAAGAATTCATATGCTGAGTTTGGCTTAGAGAGAAGCCACATTTGAGCAACAAGGACACTCTGAGGAGGCAACCTTTAGGCACCCCATAACAACAGGCTAGGTTTCAATTTCAAGAGCAAAGACTCATAAGGCTGGTCATCAATATCAAGGGCCCATCAGTGTATCATCCTCCT
This sequence comes from Tolypeutes matacus, assembly GCA_026826555.1. Classification (NCBI taxonomy): domain Eukaryota; kingdom Metazoa; phylum Chordata; class Mammalia; order Cingulata; family Chlamyphoridae; genus Tolypeutes; species Tolypeutes matacus. The sequence goes on along the minus strand of JAKSZT010053883.1, from coordinate 57,590,327 downwards.
TTACCAGTCACTGCCCCTGCAGTTGGGGGACTGTTGCTGCACCCTTAGAAAATGTGGGAGAGCTCTCTAGGATGGGAATTCATTATTCTCTCCTTTATTGAGTGATTCTTCACCCACTATGACAATGCCCCATGAACATTTGAACATTTTCATATACCTTATATTTATGCTCAGGTGAACTTCCTCCCATGCATCCCCCATCCCTGACACCACACACCAATGATCCTCCCCTGCCTAGTTGTAACCCTTCTGTGATCCAAAACTTCTTAAAAGATGAAGCCATTACCATAGCTGAATACAATTAATAGGAAATGAAGTAATAATGTAAGTTTAAATGTAAGAGATAAAATATATAAAAATAAAAAAAACTAAAATTAAAATCAAATTAAAAGATTGGGATATTTAAAAAATGAAAAAAAATTTTTTTTATTTGACCTTTTTCCTTTCATCACTGCAATATCGTGTGTTCAGTCTGTACTTTGGCACCTTCCCCCTCTCTTTCCCCAGTGTCTCACTATATTTCATTTTGTTTTCAAAGAAGTTTTAGGTCACAGCAAAGTCATACACAGAATACAGGAGACTCTCATATACCCAACATCCTCCCCCTTTCCTTCCCTCCATATGAATACCTTTTTATATATGGATGGTAGCATTGTTATAACTGATATACAAATAGTGAAACATAGCTACTAAACATTGTCAATGGTTTACACTATGGTTTACATTTTAGACTGTACACTTTTATAAATTTTGATGATATTTACCATGTCCTATGTCCATCACCATGTGGTAATGAAGAACATTTCCACTGACCACTAAATACCCCCTGTTTGATCTATTTTATTCCTCCCACCCATCCCCCCAGGGCCCACAACGACCCCCTGGCTTGACTCGTTGGATGACAAGATTCACAGTTACATGCAACAAGAGGTCTTGACACACGGGTTTGTCCTCCCCTATTAGGAACCACCCTTGCTCTTGAGAGACTTCCGCTTGTCTATTTCTGAACAAATCAGTCCTCCCGAAGATGGGAGTCGAACTCTTTCCTGCTCATTATGTGGGTCTCCACCCACTGATACAAAACATTATGACAGAATGAACACCCACACACTCCCTAGAAGCCTGCTGTAGGTGCGCCTTGTCCCGAATGCCCCCCAACCACACCCTAAACCAGTGACCCTTCTTTGTCATTTTGCCATAAGAGCATTCCCACCTCTGTACTTTCAACCTCATATCCACAAATCCCCAGTGTTCACCTGGTCCCTCTCCCAACCCTTCCCCCAGTATCCTGGACCTTCTAACCCACCCTTCCCGATCTACCCACCTGTCAACCCTGCGTCACCCAACCCAATAATATCACTACTCTCTTGTCCTATCCCTTCAATACACAACTACACTCTATCACTTTACCATAGATTACATCCATATGGGTCATGGCTCACAACATTCTCTTCTCTTTCTATTTCTTGTAAATCCTATCTTACAGGCTCTCTGAGACTGCTCAGTTTCCTTAATTCATATCAGTGAGTTTGTGTACTGTTCATCCTTCAATGCCTGGCTTGCTTCACTCAACCATCTTCAAGATTCATCCATGTTAGCCCGTGTGTTAGCACTTTATTACTTCTTACAGCTCAGTAATATTCCATTGTATGTATGTACCACATTTTGTTTATCCATTCATCTGTTGATGGGCATCTGGGTTGATTCCAACTTTTGGCAATAGTGAACAATGCCAATGTGAACATTGGTGTGCATATATCTATTCATGTCTTTGCTTTCAATTATTCAGGGTATATACCCAGCAGTGGAATCGCTGGATCATATGGAAGTTCTATAGTTAGTTTTTTAAGGAACTGCCAAACCGTCCTCCATAGAGGCTGGACCATTCTACAATGCCACCAGCAGTGGATGAGGGTTCCCATTCCTCCATATCCTCTCCAACACTTATAGTCTGCTGTTTTTTAAATAGTCGCCATTCTAATGGGTGTAAGATGGTATCTCATTGTAGTTTTTTTTTTTTTTTTTTTTTTTTAAAGATTTTATTTATTTATTCATTTATCCACCCCCTGCTGCTTGTGCTCGCTGGGTCAGCTAACCACGCCGTGCGGGTGGGCTTGCCTTCACCAGGAGGCCCCGGGAACCGAACCCGGGGCCTCCCATATGGTAAACGGGAGCCCTACTGATTGAGCCACAGCCACTTCCCCTCATTGTAGTTTTGATTTGCATTTCCCTAAAAGCTAATGATGTTGAGCATCTTTTCATGTGCTTTTTAGCCATTTGTATTTCTTTCTTGGAGAAGTGTTGTTTCAGGTCACTTGCCCATTTTTTAAACGGGCTGCCTGTCTTTTTATTTTTGAGGTGTAGGATTTCTTTATATATGCAGGATATTAAGCTCCTATCAGACAGATGGTTGCCAGATATTTTTTCCCATTGGGTAGGCTGCCTTTTTACTTTCTTAATAACATCCTTTGAGGCAAAGAAGTTTTTAATTTTGAGGAGATCCCATTTATCTATTTTCTATTTTGCTGCTCTTGCTTTGGGTGTGAAGTTCATGAAACCATTTCCTATTACAAGGTCCTGTAGATGTTTCCCTACATTATCTTCCAAGGTCTTTATGGTCTTGGCGCTTATATTTATATCTTTGATCCATCTTGAGTTGATTTTTGTATAAGGTGTGAGATGGTGTTCCTATCTCATTTTTTTGGATATGGATATCCAGTTCTCCAAGCACCATTTGTTGAAGAGGCCATTCTCTCCCAACTGAGTGGGCTTGGTGGCCTTGTTGAATATCAGATGACTGACTGTATATGTGAGGTTCTATATTGGAACTCTCAATTTGGTTCCATTTGTCAGGCAATTTGGGGCCTCTTACCCTTCCAAATTAATTTTGTAGTTAGTTTTTCCAATTCTTTAAAAAATACAGTGTTGATTTTTATTGGGATTGCATTAAATCTGTAGATTAGTTTGGAAGGATAGACATCTTGATGATGTTTAGTCTTCCTATCCATGAACAGGGAATATTCTTCCATTTATTTAAGTCTTCTTTGATTTTCTTTAATAGTGTTATGTAGTTTTCTGTGTATAAGTCCTTTACACCTTTAGTTACATTTATTCCTAGGTATTTGAGTCTTTTAATTGCTATTGTAAATGGTATTTTTTTCTTGATTTCCTCCTCAGATTGCTCATTATTGGTGTACAGAAATGCTACTGATTTTTGAGCATTGGTCTTATAGCTTGCGACTTTACTGAACTCATTTGTAAGTTCTAGAAACTTTGTTGTAGATTTCTCAGGGCTTTCTATGTATAGGATCATGTCATCTGCAAATAGTGAAATTTTTATTTCTTCCTTTCCAATTTGGATCCTTTTATATCTTTTTCTTGCCTCAGTGCTCAAGCAAGTACTTCTAAGACAATGTTAAATAGAAACAGTGATAGTGGGCATCCTTGTCTTTTTAGGATTTCACCATTGAAGATGATGTTGGCTCTGGGTTGTTCATATAAACCCTTTATCATGTTCAGAAAGTTTCCTTCTACTCGTATCTTTTGCAGTGTTTTTATCAGGAAAGAGTGCTGTATTTAGTCTAATGCTTTTTCTGCATCTATAGAGATGATCATGTGATTTTTTTCTTTCAATCTCTTTATGTGGTATATTACATTAGGTGGTATATTACATTGATTGATTTTCTTATGTTGAACCATCCTTTTATACCCGGGATGAAACCCACTTGGTCATGGTGTATAATTCGTTTGATATTTTGCTGAATGCGATTAGCAAGTATTTTGTTGAGGATTTTAGCATCTAGGTTCATTAGAGAGATTGGTATGTAATTTTCCTTTCTTGTGGCATCTTTGTTTGGCTTTGGTATTAGGGTAAAGTTGGCATCATAGAATGAGTTAGGTAATGTTCTTTCTACTTCTATTTTTTGGAAGAGCTTAAGAGGGATTGGTGTTAGCTTTTTCCAGAACGTTTGGTAGAATTCACCTGTGAAGCCATCTGGTCCTGGGCTCTTCTTAGTTGGGAGGTTTTTGGTGACTGAGTCTATCTCTGTACTTGTAATTGGACTGTTCAGTTCATCAATTTCTTCTTTTATCAATGTAGGCTGCTTGTGAGTTTCTAGGAATTTGTCCATTTCCTCTAAATTATTATTTTTTTTGGCATATAATTTTTCAAAGTATCCTCTTATGATATTCTTTATTTCTGTGGGGTCAGTGGTGATATCCCTTTTCTCATTTCTTATTTTGTGTATTTGCATCTGCTCTCTCTTTTTCTTTGTTAGTCTGGCTAAGAGTTTTTCAATTTTATTGATCTTCTCGAAGAACCAGTTTTGGTTTTGTTTATTTTTTCTAGTGCTTTTTTATTTCGGTTTTCTTTTTATTGTTGAATTGTAACATCTCTTTATATATCCTGGATATTATACCCTTATCAGATATGTGATTTCCAAATATTTTTTTCCATTGAGTTGGCTGCCTTTTTACCCTTTTGACAAAGTTCTGTGAGGTGCAAAAGTGTTGAATTTTGAGGACGTCCCATTTATCTATTTTTTATTTTGTTGCGTGTGCTTTGGGTGTAAGTTCCAAGAAACCACCATCTACTACAAGGTCTTGAAGCTATTTCCCTACATTTGCTTCTAGTAGTTTTATGGTCCTGGCTTTTATATTTAGATCTTTGATCCATTTTGTGTTGATTCTTGTATAGGGGGTGAGATAGGGGTCCTCTTTCATTCTTTTGGTTATAGATATGCAGTTCTCCCAACACCATTTGTTGAAGAGACTGTTTTGTCCTGTTAACATTAACTTGGTAGGTTTGTCAAAAAACAGTCCACTGTATGGGTGAGGATTTATTTCTGGGTTCTCAATTCTATTCCACTGATCAATGTGTCTATCTTTATGCCAGTACCATGCTGTTTTGACCACTGTAGCTTTGTAATATGTTTCAAGGTCAGGCAGTGAATTCCTCCCACATTGCTCTTCTTTTTTTAGAATGATTTTAGCTATTTGCGTGCACTTACCCTTCTAAATGAATTTGGTAATTTTCTTCTCTAATTCTGTAAAGTAAGCTGTTGGGATTTTGACTGGTATTGCATTGAATCTATAAATCAGATTGCGTAAGATTGACATCTTCACGATATTTATTCTTCCAATCCGTGAACATGGAATGTCTTCCCATTTTTTAGGTCCTTTAAAATTTCTTTTAGCATTGTTTTCTGGCTACTACTTTTTAATAGGCAAAACTTGAAATATTATCAATATATCAAAGGGTTTCAGGTATGAACTATATTAAAATGGATGAATAATGCACTTTTTTTGTTGGAAGTGGCACACCAGAAGACTAAAATATGTGGTGTAAGATGTAGATATGGTTGAAACCAAACACTCACACCAGGTCATCAAACTCCTTCTCACTTTTGTGGCTTCTCTGCCATGCTTGTCTCTAGTTGTCTCCATTTTCAGGCAAGTTGACTACCATAATTCTAGACTTAGACTTTTACTCTCTCAGCAACATCAGCACCGAAAGATGGTGCCTTTTTTTCAAGTTAATTTAGAAAACTTCCCAGAACGTTTTCTGGTTAGACTTAATTGGGCCGTGTGCTCATCCCTGAATTTTACTGCTGAGGGGATTGGAATACATTGATTGGTTGATTAGGCTTGACTCACTCTCCCATGCAATACACAGAGTTTATGGATAGAGAGTTAGGAAGGGTGGTGTAGCAGACTCTGTTAATGTTCTGCCCATATCACTCAGGATCCCAACACCCTTTGTATCTCTGTTAGAGTGCTGCCCACTCTGCTTTGCCTGCACTCATGGAGATCCGGGAGTAACTGGGAATTTATGTCTTCCCAGAGGAAGTCCTAAGCCCAATACATGGCAGGTACAGGGTAGAAATACTTCAAATCCCTTTCCTTGATGGGGAGATATCTCTAAAGTATTGTCTACATTGTCTCCAGAACTCTCCTGTGAAATTGAACTAAATTTGTCTTCTTGCAACTGTGATTGATATTACAAACTTCCAGATCCCATTTAACCACACCCTTACAGATTTTCCTGAGGATATTTCTTAATAAACCCATTTCACATGAGTCCTTGTCTGTCTTTGTCTCAGTATCTGCTTCTGGGGGATGAACCTAAGAGATGGTACTTTAGGGAAATTTGAGTGCCTAAACTAGTCAACTATTGCTGAAATATTTCTGTATAAAAGATAACACCAAATTCTTAGGTATGTAGAACAGCAAATATTTAATTTCCCTCATAAGTAGATTGGGGCAACTTTGCTTCAGGTTGTGGGTTCAGTATAGCCTATTTTACATATTTGTTTTTCTCTGGGACCAGTAGTTATCCAGGGCACCTCTTCTCAAGGAAAAAGCCAAGCCAAGCCAAACAAGCACATTTAAAGTCTCTACTCATATCACACGTATTGCCAAGTATTCCATTGGCCAAGGTATATCACACAGTGAAGCCAAACTTCAATGGGCCAAGGAATATACTCCCTCTTTTCTAAGCATATGGCAAAAGGCACAGAGGCATAATTTTATTACCAGGAAGAAATGAATACTTGGGAACCATAACCCAATTCACTGTATTCTATTTAGACACTAAAGGGGATACTGCAAAGATAAAACCACCAGATGTTTACTATAAATTACAATAAGACTGCATTTCCATATGTTTTTTGTAATGCTTCAATTAACTCATGAAGTAGGCATTATTTTTCCTATTAAAAGATGAGCAACCTGAAATTCCAAGATATTAAATAATTGGCCCAAATTCAAACAGCTGATAAATATCAGAATCAGCATTGAAGCTCAGGTCAAACTTCAACACCAATGTTCTTGCTGCCTACATATTATTTATAGCTTCTGTTTTGTGCCAGTGTACAAATTAAGGAATAAACTCAGAGAATTCAAGACCCTTTGGGATTCAGAAGGAGGAGGTGTTGGCATATGTTGCTTCTTCAAAAATGGCCTTATGTTTTTGTAGTAGAAACTACTGGTTTTATCTCAAGTTGTGTGACCACAAAGTGATATGAGTTCCTTGGGAATGAAGAGGTTTGTAACTTTTGGGGATGGCACCTTGCCTCTTTTATCTATGAAGGCTTTGAATATGTTTAGATTTGTTCTCAAAAGTTTCTTAATTCATGTTATTTGCAAGGGTAATATTCCTATGTTACTTAAGGAAGATGTTGTCCAGATTAAATTAAATTGCTGGAATTCAAGAATAGGGTATCTTTTTACGACATAGAGAAAAGCTTGAGAAGAAGAGATATGAAGAATGAGCACACAGGTGGGAAAATGTGCCAGAACAAGTCCTAGGGTTTCTTTCCCTGACACTAAATGTGCCATGTAATGTGGTTGTCAATTCCATGTTGATACGAGAGGCAGCAGGGCTACAGCCATGTCCCAAGGGATTTGGGGAAGAAAGATAATGTATGGGGAGTCATTTAACCAGCAAAAGGGTCCCATATTCCCTAAAAGACATTAAAGAAATTGCAAATAGGCAGGTATATAACATTATTGAATTCCAATTCTGTGCCATGCAGATTTGCTGAGCCATTTATTGAGATATTGTATACAAGAGTAAATAATAAGAATTATTGTATTTTATTAACTAGGGTAACACAAGTAATGAACACATTCCAACATTTTAGTGAGAAGTTTTTTTTTTCTTATTTTATGAAAGGTTTATATTTCACTCACATTATAATCCAATACAAGCATTCTTGTTTGGTGGGAGGTTTTCTTCTGTGTAGTGGTTTGGGAATACAAGCTCCTTATTCTTTTGCTTTATCATCCTTTAGGGACTTTCACCTGGAAGAAGAAGAAATAAAGTAGGTAAGAAGTACACTGGCTGCTTAACCACCTTAGCTGATAAATGGTATTCTGTAACCTTATATTTCACTGGTGAGAATTTGTCACATGATGTCCATTAAAAACTCATGCTTCATCTAGTTAGAGTTGTGACTGGAAGGTAGCTGTCCACATAGGTTCTATTCAGCCCCTCTTGCATAAAACTGGTTTTCATAAATGGAATATGAATAGAAGTGATGTATATCCTGTCTGGGCCAAGGAGTTAAAAGTGTGGTTGCTTTGTCACCCTTTTGTTTCCCTTCCCATGATGATAAGACCCCGAGGGATGGCAAAGTCCCTAAGAGAAAGCACCTGGGTCTCTGGCTGACTTTTATGGAATGCTGCCCATTCCATTCACCATGATTATTTGAATTTAGTATAGATGAACTGGAATAAACTTATTCTGTGTTAAGTAAAAAAAAGTTTGGAATTTCTTTGTTACAGTGGCTAACATTATGCTACCAAATATACATGGCCTCATATAGAAGCAAAGGGGCTGGAAACTATGATCCTTTGATGGCAGTTACTTCCCAGTGGCGGTCAGTTTTTGTGTGGTCATTTAGCTGACTATTCAGCTCCATGCAACTTTCACAATGCCTTGAAATGCTGAATGAATAAATGGCCTATGATTAAGTGAGTGCCTTTATTTTTGAAGCTCTATGCAAGTTGATGTAGCTATTAAAGACTCACCACAGTACTTTTTAAAGGATAAGTTATTTACATACATTGTTTCATTTAATGCCAGCACAAATCCAATGAGTTAGGTTTCATTTTACTATACCAATTTATAAGTATGTTTGTTTTCCTCTTGAGCCTCTTGTCATTAGGATTAGCATCTGACTTGTTTCTGTGTTATCTGCTCCCAACACAGTGCATGGCACATAGCAAGGACTTGATGTTTGTTGAATGAATGCACATATGGACAAATGGATGTTTAGATACTGGATAGATACAACGCAGAGTGCCAAGTGAGTGTATTGAGGGCTTAACTATCAAAGTTTAGGGAAAAACAGGACAGGAGAAGAAGTGATTTGGAAAATAGACATACTCATTAGGTAGGGGGATGGTATGTGCTAGATGGTTAACTGATCTTCCAGCATTGGGAGAAATCACAATCAATAAATTCAAACACAAATCAAGAATATATGGTTTGAGGCAATAGTTCAAGCAAATGGTAAGTAGGTATCAGAATTAAAAGAATCTGGAAGTTATCTTTCATATGTTCCAGGCAGGTACTCAGAGGAATCTCTTGGGCTAGATATTTCTGGTCCATAAAAATGCTGATTTAGTAAAAAACAAATATCTAAAGTGTTTGGTTATCTAAGATTGAAGAGTAATCAGAATTTTAGCTAATGTCAGTTCTTTTAAGAAAAATATCAGATGCACATCTTTAAGTTAATCCCACTCCTCAGTCTATGGCTGACTTTCATCATCAGTCTTGCAGGTACCCCTTTAAAGTACTTTCTCCCTTCATTTCCTTTCCACCCCCACTTTCTCCACATCTCTCCCCAATGCCACTCACATGGGTATATTAAATATACAGTATGTCCTTCTAAACCAGCTGCCACACAAGAGGCAGGGTACTACACTGCTTATGAATGCAGGCATTGGAGCCTGACTTCAAATCTTCACCCTACCACTACAAGTTGTGTGACCTTGGGCAAGTTGTTTAACCGCTCTTCATTTGCATAAGGAATTAAGTAAGTTAATAATATGTAAATAGTATAAAATTGAATAGTGCCTGGCATAGTGTAGGTGCTTGTATACTCAAAAATGTACATTTTTGGTTTTTAAATAGATATATTTATAGATCAGTTAATATCATTTAGCTTACGTTTTTCATTGAACACCAAGATTTTGAAATCTATGCCTTTTGTTACATTCATTATCTTTAAATGTTGCAAAATATTCCACTCTATGTGAGGCCACTCTTTATTCATTTATTGTTTAATAAAGGACATTTAGGTTGTCCTCTACTCCTTGCTATGACAAAGAGTGCTGCTATAAATATCGGAATCTATGTCTTGAAATTTTTTGCCTTGCTACAATAATGTGATGTAATATATTAGTCTATTTTATTGATGGGTCACTTTGAATTACTGGGATAAACTTATATGATCATGGTAATTATTTCTTGTTATAATTTTAAATTTCGTAGCCAATATTTTCTTTAGGATTTTGTATCTTTTTAAAATAAAACTTTTTATTTTAGAATAGCTTTAGATTTACAGATAAGTTTTGAAGATAGTACAGAGTTCTTGTGTACCCTGCATCAAATCTCCTTCATTGTCAACATCTTATATTACTATGTTACCTTTGTCATAATTAATGAAGCAATATTGTTTATTGGTTCATTACCAATCATTACCAATATTGATTATTGGTAATTATTAATGAAACTCTAAACTCTAATCAGGCTCTAATCAGGTTACATTTATTTTTCTCTAATGTCTTATTTTCTGTTCCAGGATCTTATCCATAATATCACATTATATTTAGTTTTCTTGTCTCCTTAGCCTCCTCTGGACTGTGACAGTTTCTCAGTCTTTCCCTGTATTTAAAGACCTTGAGTTTTGAGGAGTACTAGTCAGGAATTTTTTAGAATGGCCTTGACTTGGGTTTGTCTGATGTTTTTCTCATGGTTAGGCTGTGGTTCTGGGTTTTGGAGAGGAAGACAACAGAGGTAAAGTGTCATTATTATCACCTCATATCAAGAGTATATGCTATCAACATGGCTTATCACTGGTAAGGTTACTCTTGATCACCTGGCTAAAGCAGTATATGCTAAGTTTTTCTGCTGTATTTTTACCTGTTTTTTTTTTTTTTTTGTTTTTTGTTTTTCTCCTTTCCATATTGTATCCTTTAGAAGCAAGTGACTAAATATAGCCCACACTCAAGGGGCTGGAGTTAAGTTCCATTTCATTGAATGGACAGTATCTAGCTAATTTGTTTGGAATTCTTCTGTATGGTAGATTTATCTCTTGTCTCCCATTAATTTATTTATCCAATCCCTTGTTTATTTTGGAATAGACTTATGCATATTCATTTTATTCTTTGGGTTATAATAAATACTATGTTATTTAATTTGATGTTTAAATTATTCTATACTTGGCTATTGAATACTCTTTCAGGTTGGCTCTTATGACTATTTGTCATAACCTCATTGCTTTGTTGTATGAGCATGTCTTTACTTTCTGACACTGCAAGGTGCATTAGGTTCATCTAATATATTTCCTACCCCAACTCTAGAAACAGTCATTTCTCCAAGGAGCCCTGGCTCCTTTTGATGGATTTAGGGTGACTGAATACCTGAAAGTAACTTGTTTGTTCCCCTTTCTCTCCCTGTTACTAGGATACAAAGGAAAGAATTATATATAAATTAGAATGTAATGAGGTGCAAACCTCTCTTGGTGCCAAATCCCGTTTCTTGTGGTGGAGAAACAACAAAGTATGAAAACTAGCTTTAACCCGTTTGCCAACCTGCACAGAAGAAGCCCCTGGCTCTCCTCACTTCAACTTGCTTAATTAACATAGTTAATTAAATGATCAAAAAAGTGTTAGGGCCTAACGCTTTTATTGGAGATTGGTTTTAGAAACCAATTTCTGTGTGCTGGGTGTATTCACTGCCACTGGGGTGTCATTGCTTCTAGACCCTCTCAGTGTTCAGAGTGATATACAAACATGCATACACATATATATGTACATTCACCATATACACTAATTCATGTATACATATATATCTATAATGCTCTATCTATTTATCTATCTATCATCTATCTATCATCTTTCATCATCTATTTTATATTAAGTTAAACATGAATTCATATTGAAGTCTCCAACTCTATCCAACAACACATAATTTATTCTAGCTTTCTCTTATTGCTTATCTGTGCTAATCTGTCTTCAACAACAATGAAAATCTGACTCCCACCATCCACCATCTATTGACTTATTTATTCAATCCCAGTATTCTTGTATAGTAGTTTGCAAATTTTAACCCATACCATTGTGATAAACAACTTTACCAACTAGAGTATAGTGCTTATGTACAATTCCTTTGTTGTTAAACTTATAGTTTTAAGTCTATCCTAAAGGTCCTTGGGTCAGCACCTTTTTTCACCCCCCACTCTTTTTTTTTTTTAATTTTATTTTGTACATTTAATAATTGAAAATATAAACAATTAAAAACTAAAAAGTAAACACAGGTGAATAAATATATATATTTCTCAATTAAATGTAATAGATATATATAAATTAATCCTCTGTTTCATTCAGTCAACCTCCCTCCCTTCACAAACCTCTGATATCCACTGATCTGTTTTCCCTGTTTAGTTTTGCCTTTTCCAGAGCATTATATGAATGGAATCATACAGTATTAAGCCTTTTCAGACTTGCTCCTTTCACTTAGCAATATGCATTTAAGATTACTTTATGTAGCATTGGATTAATGGCTTGCTCTTTTTATTGTTGAATAATATTTCATTGTATAGATGTACAGCAGTTTGTTATCCAGTCACCTATTGAAAGACATCTTTTTCCAGTTCTGAATAAAGTTGCTATAAACGTTTGCATGAAGTGTTTTCTGTGGACATTGCACTGATATTTAAAATTGAAACTGGTTTATATATTTTTTTCTCATATTGTCATCTGATTTTGGTATCAAGTATATACCAAATTCATAAATGAGTAGAGTAGTTTCTCCTCTAATAAAACTTGTTTAAGATAGAAATATTTGTTTCTTAAAATTTAGTAAAATTTATCTGAAAAACTATCCATGCTTGTGACATTTTAGGTGGTGAAAAGTTTTGGTAAACATTTTTTTTTTTTTAAATAAAGATTATTGGTACATTCAGATTTTACAATTTTTAAAGGATCAGTTCTGCAACTGTATGTCTCCAGAAAGGCATTGATTTTATATAGATTTTCAGAAATATGGTTGTTTCATGTAAATCTGTAGTAACTATTTATTTTTCCTTTTTTCTTCCTTCTCTATCTCACTGTGTGTGTATGTTTTTATGTGGGTGTGTATTTGATTCTTGTAAGTTTGTCAGTTTGATCTTCATGAGATTTGCTAGATATTTATCTATATTACTAATATTTTCAAAAAACCAGATTATGTGTTCTTTCTTTTCCATTTATTTCTGCCCTTATCTTTATTATTTTTTCCTCTTGCTTCTTTATGTTTATACTCTGATATTATTTCTTTATTAAAATAAATTTTACTTCTTGAAAAAAATTTGTAATTCATTTGTTTTTCAGACTTCCTTTTTTTTGCATTTAAGATTAGAATTTTCCTATTAAATACCACTTTAGCTGTATCTCACAAAATTTTCATGTGGTTTTTTATTGTTTTTCATATATAAATTTCAATAATTTCTCTTCTGACTTAATTTAACCTGTGGATTATTTAGTAGTATTATTTTAATTATTAGACTTGCTAATTTAACTTATCCTTTTATGGTTTATTTACATTATTATATAGTACTTGGAGAACATAGTTTGCCCAATAGTGAGTCTATGTTTTAATTGAGAATTCAGTATTTCCCTGAATTCTATGAACATTCCAAGCACACTTGAAAAAAACACATAATTTAGTTGATGTACACTTTTCTTTCTATTAGTTGAAACTTAAACATGCTCAAATTGTAACATTTAAATTTTTGTCTGCTAAGTTTCTCACTTTCTGTAATAATATATTAATATTTCCAACTAAATTTTTTATTTTACTTGCTTGTATAAGTATGTTAATCGTTACTTTTTATAGTCTGAAGCTATATTATTAGGTTCACATATGTTCATATTTGTTATATGTTACTGCTTTATAAAATTGCTTTTTATTCCTCATTATTTTTTGTTTTAAATTCACCTTTGTCATATTAAATTTAGTGCTCTGGTATTCAATCTTGGATATTTCTCATCCTGGTATAAATTTCTCATCCTGAGATTTTTCTGCCTTTGGAGTCATTATTCTAAACTATTTCATTATTATAAATAATGTTAAGGCTTATTTCTGCCATTTTATTTCCATTTCCTAATTGCCATCTTTTCTTTTGTTCCTTTCTCTCTTTTCCTTTCTATTCTCCTCCTGCTCCTTTTTTATCCTTTTGCTTCTTATTTATCATAATTCTCTTTGCTAAGATCATATTTAATTCTGCTAGTTCATAAGTTGCATGATATTCATCCTCACTTAAATGATAGTACAACTGGATATAAAATTTGTTTCAAATTATTTTCCCTCAAAACAAATATGCAATGTTTTCTTGTAGTTAATGAACCTATTAAAATTTTTGATATCAATTAAATTCATGTCCTATTTTAGGTGTTTTATTTTTATTGTCTGGAAGATTTTTGCTTTTTCTCTTTGAGAATCAGGTGTTTTGAAAAGTCATTATAATATATCTAGGCGCTAAAAAAATCTATTCTGTGTCAAACTCTAGGATCCCTTTCAATCTGAAATCCTACATATGTTTATTTTTATTTTGGCAAAATATTGGTCATTTTCCCCATATTTATTCCCTCTTTTTATTTTTTCTTCTTTTTGGACAAATATTAAATGTTAGCACTTCTACTTTTCTTATCTCTTAACTTTTTATTTATTCTTTTAATTTGAACTTTCTAAATACCTGTGGAATAACTTTTTGCCTGGATGTTCCAGCTCACTAAATCACTTTTGGTTGTATATTTTCTTATTGAGTTTCTTCTCTGAGTTCTTTATTATGACAATAAAGATTTTTATACCTGATAAATCTAGATAACTTTTTTCATAATAGTTTATTTCTGATTTGTTCTTGAATTATATTTCCTTTTTTTCTGTAAATATACAAATTTTCCTTCTATTTGCTTCATTGATTCTGCTACTCCTTTATATTGTTCATTTTGTGACCTTTCTTTTTATTTATCTTCCTTAGTTGTGTCATAATTTTCCCCTTTGAACTCATATTCCCTTGGGACTCTTTGTTACTTTGCTCACGAATGTATGCCTAGATAGATAGTTGACATCTGTATCTCAGCTGTGATTTTCTAAATAACTTATATTTATTTATTTAATTTCTTTATTTTAAATAACCCCCTACTCCCTTTCTGTCTCCTGTAAAGCTATCTTCCAATTATTTTCTAAATAATATTTATTTATTTATTTAATTTCTTTATTTTAAAGCAACTTTAGATTACATAAATGTTACATAAAAAATATAGGGGATTCCCATATACCCCCTCCTTCCCCTCCTACCCTTTCCCACATTAACAACATCCTTCATTAGTGTGGCACATTCATTATAATTGATGAACACATGTTGAAGCATTGCCATTAACTGTGGATTATAGTTTACATTATTGTTTAGTCTCTGTCCCACGCAATTTTGTAAGTTATGACAAAATATATAATGCTTATATCTGTCATTGCAACATCATGCAGAACAATTCCAATGTCCCAAAAATGCCCCCATATTACATTTTTCCCTCTACCTCCCTTCAGAGCCTCTGGTGGCCACTGCCTTTATATCAGTGATACAAGTACTTCCATTGCTAAAATAACAATAAGTCTATAGTAGAAAAATAGTAAGTCTACATTAGTCAATTGGTGTCCACATTAAACACCAGTAATCCTCCTCTGCCATATTTTCCAAAAAAACATTTCTGATGTTGTAGTTTTAACCACAGACCTGCAAATGCCCAGAGTTCACCTGCTCCTTTCCCCAGCCCTCCCTTCAGTTCCATGTATTGACCAACCCAGCCTCCCCCCCCATCACAAACCAACACTGCTGAATCCAGTAGCATCACTGCACCACTGTCATGCCCATCCACTACACAAATATACCCTTCCACATTATCGTAGATTTTGCCCATATGGGCATTGGCTCACAACCCTCTACTCCCTTTCTGTAAACCTCTCTTCCAGACTTTAGCTCTGTGAGTCTGCTCAATTTGCTTAATTCATATCAGTGAGGTCATGTAATATTTGTCTTCCGTGCCTGGTTTACTTCACTCAACATAGGGTCTTCAAGATTCATCCATGTTATCTGGTGTGTTAATACTGCATTCCTTCTTACAGCTGAGTAATATTTCATTGTATGTATATACCACAATTTGCTTATCCATTCCTCTGTTGATGGGCATTTGGGTTGCTTCAAATTTTTGGCAATAGTGAATAATGCTTCTATGAACATTGGTGTCCATATATCTGTTTGTGTCCCTGTTTTCAATTCTTCTGGATATATACCCAGCACTGGGATTGCTGGATAACATGGCAGTTCTATAGTTAGCTTCCTATGGAACTGCCAAACTGCCCTCCATTCTACATTCCCACCAGCAATGAATAAGTGTTCCCTTTCCTCCATATCCTCTCCAACACTTGTAGCCCTCTGTTTTTTAAATAGCAGCCAGTCTAATGGGTGTAAGATGGTATCTCATTTCAGTTTTGGTTTGCATTTCCCAAATAGCTTGTGATGTTGAGCAACTTTTCATGTGCTTTTTAGCCATTTGTATTTCTTCTTTGTAGAAGTATCTATTCAAATCACTTGCCCACTTTAAAATGGGTTGTTTGTCTTTTTATTTTCAAGACGTAGGATTTCTTTATATATGCTGGATATTAGGTTCCTATCAGATAGATGGTTACCAAATATTTTCTCCCATTGAGTAGACTGCCTTTTCACTTTCTTGACAAACTCCTTTGAAACACAAATTTTTTAATTTTGAGGAGGACCCATTTATTTATTTTTTCTTTTGTTGCTTGTGCCTTTGGTGTAAAGTTTATGAAACCATTTCCTACTACAAGATCTTTTAGTTGCTTCCCTACATTACCTTCCAGGAGCTTTGTGGTCTTGGTTTTTATATTTAGATCTTTGTTCCATCTTGAGTTAAATTTTGTATAGGGCATGAGATGGTGATTCTCTTTTGGATATAGACATCCAGTTCTCCATGCGCCATGTATTGAAGAGGCCATTCTCTCCCAGTTGAGTGAGCTTGTGGTCTTGTGGAATATCAGTTGACAGTATATGCAAAGATCAATATCAAAACTCTCAGTTCTGTTCCATTGGTCAGTATGTCTATCCTTGTGCCAATACCATGCAGTTTTGACCACTGTAGCTTTGTAGTACGGTTTAAAGTCAGCTAGTGTGATTCCTCTGATTTCATTTTTCCTTTTAAATATGTCTTTGGCTACTGGGGAACCCCTTGTATTCATATTTAGTTTTTCCAATTCAGTAAAAAATAATATTTATATTTAGTTTTTCCAATTCAGTAAAAAATACTTTGGTAATTTTAATTGGGATTGCATTAAATCTGTAAACCAGTTTGGATAAGATAGACATCTTATTGATGTTTAATCTTCTTATCCATGAACTGGTAATATTCTTCCATTTATTTAGGTCCTCTTTGATTTCCTTTAACAATGCTGTGTAGTTTTCTGCATACAACTCCTTTACATCTTTAGTTAAGTTTATTCCTAGGTATTTGATTCTTTTAGTTGCTATTGTAAACGGAATTTTTTCTTGATTCCCTCCTCAGATTGCTCATTATTGGTGTACAGAAATGCTACTGATTCTTGTGCATTGATCTTATACCTGCAACTTTACTGAACTCATTCATAAGCTCTAGAAGCTTTGTTGTAGATTTCTCAGGGCTTTCTATGTATAGGATCATATCATCTGCAAATAGTGAAATTTTTACTTCTTCCTTTTGGAATAATTTGGATGCCTTTTTTTTTTTTTCCAGAGGAGACAGTGAATGCAGTCCCCCACTACAAATTATGCAGTCGAGTTTCCCACATTTGGGGAAATTGCAGGGGTCAGCACATCCGGAGTGCAATGGATCAGGCTTACCCTGGGAAAACCACCTTTGTGATCATGGTATCTCCCCTGCCAGGTAAGTATTGGATGCCTTTTATATCTTTCTCTTGCCTAGGTGCACAAGGAAGTACTTCTAACACAAAGTTAAATAAGAGCTGGGGCAGTGGGCATCCTTGTCTTGTTCCAGATCTTAGAGGGAAAGCTTTTAGGATTTCACCATTGAATATGATGTTAGCTGTGGGTTTTTCATATATACCCTTTATCATGTTGAGAAAGTTTACTTCTGTTCCTGTCTTTTGAAGTTTTTTTTTTTTTTTTTTTTTAATCAGGAAAGGGTGCTGGATTTTGTCAAAATGTTTTTTCTGCATCAATTGACATGATCATGTGATTTTTTTCTTTCAATCTGTCAATGTGCTGTATTACATTGATTGATTTTCTTATGATGATCCATCCTTGCATACCAGGGATGAAACCCACTTGGTCATGGTGTATAATTCATTTGATGTGTTGTTAAATACAATTAGTAAGTATGTTGTTGAGGATTTTAACATCTAGGTTCATTAGAGAAATTGGTCTATAATTTTCCTTTCTTGTGGTGTCTTTGTATGGCTTTGGTATTAGGGTGATGTTGGCATCTTAGAATGAGTTAGGCAATGTTCCCTCCACTTCTATTTTTTGGAAGAACTTAAGCAGGAATGGTATTAGCTCTGTCCACAATGTTTAGTAGAATTCATCTGTGAAGCCATCTGGTCTGGGTTCTTCTTAGTTGGGAGGTTTTTGTTGACTAATTCAATCTCATTACTTGTGATTGGTCTGTTGAGTGCATCAATTTCCTCTTTCGTCAATGTAGGTTGCTTACGTGTTTCAAAGAATTTGTCCATTTCATCTAAGTTATCCATCTTGTTTGCATACAATTTTTCAGAGTATCCTCTTATGATATCTTTATTTCTGTGGGGTCAGTGGTGATATCCCCTTCCTTATTTCTTCTTTTAAGTAATTGCATCTTCTCTCTTTTTTTCTTTGTTAGTCTAGCTAAGGGTTTGTCAATTTTATTAATCTTATCAAAAGACCAGCTTTTTGTTTTGTTAAATTTTTCTAGTGCTTTTGTATTTTCAATTTCATTTAGCGCTGCTCTAATCTTTGTTATTTCCTTCTTTATACTTGCTTTGAGATTGGTTCATTGTTCTTTTTCTAATTCTTTTAGGTGTGCAGTTAGGTCTTTGATTTTAGCTCTTTCTTCTTTTTTAATAGAGGCATTTATGGCTATAAATTTCCATCTCAGCACTGCTTTTACTGCATCCCATAGGTTTTGATATGTTGTATTGTCATTTTCATTCATTTCCAGGTACTTTCTGATTTCTTTAGCAATTTCCTCCTTTACCCACTGATTGTCTAAAAGTGTGTTGTTTAACTTACATATCATTGTACCTAATCTGGTTCTCTGCCCCTTAGTGATTTATAGCTTCGTTCCATTGTGGTCAGAGAAATTACTTTGTATAATTTCAATCTTTCTGAATTTGTTGAGAGTTGTTCTGTGGCATAGCATGTGGTCTATCCTGGAGAATGATCCATGTGCACTCAAGAAGAATGTGTATCCTGCTGTATTTGGGTGTAATGCTCTGTATATGTCTCTTAGGTCTAGATAATCTAATTTATTATTCAAAATCTCTGTTTCTTTATTGAATCTCTGTTGAGATGTTCTGTCTAATGGTGATAATGTTGTATTAAAGTCTATCCATATAGTTGTAGAGGTATCCATTTCTCCACTTTATTTTTCCAATGTTTGCCTCATGTGTTTTGAGGTGCCCTGGTTAGGTGCATAAATGTTTATGATTGTTCTTTCTTTTTGACAGATTATCCCCTTTATTAATATATAGTGTCCTTCTTTGTCTCTTACAATAGTTTTGCATTTAAAGTCCTTTTGACCGATATTAATATAGCTACTCCCACCCTTTTTTTTTGTTATTGTTTGCATGTAAAATTGTTTTCCAATCATTCACTTTCAACCTCCTTTTGTCCCTGGGTCTAAGGTGATTTTCTCGTAGACAGCATATAGATGGGTCATATTTCCTTATCCATTCTGCCAATCTGTGCCTCTTGGTTGGAAAGTTTAATCCATTAACATTCAGTGTTATTACTGTTAAGGAATTATTTACTTTAGCCATATTTTCTTTAAGTTTATGTATGTCATATGTTGTTTTTATTTCTCCTTTTATCTTCTTAGTTGTTCTTACCAATAATCTTTCCTACACTCTCCTCCAAACCTGTCTCTCCTGTTTTTCCTTTCAATCTGTAGAACTCTCTTTAGTATTTCTTGAAGGGCAGGTTTCATGCTGACAAAATCTCTTAATTTCTGTTTATCTGTGAATATTTTGAATTCTGCCTCATTTTTGAATGCCAACTTTACTGGATAGAGAATACTTGGCTGGACGTTTTTTCTTTTAGCACCTTAACTATGTCATACCACTGCCTTCTTGCCTTGTGATTTCAGATGAGAAGTCAGCACTTAATCTTATTGAGCTTCCCTTGTGTGATGGATCTCTTTTCTATTGCTGTTTTCAGTATTCTCTTTTTGTCTTGAGCATTGGATAATTTGAAAAGTGTGTGCCTTGGGGTAGGCTTATTAGGATTTATACTGTTTGAGGTGCACTGCACTTTCTGGACATGTACATCCATATCCTTCAAAAGAGGTGGGGAATTTTCAGCCATTATTACCTCCAACACTCCTCTGTCCCTTTTCCCTTATCTTCTCCCTCTGGGATGCCTATAATGCATTTTGTGTTTTCATTCCAATCCCAAAGTCCCTGCTGGATTTTTAAAAAATCTTTTTATCTATTTGTTCTACTGTCTGTTTAATTTCAGATGTACTGTCTTTGACATTACTAATTCGTTCTTCTGCATGTTCAAATTTGTTGTTATGTACTTCCAGTGTATTTTGATTTCTTGTATTGTGCCATTCATCACCATCATATCTCTTATCTTTTTATGTCTGTTTACAATTTCTTCAGTATGTTCCCCCAGTGTCTTCTTAATATCCTTTATATCTTCCTTCACTCCATTAAGTTGATTCATGATATTTGTTTGGACATCCCTGATTAGTTGTTCCACATTCTGCATCTCCTCCTGTTTTTTAGTTTGTTTGTTAGACTGGGCTATGTCTTCCTGTTTCTTAGTATGGCTTGTAATTTTTTGTTGGTGTCTAGGCATCTGCTTATCTTGATGGGCTTATTTTGTTTGTTAGCTTCTCTTTCTACTCTAGGGTTTTATTTTATTTTATTTTATTTTATTTTATTTTATTTTATTTTATTTTATTTTTGTGTATGTGATAAGGTTCCTTTTTGACACTAGGTTCCTCTGGTTCTATTCCTTGCAGCTGTCTGTGTTCCCTTGGGGAAAAAAAAATATTAGGATGAGAGAAAAGGAAAGAGATAAGAAGTGAAAAAGAATAATAGTAATAATGAAGAAAAGGTAGAAGAGGAACTGTACAAGAGCTAGGAAAATAAGTAATATGAGTAAAATATAAAAAAAAAATTACAAAGGAATAAGAATAAAAAAAGGTGGAATAGAAAAAATGAAACAAGGAACAAAACAGAGGAAAAAGAACCCAGAACAAATTTAAAGGCTGGAATGATGAGAAGAGAGGAAAAAAGAATAAGAAAAAAAAAAAAAAAAGAGATAGAGAGAGAGAAATAAAAAAAAAAACATTAAAAAATTAAAATAAGAACAAAAACAAATGAAGGCCAAACAAAAAGAGGTGGAGTGAAAGAAAAACAGCAGAAAACAAAAGATAAAAAAAATGAAGAAGAGAAAATAAAGTAGGCAGAAAAAAATCAGTAAAAGAAAAATAAAGGAAACAAAGGGGAAAGACAACAAACAAGAAACAAAACAACAACAAACACCACAACACAAAACAAAACAACCCAGGGGGGAAAATCCTTCCCTCTTAAGCCCTTAAAGTTTCTCAGGCTGCTGGTGCTTATCAATCAATCACCCTTCAGCCTGTCCTTTGCAGGTGATGTATCGGGTTTTAGCAAATAAAATAAAGAAAAGAGAAAAAAGAAAAAAAAAAGGAACTGATAAAAAATAAAACATAACAGATGAAAGAAAACCTAAAACAAAATAAAATCTGTCTATGTGTTCCCTGTCATAAAGTACCAGCAGGGTATCTGATAACCCAGTGGATCACTCATCTAAGGAGACCCAGGAATCAAACCAGGAACCTCAGACATGCAAGGCAGGGATTCCTACATTGAGCTATACTAGTTTCACAGCTTAAGTGTGCTTCTAAAATCTTATCTGAGTCTTTCTGCCTCTATTCCCTCAGGTAAGTTGGGTTTCTAACAGTTTGCCAAGCTGGGCTGTTTTGGCACCTGTCTCCACCCCCCTCTGCCTTAGTTCCTCTCTCTC
The DNA here is from genome assembly GCA_026826555.1 of Tolypeutes matacus. Lineage (NCBI taxonomy): Eukaryota > Metazoa > Chordata > Mammalia > Cingulata > Chlamyphoridae > Tolypeutes > Tolypeutes matacus. Next base: position 57,568,293 of record JAKSZT010053883.1, on the reverse strand, counting down.
CCAGGTCGGCAGGGTGTGATAGCCTGCCTGATCAGAATTTACTTCCCTTTGCCCACAGCTGCCTCAGTTCCCTCTGAGATTCAAAGGGGGCTCAGCTGGCCAAACTCACCAAAAAAACTACTCTACCCTCTGCCAGACCCTCTTCCTCCAGGGAATGCTCCCTCCCACTCAGTTGATTGTAGTGAGTCAGGGGCTATACCAAGGCTATTTGCCTTGAGGGTGGGTTATATGTCCATTTCTAGCCACAGGGGCAAGTAACTCAAGGTTTTCCTTTGGATTCTTTATCTGTCTAGTTCCCTCCTGAATGATGTGTAGCACTTTCCTGTTCCATATATCTCCAAAGCAGCTCCCTTGGATAGGTTTTTGCCCTTTCTTCTTTTTTTTGTCAGAGAGGTGGGTTCTGTCTACCTACTTCGATACCATTTTCCCCCTAAATAAGTTTTAGAAAGTGGTGTAGTGAGTCACTGGAGTTAAAATCCAAGTTTAACCATTTCTTATTTGTAGCTGTCTCTGTCCATGTCTAGGACTTTTCTCCTGGAGAAAACTTCTAGGCACTACTCTTTATCTAGATGCTGTCACCTTTGTTATATTGCTGAGTCCAAGGATTGTTCATGGAAGGGAGAGGAAGAAATAATGAGGGGATCTTGACTTTGAGGAAGTTAAACAGAGACAGATGGAGCATTCCTAGGTTAGATTGATCACAGCTCCAATAGTAGTGGCAGGCAGACCAGGCTAGACCTGTAGTTTGCACCTTTTACTATGGACACTGCTGCCCAGTCTAATATCACAAATACATATAAATTTGTTTAAGATACCCAGCATCATTTTCTGTTCTAAGCCCCAAGAATCCTGAACAGAACACTGCACCAGTTAACTTTTTAAAGCATAATGACTTTAGACATTAATAAAACATACATTCCATTGGCTTGCCAGCTAAAAGAAACTTTTATCAAGTAGTAAAATATTAAAATGCAATAGTTTTTATATTGTAAGAGGAGAAAAACAACTGGATTTATGAATATATTGCTATTTTGAGTAAGATATGGAAAACAGATTGGAAATGAGATTTTGGGGAGAAATGGTACTTTGAAGGCAGGTGCCATATGCCACCCTCTTACCCTAGTGAATACAATTGCTTGGCTTCCAGTGGAACTTCTGCTTACCAAGTTGAAGGAGAAATGTGAAAGACATTTCAGAATTTAATTGTTTTTTATGTATTTATCTCTTGGCTATCTTTCTTAATCATGGAGAAACCCCTGTCTGATTAATGAAAAATTTCTGGCTCCATTTCAGAATCCGGCTGCAGTGCATTTGATATTTGATATCTGAGATATGTACAACATGTTCACAGTGAATTCTCCAACTGAAAACAGTAGAGTTCAAACAAAGTCAATTAATTCACAGAGTGAATGGATTCAAGCCCAGAATCGCATGTCTTGTGGAGGCCTTTTTGATTTTCTTGCCAAAAGATATCTGTTTATAATTGCGGTAAATGTAACTATTTGGTACTTACAGCAGTTACAACCTGATGTGATTTCCCCCCTGTGTTATGGCTGTTCTTATTTAATTGGTATATTTTACACACATTTCGAACATATTTTGTATTCCCTCCTTCAATAACTTAGTCATGTTCTCCCTGTTTTAACTCATAGCTCTTCTTTTCTCCCTCAGTTTCACTCTCACACTCACTTCTTCCCCTTTTCCCTCCATGTTCTCTTTCCAGTTCTCGCTATCTCCACGATTTCCTTATTTACCTTACCCTTTCCCTCTTGCTTTCCTTTTTTCCTTTCCTTCCCCTTCCTTCCTGTCCTTTAGTCTCTGCTTTGCCCAACCCTGCTCAGCTGGGCTCCCTGAGGCTGGCCATCTGCAGTCTTATGAGCTCAGTCTCTTTGAGCACATTGTAAGCCTCATTCTCCCTGCACGTTTGCTCCCATAATTGCCTAGCATGGTATGTTTGGGGTGGCTCTCAGCAATGAAGGTTTTTTGAGGCTTGGTTCTCACCTAACTTTCCTATATGCCTTAACCTTTTTTTTTCTATTAGATTCCTGTTTTGTGGTCCAGTTCCACACTGGGTGTGAATCCTGGCTTGAATCTAAGCTTGCTTAACTGGTAACAGAACATCTCTTTTTAGGCCTCATTTTTGGATCTGGATGCTGTTCCTGATATACACAATGACACACCAGAATCTTAGTCTGAACAGTCTTGTAACCAGGATTCTGAATAAGCCTTTACTCGACATGAAGTATAACAATCTGCCTGGAGAGTTTTCTAGCTGTGCTCTACCCATGCTATCACATCCCTTCTTGTCCATCAGGGCTCGGTGTCACCTGAATTTGCTATATACTTCCATATTGAAGTGTGGGATATACTACTTAGGAATCTTTAAAAAGGAAAGTCAGTTGTCTCTGTTCATTCCCGTGTCAACATAGCTTCACTTCCCCCCTTTAGTCAAACATTCCATTCATATTCTTCTCACCCCTTGGCTCTTCTCCAGCTCTGAATATATCTTCTTCCTTTAGAAGGAAGATGGGAAAGAATTTGAAGCAGGAAAAAATTGATATAACTAACTACTCCTTTCTTGAAATATGGTTTTCTTTTGGCTTTTTGAGTCACTTCTATTTTTTTCTACCTTTTTTTATTTTTCTTTTTAATATTCTTTGTCAACATCTCATCTTATGGAACCTTTAAACATTAGAGTTAATGAGAGCTTGTGCTATCTAATCCACTCCTTCTGCTTCAAAAGTCATCGTAATGGCAGTTTTGCACAGTGATTTTCCCAGTACATGTAGTTTTGTTCTTTTTGTATACTTTCCAGATTAAGAAAATTAATATCATCTTCAGTGTTCTTGTGAGGTTTTAATCACACAGTATTTGCAAAATTTCTCTGTAAAGCACAAATTATGGCTAACATTTACCAAGTATACCTTGCATTTCAGGTATTATTTTAAGCATTTTATTTACATTACCTTAATGAATTGTCACAACATCCTTTTTGGCAGCAATTATTATTGTCCCCGTTTTATAGGTGAAGTAATTGAAGATGAAGAGCAATGTATTAGTCAGGAGACTAATTTTCAGGAAAAAGAAACTGACTTTTCCTGATTTAGAAAAAAAAGGAATTTATTAAAAGAATTGTCAAGTTGATTGGTGAATCAGATTCAGAGGCTACATACCAAAAAATTACTCAAATCATCCCCAGACAACTGATTCAGAGAGGGAAACATTGCCACTTCCACACAGAGCTAGCTACTGCAGTGGTAGTTGGAGGCCAACATTAGGGCTGAGATGCTATCCTGCAACGATAACCCGTAAAGTAGAGGATTCTTCATATCCTTGCTTCTTTGGGTTATGAACTTCTAATTCTAAGTCCATGGTAGATGCTGCTGATTGTCAGAGTCAAGCGCCCAAGTTCTGGCTGCTGTATATGCTGTGAAAACAAGCAATCTTTAGCTTCTATAGTGAGAATTAGGTTCCACTCCATTCAAGATTTATAAGGTAGAGAATTTCCTAAATATGGGACAGGAGAGTTTAGATAATAAGTAATTAAAAAGCATAGCATTGTCCAGTACAACTCTCTGAGCAGGAGTTTTTTAATACTCGAGTTAACTGCTATACTTTGCTGTATTCCAGGTTAGAAATAGGAGTTAGCAGAGAAAAATATTAAAAAAAGAAAACAATGGAATCCTGAAATCCAAGTGTTGGAATACTCCTTAGAGGTGACTTTGACTGGAATTCCTTGTAGAGCCTACCTTATTCCCTTCAGACACACTGTCTTCATTAATCTCTGAGTTTGGTCAAGCCTGTTCCTGCCCACTGGTGGTGTGCTGCCTCACTTTTACCCCTGCTGCTTCAGCTTGGCATCTGAGATTCTGGTTTGGCATCGCTTGTTTAGATTTCTGAGTCTTGGCTTGGTTTTGATTTTGGCTGAGGGAACTGTTTTCTCCTAGATAACATTCTTTTTTTTTTTTTTTTTTTTTTTGCATGTGTATGTGCTTTTAAAATAATTATATTGTGAAATCCCTTTATCTCCAATTCTCCTTTTACATATATTATTTCATTTATTTCTTATAACAAATCTATAAAGGAGGCATTATTATGGTTAGGTTGCAGTTACAGGTCCTAAAACTTAGAGGGATTAAATGATTTGCCCACAGTACTGTATCTTATATATAGAAGATCTGGGATTTGAACCCAGGATTGTCTGAATTTTGAATGTGTTCTTAGTCTAGCATGTCACTGTAGTTCCCATTTACTCTATTCTACCTGAGTAATGTTTATTGCTCAGGAAGGTACTCCATGTTCAGAGGGCTCCCCTCTCCAGCATTATTTGACATATTGCTTTATGATCTAACCCACTCTCATATCTGAATAGTGAATATCCTTTGCCTTCACTCTGGATAGTAACTCAGGAAATGGAATTTTTTTCCAGAAGCTGGGTTTTAAGTATAAAGCATAACTTTTAGTTATGTTAAAAGTTGCAATTCAACTGTCCCCATGCAATTATTAATTTATTATTCAGTAAAAAAAATATTTAACACATACTATATCACAGACATGGGTGTTTTTATGGTGTTTAAATTCCATAGTTTTATTGACTTCATTTTATGTAAGGAAAATAGGTTCAGAGAAGTGGTATGTTGCTGAAGGTCATACAACTAGAAAGTGATAGTGCTAGTTTTCTCTTAAAAATGATTTTTGATACCATTTGTATTAAAATATAAACACTGAGGGGGAGGATTATGTGCTGGGCTCAGAATTACTAAGAAAGCTATAACCAGGAACACAATGCCTGTGTAAGCATGAGGCTTCATCAGTATAGAAAAAAACAACCCTCACCCCACACCGCTAGCCTAAGAAGCATTGCACAACAAGTAATTTGCAAAAGACAGACCCTCTATAAGAAGCAGCATGATGAGAAAAACAAAAATCTAAGAGTGAAATAGAAACTGGAAAATAAATCCTCTGGCAAACCAGCACCCACCCTAAACCAAACAGGTAAATATCAACAATGCAAAACACCCCCAAACCCAGAAGAAAACACCATGCCATATATTAAAATTACTGATAATGAAGGAAAAGAAAAAGAAAATCTTGAAGCTGGTCAGAGGAAAAAAAAGTCACCTTACCTGGAGGAGCAAAGAAAAGAATTACAGCAGAGTTCTCATCAGAAACCATGCAAGCTAAAAGATAATGTAGTGACAGCTTTAACTTGCTGAATGAAAACACAACACAAAGAAGACTTCCACCACTTGCCTACTATCTAAGTAGGACTAGATTTACCTTTCAAGTGGACACAATTAAGAAACTAAACAACATGTATGAAACATTTATTTTAGACATTGGACAATGGACACTGCAGGACAGTGATTCTTTAGAGGAAGGAAGTGCTACTATTGTCCTGGCTCTCTGCCTGGAGGAACACTATGGACTGCAGTGCAGGTGAGGTGATCCTACAGTGTGTGGCATTTTCTCTGAGCTGCAGAAACAGGTTTAAGTTTGGAGAGGTGTTAGAAGTAAAACTTTTCTAGTCAAATTATAGGATAGGAGAGAGCTATAGGCAGATAATTTCTAGAAATGTGAATGGGGTCCTCTTGAGTCTTTGGCTAAATCCTGAACTATTAGGGCATAGAGTGATATTTCACAAGGTTGATCAAAAAGAAACTCCAGGCTATATTAAACAATTACAATACCTCACATTTCAGCTAGAAGATATGTCAATATTGTCCAGCCAGAGTAGAAAGACCTTGCTAAACACACAACAATCAATAAAGACCTCAGAAATAATAGTAATAGTAGGAGCTACACACCCTAAAAGTGCTTATAAACAAGGCTTGAAAGGATCAAAGTGATCATGAATAATTTTACTGTTGGCCAAAACAAACTTCAAAACTATTAAAAAGATAAAACCCAAATCCAAACAATTAATAATTCAGAACTCAATAAAAATATTCTGGGCATGTGAAGAAACAGCATCCAGGAGGAAAATTAGTTAATAGTAACAGAACCAGAAATTACAGACAAGGACCTTAATACAGCTCTTATTGTTAAATTATTAAATAATAAAAATATGCTCAAGGATTTAAAGAAAAACATAAATACCATGAGGAAAGGAATGATGGACACTAAAAAGGACCAAATTAAACCTCAAGAGATGAAAAATGTAATGTAATGTAATGTAATGTAATGTAATGTAATGTAATGTAATGTAATGTAA
>JAKSZT010053883.1:57500756-57562069 GCA_026826555.1 Tolypeutes matacus | reverse complement strand
AATGTAATGTAATGTAATGTAATGTAATGTAATGTAATGTAATGTAAATTTACCAGATGGATTTAAGACTAGATTAGAAAATTCAGAGGAAAAGTTCGGTGAACTTGAAGACATACAACATAAATATCCAAATGGAACTATAGACAGGAAAAATACTTAAAAATTGAATTAAAAAAATACTTGAAGACATACAACATAGATATCCAGATGGAACTATAGACAGGAAAAATACTTTAAAATACTTAAAAATTGAATAGACTTACACTTCTTACCAAGATGGGGAAAAAGGGAATAAGTTTACTCTCGCATCTGAAACAACCAAGAAAACACAAATAAAATACACAAAACAAATGCCTTCTAGAAAGATGGGAAACAAATGAAGTGAGTGATCACTTCTGAAGAGAGTTTCCAGGCCATAGTCCTAGGAAGAGGAATCTGCATGAAGTCCATTGGAATCCTGAGTTGAGGAGATGGAGTTGAGAGTCTGAGGAGACCAAGGCAGCTAGAATTTGCAAGTCAGAATACCATAGAGGAGAGAGCTGCACAGAGAATGAATTCCAGAGATCTGTAGAGGATGAGGATCCCCTTTGAGTATTCAGCAGAGAAATCAGCTCAGGTTTGTGAGGAATTTACCTGAAGATAGGGAAAGAAATACCTGAAAGGGTAGAGATAACAGTGCGTAGCACTCATACAGAGATGGGAATAGTGCCTGTTTCTGCCAACCAGCCTGGAAAACCTAATGATTCACTGGGATTTGGGTAGAATATATACAACAATTTGCCTTATTAGTAGGGAATAAGTAGCTCTAGACTGGGTACTCCTCTGACCCCACCCAAAAAATCTTAAAAGCAAGATCTAAATGATCAAACTGTTTCCAATTAACTGCATCCCAGAACAAAGCTTATAAATATTGAAAGTAATACATACAATACCTAGCACATAAGAAGGTAAAATTCACAATATCTAGCATTCTAAAAAACAAAACAAAACAAAACAAAAAACAATACCAGGCATATGATGAGGAAGGAAATAATGAGGCAAAAAAAAAAAAAAAAAAAAAAAAAATCAATCAATTGAAATTGACTCAGAGGTAATAAAATGCTAGAATTATCAGACATGGATATTTATAAAAAATTATTATAGCGGTATTCCATAGGTTGAAAATTAAGTGGAGACATGGAAGATATTCTAGAGATGAAAGTTACAATGTGTGAGATGAAAGATGCATTATGGGATTAATTATAGATTAGATATTGCAGAAGAAAAGATGAGCAAACTTGAAGACATAGCAATAGAAACTATCAAAAATGAAAAGCTGGGAAAAAATAATTTAAAAATATACAAAACCTTAGTAAGCTTAAGGACACCTTCAAGGGACTTAACATAGAGATAACTGGATTCTACAATGGATGGGGGGCAGAGAGGAACAGAGAAAGTATTTGAAGAATTTATTACCAAAAATTTTACAATTTGATGAATTTTATAAACTCACAAAATAAAAATCAATGAACTTCACAAACGAAAATCATGAAGAAAATTACAAAGACTATTATAATTGAATTGCTCAAAACCAGTTATGAAAAGAAAAATTTAAAAGCAGCCAGATAAAAAAGAGACATGTACAGAGAAGCAAAATTAAGGAAACAGCAGATTTCTCTTCAGAAGTACTATAATTGAGAAGACAGTGGAACACCCTCCTTAAAGTTCTGAAAGAAGTCAATTCTACCCCAAATCATCTATTGATGCAACTCAATAACAATAAAAATAGCAGCAAGCTTTTTAAAGAAATAGAAATTGAAAATGTGTTTATAATATTTATATGAAAATGCAAATAGAAGTAGAATAGATAAAACAATTTTATAGAAAAACAAAGATGTAGGGCTTAAACTACCTTATTCTAAGACTTAGTGTAAAGTTTCATTAATCTAGCCAGTATGGTATCAATGTAATGGAATCATATATTCAATGAAACAGAATAGAGAGTTCAGAAATAGACCTAACCTTATATGTCAAATAATTTTCAACAAAGGTTTCAAAGCAATCCAATAGGGAACTGATGATCAGTTTAGTAATGGTGCTAGAGGAACTAGATATCCAGACTGAAAAAAAAATGAGCCTTGACTCAGCTCACACCTTATACAAAAACAAATTCAAGGTAGATCTTAGACCTAAATGCAATAACTAAAATTTAAAAACCTCTAGGTGAAAACATAAGGTAAAATCTTTGCCAATTTGGGGTAAGTGGGACTCAAAAAGTTTCTAAAAAGAAATGAAAAAGTGTAAAAAAGTATTTCATCAACTTTAAAAACCACTGCTGCTTGAAAGACATTGCTTAGAAAATGAAAAAGAAAGCCACAAATTGTAAAAAAAAATATTAACAATGTATATGTCTATCAAAAGACTGCTATTCAAAATATATAATTAACTTCTACAACTCAATAATAGGAAGAAACACAACTCATTAAAAATAAGCAAGAGATTTAAACAGATACCTCACTAAGGAAGATATATGAACAGACAATAAGCCCATGAATAGATTCTCAAAACCATTATTTATTAAGGAAATGCAATTAAAAACCAAAATGTGACACCAGTACACATCGATTAGAATGGCTAAAATGAAAATGTCTGCAAAACCAAATGTTGGTAAGAATTTGAGCAATGGATATCTGCTATATTGTTGGTGGATTTGGAAAATGATATAGTCAAATTGGAAAACAGTTTGGCGGCTTCTTATAAAATTGAACATGCACTAACCAATCCAGCATTCACACTACTAGTTATTTACCCCAAAGTAATGAAAACATATGTCCCCAGAAAGCTGTATAAGGGGATGTTCTTAGAAACTTTATTATTAATTGTCCCCAACTGGTAACAACTCAAATGTCCAACAATAGGTGAGTAGATAGACAATTTGTGATATAGTCACACAATGGAACACTATCAGCAATTAAAATCTATGAGCTGTTGATAAAAGGAACCACATGAATGACTCTCAAAAACACTATTCTGAGTAACAGAAGCCAGACACAAAAGAGTGCATTCTGTTTAATGCCATTAATACAAAATTATAGAGAAGTAAAATTAATCTATAGTGGTAGAAAGCAGATCAGTGGTTGCCTAGGACAAAATGTGGGTGGGGTTGACCACAAAGAGGCATGAGGGAACTTCTTTGAAGGATATGATATTCAATTTCCTTTTTTCAATGGTTACCTGGCTACATACACTCTTCAAAACTCATTGTACTGTATACTTAAAATGGATGTATTTTATTATATGTAAATGATACCTCTATAAAGTTGATTATAAAAAGCACAATCAAGATGGAGATATTTGAGGATAATTCTGAAGAGCATATATTCGAATGGAGTAGAAGAAATTGATGATTCAGATATCTGTGTTTAACAGATCTAACACCTGTGCAATGTATTTGAATGTGTTTTGCAGCATATTAAATAAAAGCATATTAGATTGTCATCTAAAAAGTAAACATTTTTAGTAACTAAATTAAGATGAAGTTTATTGTTTGAGTTCTTAAAGAAAGAACTTTTAATAATACAATTGCTCACACTATCAGTTTTGCAATCAAAGTAAAATATGGGTCAGGTCTTAGGCCAGTCTATTTTAGATGTCATTTAAAGCTTTTTGGGTGGTCTTGAATGACAGATTAGGGAATTTTGGACGTATTTGTTGTCATGAAGTCTATGAAATATTTTGGGGTGCAAGAAAAACAATGGTCTAGAGAAAATTAAACAATGTAACAGAGGTGAAAATACATTGCATGGTTTGCTATAGAAGTGGTACCTACAATTAATAAAGAAAACTGCCAGTCTTGTGTACGGTGAGTTGGAGAAGAGATATTGAAGGCAGGAAGACTGGGGTGAAGGGCTTTGCAATGTCCCTGCTCAGGGATATCAAATACGGAAGTGGTGTGATCACAAGATTTGACAGTGGTGATAGGATTGATGTGAATTAGATATATTCTGAAAATATTGCAAAAGTAAAATCTAGAATAAACTTTCTTGCTAATTGGCTGTTAATACACCACAGATAAGAGCCTCTTATTTGGCAGGTTAAGAAACTGTTCCTAACTGTCCTTTCTTTCAAGATTCTCTGATTCTGTACAGGCAACCAAAGCAGGGTTCAGGAATTATCTCTCCAGAAAAACACTTGGAATTGCGCTGACTTTCTGACTGAGTACAGGGGTTTTTGTCCAACCGCTGAAGTTTGATTTAGCAACGTTTGACAATCATTCAAAAGATATTAATTGTGTGTCTGTGTGTACTTGGGGTGTTGCTGGGCTGCAGGATGTCTAATTCACAAGTCTGACCTTAGGGAACTTACTCACTGTTAAAGGGGGACAACAGAGCCTCGCCAAAGATTTTAATAAATTATCACATGTACTAAACACAGGGGCTATGATAAAAACTTCTAACTTGTACTGGTGGAAGAAATTAAAGGATGCTTAAAGAGGTTGTGCCTGAATGCTGAGCAGGAGTCTGCCTGGTGAAGAAAATGGGAAAGGTGTCTCATGGTAGTTATTTTCATGTAGGTTCATGTAGGGAGGCATTCATCAGGTTCCTGGAGACCCTCATAGAAATAGTTGATTGACACTATTATTTTTAACCCCTACTCTTCCCAACTTGAATCCATTAGAATACTGATGTTTTGAGAGGTGTTCCTAGGTATTATATTTTGAAAAGAAAAGAAAAGAAAACAATACCCAAACAGAGGGGTTAAACAAGAATAAACCAAATTAAATATTCATATATATCTACTTAATATATATTACAAGTTTTCTTAGAGCATTTGATTTACTAATGTAAATTGTTTTATTCAAGATTGATATAAATACAGTATGCAGTATTTTTCAGACTTATATGACCAGAGAATGATCTTTCTTTTTTTTTTTTTATGGAACCCTATAAATATCTCAACTATGCCTTCTGGGAACAGTTTAGGCAACATTATTTTATCCTATTTGTTTCTTAACTTTTCTTTTGGCATTTGTAAAGGATATTGAAAAGATATGTTCATGTTCAACTTCCCCTGGTTCTCTTTCAAACTCTTTCTCAAATGACCAAAATCTCACGCTGAATTGGTTTCAGACTTCCGACAGGGGAAAACCTATCGTTTCCCCCACAATATTGCTGCAATCACACAGCAGCCTGGATCTGATTAGTCTGTCAGAACCACAGTCTCTCCAGGACCAGGTCAGAGCCTCCAGGGCAATCCAAGCAGATCTTCACTCTAAGAGAGAGTTCCCTCTCCTCAGGGCTCAGCCCGCTCCTAGGCCTCGAGAGCCCAGACTTCACCCATGTAGCACCGTCGCTCTCCTGCCCCAACACAGAGCTTCGTTAGAAAGGAATCTGGGCACCCAATGCCTGATGAAGGGACCTGGTGTTTGTCCTTTTATAGCACAAAGTCTTTCCTGAACGGCTGAGCAAACTTGAATTCTTACATTAGCCTGAATTTACTGCCTACCAACTGCCTCTAAGGTTCTGTGCTGCTAACTTCCCTAGGTAGAGAATATTATTCAGACAACTGGATATCCAAACCCAGATCTAGATGACCCCCAAAGCCTGTGCTCTTAATCCCTGCCATTGTATTATCTCTTGGTGCCAAATATGAGCAGCTGACAAGCTCTAGCCTCCTGGTTTTAAGAGAAAACCCTTCTCCTTCTCCCCATTTGAAGGTCTCACCCTGTAGTTCAGAATTTTATTATTTTTCTATCCTTTTTCCTTTTTTTAAAAACGAATAATCTCTAAGAAGTTCCTTTGAGGATACTTCACATCATCCCAAATCCAAATTCTTGTAAGTGAAGAACCCTTTTGAGGTTTGATGATCATTTTCAATGCCATGTTAAGATGTGCCTTCTAAATTTTGTGTGTGAGATTGAGGTCCCTGAGCGCCTATTACGAAGCGTCTTTACAGCACTCCCCTGTGCTCACTCCGTGAACATTCCCTTACCATATCCTTTTACAATTCCTATATACCACTTCTCAGATATTCCAAAATTTAACCAGAACAATTATCTCATTGGGTGGATATTAGTATTTTCAACCTGATAAAAGCAATGTCTGTTCAGGACCTTATCATGTTGGCATAACTTGGTTTATTATTACTCTGTTAATAATAATAAAAATCATTTCTGATGGGTGGAATGAACACTTTCTTTGTGTTTTTCTAGGTCAGAAACTTCTGCTGTTAATCAGATCCCTCTGAGTATTTCACATCTCGTTTTGATCTTCATGCTGTATTCTTAGAAAAAACATGTACTTTTAATTTGATCATGAAGGTTACTGTTTGAATAGAATTTTTAGACTTCAGGCATTCTAGTTACTTAAATTGACTCAGACAGTATAAACCAGACTCCCTGACATTCCAGAGCCTTCAAAAGTCAACGGCTTCTGGCAAGCAGCCACTCAGTCCTCCACTTGGCCTTAACTAAGTCAGCTCTAACACATCATTTCCTTAGAATTATGTGCATGCTCATAGGATTTTTCAAAAGAATAGTCGAGCATGAGACCAGAGTACCTATGGCTGAAACCTGCTCTTGAATAAACCGTCTCTCTATTCATTGTTTCCTGAAATACTGTAGCCTTTTTATAAATCCCAGGGCTTTGCAATTATACTGGCTTCTATTTGTTGAGTTCCTTCTTTGTAACAGATATTTCAAATGTACTTAATCCTCATAAGATACCTGCAAGGCAAATATCATCAAGCACATTTTACAGATGAGGACATTATATTAGAACAATAATTAACTTGCTCGCAAACTGCTATTAAATGATATAGCTAAGGACTAAACTAGCATTTATCATATATTTATATTAAAGATTTATTCTTAACATAAACTGAGCATTTACTATATTCTAATCACTGCTCCATTAGGTTGAACCATATTAAATTGCTGCTCTTTCACCCACAAAATGGCTAGGTCATATGGTTTGACTCAATAGTTGTCTCATTTGATCACAAAATAATAGGCTTATGATGCAACTGTTGTTAAAATCATTTTCAAAAGAGGAAACTGAAGGTCAGTAAGGTTAAATAATGTGCACGGGGTTACACAGTCAATAAGTGGTGTAGTTTTTTTTTTTTTTTTTTTCCTTTTTTCCGTTTCCCCCCCGCCCCAGGTAATTCTTCTTCACCATAAAGTGGTGACTATGATGAAGTGATGTGACATTTTTATTGTCTCCAGTGGTGGCAATTCTGTTTGCTAGTTCACTCACATTCAATATATTGAGCACATATTATGTATGTGAATCATAAGTATACAGCCTTTGAAGGAAAAATAGAATGGGAAATCAATCTAGATAGACAAGAGTTAGGTTTAAAATTAAAATTAAAAAGCCATCTGAGATAGATTTTCTTTAGTGGCTATGTAGGTAGGCCTTGAAGATGGTTCCAAAAACATTCAGAGGTTGTATGTTATTGGAACAAGTGTTTAGCCCTTCAAAGTGTTGATTTCTCAAGAACCTGCATCCTTTAGATAGAGAAAGTTCTGTGAATTTGTTGAATAGAACTTTTCCTGTTCTCTCTGCCTGGAATACCCAACTCCTAATCACAAGACTGTTTAAGTCTCAGTTCAATAGTCACTTTCTCCATAAAGTTCCTCTGATATTTTTCCAGCTGTAAATGAACTCTCCCTCATTTTGGTTCTCATTTCATTTTGTTTCCACATTTTGTATGTCACCAGGAACCTTCTCTTTTAAATTATGTTTATTTGCTCATCCATCCAACTAGTCATCCATTATTGACTATACATGTATAAAGTTCTGTTCACCATTATGGGCCTTGAGGGTACAGAGGTAAAAAAGACACAGTTCCATTAAATTATACAGTTTTCTAGATTCTACTACTTTTAACATTAGTGAATCCTTTTCATACAAAGGACTCTGAGTATTCCAACTTCACATTGTACAAATAAGAACACAGACCTGCAGAGCTTAAATAACCTGCACAGGGTCATGTAGCTGACTAATGGTAAATTAGGACTAGCTCCAAGGTTTTCTGACTCCTAGTTAAAATTTCTTCTCCATATTGCTCTACCACTTTCTTACTGTGTGCTCTTGAGCAAGTTGCTTAACCTCTCTAAGCTTTGGGGTTAATAATACTGTGGCAGCTTCTTCAGGTATCCAGCATCACAACCCCTAAACCCACCTGTAATTTCAGATGAATCTGTGGTTTACATTTCTGTGGGAGTGCAAGGTCACCTTATACTGACTTTTCCACTTTTAGGATGCACTGCCTATCCCTTTCATTTGCTTTTCCTCTCCTCTCCTTCCCCATCCAGAGCATAAGAGAGGGGAACTCAGAAGTCAAGCAAGGCCTGACCACTTACATTTTTGAGATTTATTTTAAAAATGAAGAAATTCTAAAATGAGTTACAAAAATTACATATATTAAAAATTTATACTCAAGAAATCAGTGACAAAATTAAAAATGCAATTCATAAAATGTTTACAGGATTTAATTTTTAAAGTTAATTCACAGTGTATAATACAGAGTATGGTCCCACAATAAAACACCAGGTTAAAGCTGTGGGTAAACATTTCAATTCTGTCCAAATATTTATGTAATTAAGTGAATAAATTGATTTGAAAAACAAAAGAGACACAGTTCCCACTCTCAAAGGCCTAGTAGGCAAGACAGAAAGTAAAGCAAAAATTCCAATACAACTGTATAGTTCTCTATCCAACTCAAAATATCTGAAAAATGCAGCCTATCAGTAATAGCTGCTCATGATGACTATGATTCTGGTAGGTGATGAGGACTGGTGGGGAAGGAAAAGGGGAAGAGAAAGGAAGAGAGATGTTCCCTTCTCCAAAATGGAGAGAAGGACATTGAGGCAATGTTTCTCCAGTCCAACCTCCTCAGCTGAGAATCAGCATGACAAGTTAGCACAGCATGCTGTTGGCACACAGAGAAGGTATGCTCATCCCACACTTGGGCCTGGGGGACGTGCAGAGAAAATTCTGGGAGATGATGTTTGAGTTAAATCATGAAGGTGTGTAGATATTCACCACATGAGCATGAAGATGAGTAGGAGTTCACCACATGAAGGAAGGATAGTCAGGTGGAGGGGTTAGGTAGCACTTACAAAGGCCCTGAGGTTAGAGGCAGAATGTGTTGGAGTGTGCGTAGAAAACATCTGGTACAGATAGGTTAGAGAGCAAGGTGTGGAGTGGCAAGAATGGGGTGGTCAAGAGCAAGCAGTGTGCAGACAGTGGTATTTTTAAAAGTCACACTTAGTGGTCTGCAGAATGGGGAGGCACAATCACCAACTGTGGTTGGCTTGAGGGAGGGATTTTAACCCTGCCTATGTCCTGGTATGCCAGGCTCCTAGATCGTTGTTGGAGATGCTTTCAGAAGCTGTAGCTGCAGCTTAGCTATCACCTCTCCTCTTCCATTCGGAGTAGTCCAGCCTGCAGGGCAGTGAATTTCAGGAGAATATTGCCAGTACTTGGCAGGGAGAAAGGGAGAGAGAGGCACTGGGTAGTAAGTGAGAGGGTCTGTTTGGAGGAAATAAAGGCAGCTTAAATCCATTATTACCAGGGCACTGCAATACAGCATTCCTTCTTTGAATGGTATTTGTTCCTGTTTACTTTCTTCCTTGTGGCATTGAGCTGGGCTGCATTTGCCATTTAGGCATAATTACTATTTTATTATTTTTTTTTTTCACAGTTAAGTGGAGCATTTGAGCACAGCTGAATTGCTGGGAGCCTCAGTGGAAGAAATCTATTAGTGGTATGGCTTGAAACAATACACAAAAGGCCCCCGCGTGTGGTCTGCCCTCCACGCTTTCCACTTCCTTATGTGGAACAATAAATCTCCGAGTCAGCTAGAACGCAGAGACTCCCATCCAACGGGAGCTGCGTTTTTATCTTTTATTCATTGGCAGGAACATTAGCTGTAGGAGGTATTCAAATCACACTTTTATTTAAACAAACACAGCTGGATCGCAGCCTCTTAATATAGCAATTCTCTAATGAAAAATAACAACATAGTATTTATCTCTTTTCTTTTGTGTGACTCTCAATTTGCTAAAATTAGGCAGACTTCAATCCCATACAAAATTGGCATGTTTTCATGACCAGAGCTCATCGCAACTAACTGCAAAATTATAACGGGGATGTAATTATAGGAGGGCATGTGAAATACACATCCTTTTGCTGCTGTAAGCTATATGGGGTTATACAATTATGTTGTAATAACATCATTTATCTTAAAGGAGTCAGACAGCTGACTTCATTTATTTAAGTTGAGCACTCCAATTATGTGCTGTGTCAGTTTAACATAAATGCCATGCCCAAAGAACTCAGTGTAATAATAATGGGAATAGCAATAATAATAAAAGCACACATTTGTATAGGGCTCTGTGGAACACTAAGTGTTTTCACAATTGTGATCCTGCTGGATCGTCATAACAGCTCTGTAAGGCAGGTGTCTGAGCCTGAGCTTCTGAGTCCCATTTTACTGATGAGAAAACTGAGGGTTGGAGAGGAGAAGTGAATATGTTGAGATTGCGCTGTTCGTAAGTGGTGAGGTGAACATTTAAAACTCAGGTATCCTGACTTGAAGTTCAGGGATCATTTCACTATTCTCACCAATGCCACCAGGCTTTGGATGGTGTCATTCTTTCCCTCTCATCTTTTATCCTATTTTTTCTCCTAACAATCTTTTAAGAAAGGTAGAAGAGTCAGGGTGGTAGGAACTAATTCAGTGACCTGGGGCAAATTAAATTAATTTATTGGGCCCCAGTTTCCTTGCTTGAAAAATATAGAGATAATTATATCCACTGAGCAGTGTTATAAGAATTGAGATAATGCTTATAAAATGCTAGGACATAGGTTCTCAGAAAATGATTGTGTTCTCTTTCTCCAGGACAAAAAAAAAATATCTTCCATCTTACACATGATGAAAATCATGTGTCTTTTGCTGAACTGACTTGCCCAACTTGCCAAGCAAGTGTCAGGGAAGTGACCAAAATTCACAACTTCCTATATTTAATCTAGTTGTTGTCACTAATTTTATTTGTCTTACAATGTCTTTAAATGCTATCAATTTTTAATTCTTTACAGGATTTGTTTACATAAATGTCCAGAGATAGTTTTTTTTTAACTGAGCCCTAGCACTCTTTGCCTGAGCAGGGAGAGACTGCAGATGTAATGGAAAAAGCAGAATTTGGAGACAGCAAGCCCCTATTGGGCTTCTGGCGACAGTAGTCACTAGCTGGATCAATTAGGCCAGTCCCTTGAGGGCACCCAGGCTTGGTCAGCTCATCTATAAATGTTATTTCAATTTAAACTTCCTGAGAGGAAACCTGAAATACATGTTTTGGGGAGGGAAGAAAAAGTTCATAAAATAATAGACTTTGTTTACCCAATACTTGACAAACACTGTCTCATTTCATCTTTATGTCAACTCCATCAGATGTTTATTTTTCCTCTTTTACACATGAGAAAAGCAAGATTAAAGGATTTGTCAAAAAGTTATAAAATTTATATTACTTAATGTATATTAATAGTTTAGAAGACTTTCTTTTTAAGTTTCTTGCAATAATTAAGTAGTTAAATGAGGAAGGTGGGTGGAGTATCTCTCGGGATGCCTTTAATTTACAAAATACAGAGTTTTATAAACTTTAAAATTATGTGTATCCTAGCAGAACCACCAAGGATAGAGTTTCCATAATCTCAGTGTTTCTAACTGAACTGTAAGGATAGAGTTTCATAGCTTAGGGAAACTTAGTGAAGGCATTTCATGTGCTTCACCTAATTCAGCATCACCCTATGGGCCCAGCTATTTTGCAAATGGGTCAATGGGGAGTCAGAGAGATGAAATAACTTAGCCAGGAAGGACTAGAATAAAATTTTATGTCTGTGTGAGTGGTTTTTTGTTTGTTTTTTTTTTTTTTTTGTCATATTTCTTTTTTTTTTTTGCCACCACCTTATCCATCCCTACATTTAATTTGCTGAGAATTGAGGGTTTTTTTTTTTTCAATGAAGAAAAGAGCCCTCTTTTTCACTGCTTTCCAGGAGCTTTCAATGTATTAGGAGTAACAGCTAAGTGAGAAACGATTGCAGTACAATGAGACAGATGCTGTGGTAGAAATGAGTGCAAGGCTCCATGTTGGCACCAAGCTGGGGGTTATCAATTCTGTTTAGTGGATGGGGTCAGGGAGGCTTCACAGATGAGGAGTTCCTTGAGCAAAATTTTTTTTCAGATGCTTTTAATTGTGACAGATAAACTTATATAAACTATTTCATTCCCTACGGACTTTTGCTATAGAGATACTAGAGTGTTTCATAAAATCAAATCAATGTGTTTGAATATCAGCAAAAATTTTTCTCCATTTCTCATCTCTGCCTCACTCCTGCTGCAGACAGGCTGCCTCTGTCTCTAGGGCCCTTTGACAAGAATTATTGTCACAGGCACTTCCAAAATTTTACATCTGACCACTTCACACACTGGAAAAAGATTACTTCAATGAACCATCCAAATTCCAAAGTCCTCTGTCCAAAATGCCTGTGGAAGTAAGTCATTGGTTTGCCCATAGGCCAGTAAGATGTGCCAATGGGGAAGAGTTACTTAGAAATCATCAGTTTCCATAGGAGTCCTAGCAGGGAAGTTAAAAGAGACAGTTCTTAAAAGAGGGGAAATTGTATTTGACTATTCCATAGGTAAGTAGTTCTCAGAGCATCATCCATGGGCACCTGGAGTCTCAAAGCCCTTTTAGGGAGTCTATGACATCAAAACTATTTTTATAATAAACCTAAGACCCTTTGCCTTTTTCACTATGTTGAAATTTGCATTGATGGTGCAAAAGCAGTGGATAAAACCGCAGGCATCTTAGCAATGATCAAGGTAGTGGCATTTATCTGCACAAGAAGTAATTATGTTTTTTACCACCTTGCTTTCACAGTTTAAAAAATTGCCTATTTTATTTAAGAATGTCCTTGATTTAGTAGTACAAATTAATTTATTAAAAATAATTATATTAAAAAATCAAATTTATTTAAAAGTTATTATTTAGGTTAAATATTGACCCTTGTGTATACATCCTGTGTGTCAAAATAGGAAGCATGCATTAAATATTTTTGCTGCAGGCTGAAGTGCAAGGGCTGCTTTGAGGAAAACTACTTGCATAATTGTTTTTGTTGCAAGCTGAACTAGCCTCCCATTTCATGGAATATCAGTTTTAACTTGAAAGAATAATTTACAGAAAAACTATGGTTATTCAGACTTGGGTATAAAGAATACATATCATAAACAAAGTAAGCCTATCACTTCAAGGAAAACAACAGGCAGTATTTGTTGCCAATTATAACATTTGAGCTTTGTAATAAAAATCAGAATTTTGGAAGTCTTATATCTGTGACTGTGAACTGAACAGTTTCTTAACACTTAGACTTTTCTGATGAGATTTGTGATGATGCTAACAAATGTGATTTTTTGATATTATATAGCATACTGGTTTCCTGAAGCTGCCATAATAAATGACCACAAACTTGGCTTAAAAAAAAACAAAAACAGAAATGTATTCTTTCACAGTTCTGGAAACCTGAAGTCTGAATCGAGGTGTCAGCAGAGTTGATTCCTTCTGGAGGCTCTGAGGGAGAACCTATTCCATGCCTCTCTTCTAGATTCTGGTAGATGCCATCAATCCTTGGTGTTCCTTGGCCTGAGTCAGCATAACTACAGTCTCTGCCCCCGTCTTCCCACAGCTTCCTCTCCCGTGTCTCTCTGTGTGTCTTCTCTTTTTCTGTCTCTTATGAGGGCTCTATGAGGACTCCAGTCATTCATTTTAGGGTCCAATCAAATCCAAGATGATCTGATCTTAAGATCCTAAGTACATCTGCAAATACTCTTATTCCAAATAAGGTTACATTCTGATATTCTGAGATTCTGCATGGACTTTTTGGGGCCACCTTTCTATCCATTACATATAGTCAGTGTATTAACACTTGGAAGATCTGCATACTCAGTAAATCAATATTTTTCAAATGATCCATGTATGATGTTAAAAGATCATGCATGTGTAAAAGATCCATTTAATATTGACTAATGAATTTTAATGCAAAAGAGTATGAAAAGTCCATTGGTATGATTTCAGATTCCACATTGCAGCTAACCTTTATGAAATTATCCATTGTTGAGTTTCATATAGATTCAAAGAATAATATCCACAAAACCCTCCAGATTTTCTTCATATACTTCAACAAAAACAATATATCAAGATAGATTGAATGCAGAAGCAGATATAAAAATCTGTCTCTCTTCTTTTAAGCTAGACATGAGAAAGGTTTGAAAAAATGTAAAACAATGCCAGTCTTCTCATTAATTGTTTTGAAAATAGTAATTTTCCATTAAATATTTTGTATATGTTAGCATGAAATGGGTATATTATGGAATTTTTAATGAATTAATAAGTAAATATTTAAAATTATTCCCATTTTTAATTTCTAAAATGGTAAATATTGATAGATATATCTGACATGAACAAAGAATTTTGGGGTTCACAATAATATTTGAGACTAGACTCTGCTTTTGAGGCCAAAATGTTTGAAAACTGCTGTCATAGACACCCATCACCATCTTTAAATAAGGATAAGAGCAAGCCAGATGGGTGAGAGATAAAAGAGCATTCCAGTGAAAAGACAAGGAGACATGAAGCAGTGTGGCATGTTCAAGAGCTTCACAGGAGGTGCAGATGGAATATGTGAAGTGGATTATGGAGAGAGAAGTTCAAAAGAAGAAAGATTCTCTGCTAGGCAATATGGAGCTTTTGAAAAGTTTTAAATAAAAAAATTATATGACTGAATTTGGGTTCAGAGATGACACCTTGTTGGCAGTGTAGAAGATGGGTAGGCAGAGGGTAGGGACATAGGTTAGGAAGGTGTGGCACAGAAATGATGAGGAACTGAAGGCTATGGTGGTAAGAATGGAAAGGAAGGGATGTATTGTAAACATTCTAAGGAAACTGGATTGATCACAGTGTCGTCTAAGGGAGGTTATATAGAGTAGATTCCATAGCTGGAGCTCTGTAGGAGGTAGGAGGTTAAGCTAAATAACATCTCTATGATTCTTCAACAGGCATTATTCCCTAGTAATTAAGAAAGTTGAGTCTAAATCCCAGGCTCCAACAGTTTAACTTTGCAAAATGGTTATAATAAATTAGAAATAGGGTTGGCTTTATTTAATAGAAAATCCAAAACAGTGGTGACAAGGGAGGAACTTATATCTCATGCAAAAGATGTTCTGGGCTATTTCCTACTTCACCACTATCAGCATATTGTTTTCATTCTCAAGGTCACCTCATTGTCCAAGATGGCTGCTGGAACAACATCACATCTGCATTCTAGAATGATAGCAAGAGGAAGCAGGACAGGACAAAAGGGCCCAACTTCCAATGGAGTCAGCTTCCTGTAAGCCAGTTTTCTAGAGGTTTCACACAACACTCCTACTTAAATCTCATTGCTTATATCTCTTTTAAGGTTATCACACCCAGCTACAAGAAGATTAGGCAATGTAGTAGTTTAGCTGGACTCATTGCTATATTAAATAATATCAAGATTCTTTTTATAAAGAAAGGATGGGGAAATGTTTATTGGATAGCATCTAGCAATCTGTCCCACAGGATTCTAAAATTCTGTGTTCCATCCTCAGAAATGCTTTTATTGAGAATTCTTTGTTTTCTCCTATTGCTATGAGATTTTCCAGGAATGAGGACACTTACTTTTCTATTTGGAAGTTATTTTTCTGATAAATTCAAATATCCACAATACAACTTGAGCACTGAGAAGAGAGAAAACGTGTCCCTGGGAAGCTGCATATTACTTCTTTTCTGAGCTACTAAAATCATCTCAACTGCTTGCCTTATTTATTTGCATCACTCTTCTCTAAACAATGCAGCATGTTTAATTTTTTTCTGAATTGTATTTAAATTATACTATTTCATTTGCCAAGAATCTTAAATAATTCCTCATAACCTAATGAACTTTCACAAATGTCCACAAATCATGTTAAAGCCCTGTGCAATTTTACCCAAACCAACATTTCCAGTCATACCTCCCATACTGTATGCTTTAACCCAGTAAGACCAAACACACTATAGGAAGTCTAACCTCTGTGGTTTTGCTCAAGTTGCTTTCATTTTTTAGAATTCTAGCTATCTAGCTGGTGAAACTTACAGAGGGTACAAAGGGCTTCTTGAGTTCCAGGCCCCTTTCAACACCATCCATTGATGAAAAATCCTAAGACCCAGCTCTGTAACCATAGTTACATTGCATAATTTATGTTTAAAGAGAATGTTTCCTCAATCTGTGTGTACTCATCCACAATATTCTTAGGAAAGGATAGATTTCTTAGAAGTACAAGAGTAGGGGTATATGCATATGTTTCCCCATACCTTTGACACAGAATTCTACATTAGTTTCTAATATGAGCCCTGTAGTTATTAAGTGGACAGTTTTTTTGTTGTGTTGTTCATTGTAATCACTGGCCCCTCCTTTATCCTTACTCTTAACCCAAATGTTTTTTACTTTGAAAGTAGACATCTCTGCATCATCATTACCCTTACCTTTCTCTTTTCATCTAGCATAAATTATTAACCTTACAAACCATCAGTGGAAAAAAAGGCCTTGGAAGATTATCAAGTGCCAGAGCTCCTTATTAATATGGAAAACTTTGTTTTCACATTGGTAAACAGATGCTCTAAATTGCACTGGGCTGCTTTGAAAGATGCCAGGGTACCCACACCCATTAAAAATGCTCTTCTTTGTCTACTCCTATCTGCTGTTATTGGAATGGTGTTACAGGAACACACGAGGCTAGAATGAGGATGCCAAAAATCTCTTTGCTTTTGCTTAAGGTCCCATAATAGGTGTAGTATAAATTGTGCATTTAATTCAGAGACTGATTCAACTTTGTGCAATATGTAATTTGTAGGACATTGAGTGAGTCTTTTAAAATTTGAATCAATTTCCTCATTAATATATGGAAAATAGCACCCAGAGAGTGATTTATATTTCACCCTGGCAACAATCCTTTGTGAAAATTAGGGTATTCACTGTTCATTATCACCATTTAAAAGATTCAGGCATATTAAATAATTTACTCAGCATTGTTTTCTAACTCAGGGTAGGTAAGTAAATGTCCATTCTGAGATTCAATTCTACTTTTGGTTTCAGCTTTATCATCTAGAATAGGTGTATTATATTATCTTTCCGCAATAAGCAATTGGCAGCCTGAAATGAGAAAATAAGATGCAAAAATTTTGCACATGTTAGGTGTTCAGTAGGAAGTGGTTTGGAGAAATGTAGCTAAATGAGTGTCTTAGTTAGCCAAAGGCTGCTGATGCAAAATACCAGAATGAGTTGGCTTTTATAATGGGAAATTTATTAGGAGAAAAAGCTTACAGTTCCGAGGCTGCAAAATTGTCCAAATCAAGTTACATCAGAGATGCTTTCTCACCAAAGGTTAGCTGCTAACAGATCCTAGAGTCCTGGCATGTGGTGAGGCAAGATGGTGTGCCAGTCCCTCTTTCTCCTGGAGCTCAACTGTGGGCCATCAGGCATCTCGCCCTCAGCCTGGTCTCCTTGAGCCTCTCAGTGCTTCTCTGTCTTTCTGCAGCTGTAGGAGAAGCTGGAGTCCTCTCTTTCACATGGCTGGGTGAAAATGGCAGAGCTCCCTTTCTGTGTGTTTCCTCTCTCTCTCTGTCTCTCTGTGTTCTCAGTTTATATAAGACCCAGAAATAGAGTGGAGACCCAACTTGAGTCATACCTCACTGATGTAGTCCAATCAAAAGTGGTCTAATCAAGTGATCTAATCAAGGTCATTTAACTTAATATAGTCAAAAGACCCTATCTACACTGCATTCCTGGCACAGGAATGGGTTAGCTAAAGACCATAATTTTCTGGGGCCCCAAAAAGACAAACCAGGACAGAGGTTTGGGAGGTTATTATATCTGCCTTATCCCATTATTTCCAAGAAAACAGAATTTGAGCCAAGGCTAAGTGATAATGCCTTATCTTGGAGGTGGAAATAGAGAAATGAGAGTGAGAAAAAAGACAAATGAAACAGGAAAGGTAAGAAGCAGTGTAATGTCATGTCACTACCACTCAGGTCACTAGTTCATAACAATTGCAATGGCAGATAGCTTGATAGCTTTGGCTTTGAAATATGTCTATAAATAGATTGTAAAGTGATATCATACCTCAGAGCAGTCTATGGAAATGAGAGATAAGAGAGAATTTATCTCTTTGGCTCCCTCCAATCTCCCTTTCCCATTGGTTAAAATTTGCCCCATGAGATATTAATCACCCTGAACTTCCTGGCTGCATCATTTGGCTCCTTGAACAGCTGTTGGGAAATCAGATCCCACATGATGGGGTGTGGTGTTTCATCTGAGTCCGGCAGTGGCTAGGGAGCTAGAAACACTGGACACATGGCTGGTCAGCTTGGCTGTAAGGTGTCTGCCATGGAAAAGTGTCCAGCTTTCCTGAGAAAGTGTTCAGTCTCATGTGGTAGAACCACATTAACCTGTATTGAGTATGTCTAACACAGAAGTAGCTAAGGCAAAGCAAATACCCAAGGGCATGGGTGATAGGTGAAGCCAAGAGAATCTGAAGCCAAACTAAGATGTCTCATACATTCACCTGCTGGACCATTCTAATCTACTCCCACCCTCTTATTATATCTGGCACCCACATTATGATATGGGGCTTCCCAAATAATTTTTTTTAGAACAAGGTGCTTTATTTCTTCCCAAAGAGGGAAAGTAGAGGTCCATTAACTAACAGAATCCTCTTCCAGGTGTTGGCCATTCATAATCTCCTGAAAGACTTAAAGCATGAGAGTTAATGAAATAAGCTACAGTATCTGCTTCTGGAACTGGCATAAGGCCATAACTGATGTTCACTAGCTCCAGCCAGTACTTGAGCTAGACCAGATAGTTGCTTGGTGGAGTAACACAGACTTTTATCCCTCATAGGTCTGAGCCATTACTTGCCATACTCTTGTTGGGTTGTATTTACTGTCATTGAACATTGATGGTTATTATTTGGCACACATATATTAAGAGAACATCCAGCGAGTTCTCTGAGTTCCACGGATGAGCCTAAAGTAATATATTATAATCACACTGTTTCCTGTACAACAGAATCATTATTGAATCTTGTGGTGGATGTGTTCCCCATTGCCAAGAACAAAGTTGTGGGAATGGAAAGTACTAATTCTGCAAATGGGTTCCTAGATGTGATAGTGAAAAAGGCCACGCCAACTTCCACTTCTTCAGACCTGACCTGTGTACTTCAGCTGTTGTAGACACTGTACCATATATTCCTTTTTGGCTTAATGAATATTCCATATCCTGGAAATTGGGAAGCAAGGCTAGGTCAGTCTCCATTGCTTCACAATTGCAACATATATAGAACCCAGATCTCTCAGCAGTTGGGTTCCCTTGGCCTCATGAAATATTTCAAGGTGTGCTGTACATAGAACCCAGGCCTCAGAGTATTCCAGGAGAGGTAAAAAGGAGAGAGAAATTATTGGCCTGGCTTCTTCCAATTTCCTTTTCCTCAATGGTTAATGCTTACCCCATCAGGAGTTAATTTTTTTTCAGGAGGTACCAGGAATTGAATCTTGGATCTTGTACATGGGAAGCAGGTGCTCAACCACTTAAGCTGTATCTGCTCCCCAGTTATATCTGCTCCCTGTGTCAGGAGTTAATTTGCATGAACTTCTAGCTTGTGTCATCTATCTTTTGATATATTATTTTTAGCAGTGTAAGTATTACAAGTACTCTTATATGTAGAGAAAGAGAGGAGTGTACATGGAGCATTGGCATTGTAAATACAATGACAAATATATTCAGTTTGTACACTGGGGCACTGAACAGTAAGAATTAATCTTTTGGGGGGTCAGAGATGTTAGCTAGGAAAGGAGGGGAAGAATTGCCGGGAAAATGAATTCTGGTCACAGAAACAGCATGAACAAAGGCTCTGAGGCAAGGCAGAGCATGAAATGTGCAGGAAACAGTTTGGTATTGTTGGTATATGAAATGTAAAAGCAGGACTGTCAAGTTATATAAGGGTTATATAATATAGGGTCATATACTTATACTTAGAACTTTGAAATAAGTTCAAATACTGGCAACTGACTAATTGTTAACCTTTCTATGCTTCAAATTCCTTATTTGCATAACAGGAATAATAGCAATACCTAGCTCATGACTTTTTTCTTTGCCAGGCAGGTAGCAGGCATTTCATGAATGTTAGCCATGATTAGAGATCCATGAAGCATTTTCAGTGGTAGAATGAAATGGACAGATTTACAGCATTGGTATATAGACTAGAGGCTAGATGGGAAGAGTCAACTCCAGAAGTAGACAGAACTGTTATATGTTGGTATGATATTGCAATAAACCAGGGGTGAAAATGGCCTAAACTAGGCTAGCATCAGTGGGAAAATAGAAAAAATATTTAGAAGGTGAATTAGTCAGCCAAAGGGGTGCTAATGCAATATACCAGAGATTGGTTGGTCTTTATAAAGGGTATTTATTTGGGATAGAAGGACACAGTTACCAGGCCATAAAGCATAAGTTTCTTCCCTCACCAAAGTCCACTGCCATGTGTTGGAGCAAGACAGTTGCCAACGTTTGCCAGGGCTCAGGCTTCTTGGGTTCCTCTCTTCCCGGGGCTGCGTTTCTATCCGGGCTCAGCTCCTCTGGTTCTTCCAAAAGGTCAGCTGTAGACTATGAGGCTCTCTAGCTTTGCTTCTCTCCACAAGGCCAGCTGTAAACTCTCAGCAAACGGCTTGTCTCTATCCCTGGCCTTCTCTCCAACATTAAAACTCCAACATCAAAACTGCTACTCAAAAGCTGTTCCTTCTGTCCTTTGCCTTGCCTTTTATATTCGATTCCCCACCCACCAAAGGGTGGGGTTCAATGCCCTATTGAATTGGCCCAGTCAACGCCCTATTCATAACTTAATCATGTCCAGATTAACAGACCAGTTTACAAGCATGATCCAATTATATTTTTGGAATTCATAATTTCATCAAATTGCCAAACAGCTACATTCTACCCTCTGAATTCCAAAAATACATTACAATATTCAAAAAACTTAAATCAGTAACAATTCCAGTACAAAATATTTCATAGGCAGTTTAAAGAAATACAGTTTGTCTTCAGGCAAAATCCCGTCTGCTGTAGACCTCTGAAACTTACAAAACCATTTAACTGATTCTAATACACAAATGGAAAGACAAAGGATAAACATTTTCATTATCATAAGGAGAAATTGGGATGGTAAACATGAGCCATGGATCCTCTACAGTTCACTAAACCTGCAAAGCATCCTCCATTCGATTTCAAAGTCTGAGAGTCATTCTTAAGATGATAGTTTCTTCTCCTAGGGGCCACATGGGAACCCACACTTTCCACAGGCTTGCTCAATGGCCATTTTCTTGGTTCCACCCTCATCAAGCATCTGGGTGTCGACCAAGCTCCAGACCTCACCTTCCAAAAGTGTTAGGGTGATTGCCACACATTACCAAATCTTTGGGTTAGAGTCTTAGCCCCCCTAGTACAGTGAGGTGAAGATAACATTCCCCCTAACCTTTGGCATACAGGTTCAAACCTCTCAGAGCAACAAGTTGACCACCTGGTCTTCCCTAACCTTTGGCATACAGGTTCAACCCTATCAGAGCAATGGGTTGACTACCTGGCCTTCTCTAATCCACGGGGGACAGGTACATCCCTCTCAGACCTATGGGGTGTTGATCTTAACCACCCTAATCTTTGAGGAATGTGCTCCACCCTCTCTGCACCCTGGGATGGCAGAACTCTCCCAGAACATCGGGTGAGGACATCCACCTTCTTCAACTGCTGGGGAAAACTCACCCTCTCTGCACCATGGGGCATCAAAATTTTCCCAGGACACTGGGTAGGAACATCCACCCTCTTCAACTGCAGGGGCAAACTCACCCTCTCTGTATACATAGGTGGGGTTCCTCTCTTGGCCCAAGGAGATGTCTTAAGTCCAGATCTCTGCTTCCACGGTTTTCTTCTTAAGGCTGATTCTCCTTCAATCTCTCCTTCCAATGTCCTCTTTTGTCCAAGCTGACAGTGGTTTTGTTCATACAGCTCTCTCAAAAACTTTGTTGGTTTAGCATGCAGGAAGCAAAGGTCCAAGCCATTAGACAGTAAGACTTTCCACAAGTCTTTCCTAGATAACTGCATCTTCAATTCTGATTTACAAATTCCAAGTTTAGTAAAGTCTTCAAATGGGGCATTTTCATCTGGGAATTTGATTTCCAGAAACTTGGAAGTTCCGGAATCAGTTTATGTTTTCTTTGTGCCCCAAAGTTCAGTCCTTAGTGTATTTCGCTCATCCAGTATTTTGCTATAAGCTGCAAGGAGAAGCCAAGCCACATTCTCCAAGTTTACCTTGGAAAGTTCTTCAGCTAAATGCTCTGGTTTGCCATTTTCAAATTCGATCTTCCATATAACACCAGGAGTTAATCTTGCTAAATTCTCTGCAACTTTACAACATGGATTGCCTTTCCTCCAGTTTCCAATAATAGTTTCATCATAGAAAGTCTCTTTAGCATCCATATTACTATCAACAGTCTCATCAAAGTGATCTAGGCCTTTTCCATCAAGCATTTCACAATTCCTCCAAAAAATACCCCTTACCCATTTATAAAACTGTTCCAACATTTTGATATATGCAAAAGCACTTCCCCACTCCTCGGTACCAAATTCTGTATTAGTCAGCCAAAGGGGTGCTAATGCAATATACCAGAGATTGGTTAGCCTTTATAGAGGGTATTTATTTGGGGTAGAAGTCCACAATTACCAGGCCATAAAGCATTAGTTTCTTCTCTCACCAAAGTCCATTGCCACGTGCTGGAGCAAGACAGCTGTCGACGTTTGCCAGGGTTCAGGCTTCTTGGATTCCTCTCTTCCCAGGGCTGCGTTTCTCTCTGGGCTCAGCTCCTCTGTTTCCTCCAAAAGGTCAGCTGTAGACTATGAGCTCTCTAGGCTTTGCTTCTCTCTACAAGTCCAGCTGTAAACTCTCAGTGAACGGCTTGTCTCTATCCCGGGGCCTTTTCTCCAACATCAAAACTCTAACATCAAAACTGCTCCTCAAAACCTGCTTCTTCTGTCCTTTGCCTTGCCTTTTATATTCAATTCCCCCACCCACGAAGGGGTGGGGCTCAGCGCTCTACTGATGTGGCCCAGTAACGCCCTAATTATAACTTAATCATGCCCAGATTAACAGATCAATTTACAAGCATGATCCAATTATATTTTTGGAATTTATAATTACATCAAATTGCCAAACGGCTACAGAAGGCAAAAATTATAGGATTTGGTAAGTATTTGACTGGAACTGGAAAATAAGGTAAAGGGAAGACTTTAAGATCACACCCAAGTTTTGGCTTGAATGACTATGATGAAACCAATTGGGGTAGAATATACAAAAGGAAAAGAGAAGAAAGAAGAGAGCACTAAGAAAGAAGACATCAACAGTGCTAAACCGGAGAGGGCCAGTAAATAAAGAACTAAAATGCATCCGTTTTTATTAGTAATGTCAGCAAAAGTGTTTTTAGGGAAGTAGCTGTTATTTATCTCTTCTTTGTAGATAAAGAAACTGAGGCTCAGAATTGTTGTGTGAATCATGTAAGATCACATATCTGTGTAGGTCCAGCACCCAGTGCTGGTAGTCATTTACTATCAACAACAACAAAACTCTTATTAGTGCCTACCATGTGGCAAGTACTATATTAGGTACTAGGAACCTAAGAAAAATAAGACACAGTTCTTGCCTTCAAGGAGCTCACTTCTTGAAAGCATGTAAACAAACAATTGTAAACCAAATGACCCTGGTGTTATAATATAGCTGTGTTCAGAGTAAGATGGGGGACATGAAGAAGGGTATCTGTGCCAGGCCTGTGGAAGAGGTTCCAAATGGTTGAGTCATTTTAGCTGACTCTTGGAAGAGCAGTAGTTATTTTCCAGGCCAATGGCTGGGATGAGTTGTGGCAAACGGGAAGATAAGGAATACTTTCAGAGAGAAGGACCCGTCCTTGGGAAATCACAAGCAGTTCAAAAACAGCTGGAGGTAGACTGGAGCTATTTAGTGAGGATTTGGAAAGGCATGTGAAGAAATTTGACCTAATTTTGCAAATCAGAGATCCTCCATTGGCTTCGGTAGGACTATGAAGTCCCTGAAATATTACTTATAATTTTTTATAGATGTGTGTTTGTCAGAAGCTGAGGGAAGAGTTCCAAGAAGAAAGCAGTGGTTGTCAATATGATTCTAAAACAGATATACATCTTATGCTTCTCAGGAGGTAGATGTATTTTATAGAAAAAAGCCTGTGCAATTTTCAGATTATTGAAAGCTTCCTACCCTGTGGGCAGTATATGTACATTTTGTCCTCCAAGAAGCAAATGACAAGACAATTAGATGTGTAAGAGATTTATTGGGGGAAATACTGTGAAGGATAAAGGTAGAAGGAGCAGAAGTTGGTGGGAAGGACTTTCAGACCATAATTCAGGACCGATACCTGTGAAAGATGAGAAAGAAGGAAGGAGGTTGAGTAGAAAGAGCCTCAGACCACAGCACGGATCTGAGAAAGATTTGGCCAGTCTGATGGGCAGTTGCCAAGCAAAAGTTGCCCATTAGAGGAGTTCTGTGTGGAGCATAAATGGTCTGTACCATCTCTACCATATTCAGTTATTGGCTGGGAGCAGCTTGGAAATACATGGCTTCAGCGTGAATACCACATCTGATCCAAAGGTATGGCAGCAGGACATTGCCAGTTAAGTATGCTCCTCACAGTGGGTTCTCTCAAAGAAAGGTCTGGCTGCCACATGATATTTTAGATTCAGGGGGAAAATTAATGTAATAGAATGTCAGTGGTTACTTCTACTGCCAGAATTAGTGAATATGGTATGAGTTGAGGACAAAGATCCAAGTGCCCCACATTTTAAAGATACCTGTCAAGAATTGAAGAGAGATGCTGTCATTTACTACCCAGATTTACTAGGGGCTGTCGGAACTGGCCCTGCCATTTCTGACTTCTCCACTCCTATGGTGGTTTGATGCTGTATATACCCCAGAAAAACATGTTCTTAAATTTAATCCATTCCTGTGGGTTAAATTTGTAAGTAGGACATTTTGACTTTTGACGTGAGTACTTCAGTTAAGGTATGATACCTCTCATTCAGGCTGGGTCTTAATCCTATTACTAAAGTCCTTTATAAGAGAATGACATTCAGACACACACACAGAGAAAGCCACAGGAAGCAAGAAGCTGAAATGGAACCTGGAAGAGAAGGAAGAACCAGGAGACACCACAATGTACCTTCCTTGTGACAAGCTAAGAACGAAGGGTCACCAGCCACCTTCAAAATGTCTGTGGACATTTTGAGGCTTTGGACATTTTCCCAGCCTTAAAACCATGAGTGAATAAATTCCTATTGTTTAATCCAACCTATCTCATGGTATTTACTTCAGCAGCCTACGAAAATGAAACACCTGCCCAACTCCATGTAAGAGAAATAGTGTTTTCACTTATGAAAAACACAATATTTCTGCAGAAGAACTTTTCCTTTATATGAAAGGCAGGCATCGGTGGAAGTGAGAAGTAGCTCTGGGGAGTCCCTTGCAGAGTCTAGGATAACTGTAAAGTGTGGGAGATGGGCATTTTGCTCCCTGGCTGAATGAGCTTACTAAGCCCATCTTTGGACTCATGAGGATGTTGTCTTGAGAAACTAGTGGACGAGTTTTGGGGAGAGACTAATGAATGAATATGAAAGATAGGAGGTTTACATGGTCACAGAGACTGATATCTTTTCCTTTTTGGAGTTTCCTGACTGTTGGATACTTCATAGGATACTATGAACTAACAGGCCAAGAAGAGGCTCTAAGTTTTTCTGGCTGGGAGTAGAAAAATGATTGCTGCAGCCTTAAGGACAGTGGAGAAGAAGATTCACATGGCCCTATGTGAAGAAGCCCAAAGCATAGAGGAGGCAGGCACTCTGGAGCTGTCCAGAAAGTCACAAAGCATGGAGACATCCCCTCGAGAGGGCATTTGGGGAAGAACAATTGGCAGGACTGAAGCAGACATGGCTCTCCCTGTCTGAGTGGTGCTCAGGGAAGTAAGATGTCAGGAGAAAGCTAAATACCACCCCAAGGAAACCATATACCCCATCTACTTAATGGTTATTTATTAGGTATGATTGTGGCTAGCTCACTTAACCTCCTGATGCAGTTTCCTCATCTGTAAAATGGGATAATAATCACAATAGATCTCACAGTGTTGTATGTATTTAAAACAGCTAATATATATAAAATATTTAGAGGTGAGTTTTAAACTTTTAGTAATTAAAATGACTGGAAATTATAAAATCTCCCCAATACATCAAAAAATTGGAAAGGGTGACTTTTCAGACTGTCATTGAAGATATTAATGGTGGAAAAGGTAAAATGATTTCAGGTTTATAAGATACCATATTGGGAATCTTCAATCATCTGGTTACATAAAATTGAAAGGAAAATATGTCTTCTATGCCAGAGGAGTTGCCATTCCTCCTAAAAGCCAGAAAAGTAATAATGAGCGAAGAGCTGTTGGAAAGGAGAATTCTGTTAGAGCAAAGAGGAGACAGGGACTAGTCCTGCAGGGGCAGTGGAGGAGTCAACATTTTGAACCAGCCTGAAACATGATAATTGGAATCCAAAGCAATATCTAAATTCTGTAAGTGATAAGGAAGATATTTTTGAAGAAGACTACTTTTGAGTACACATAGCTACTTTTCTGGCACCACCCAACTAATTCTAGCCCACAACTGTAACATTAATTCACAGTTTCCAAGCAAAACAAAATAGTTTACTGATTTTGTTTTGCTTTTCTTTTCCCCATCAATTTTCATTGGCTTCTCACAAAAGTCCAGTGAAAATAAATTATTGTT
The DNA here is from genome assembly GCA_026826555.1 of Tolypeutes matacus. Lineage (NCBI taxonomy): Eukaryota > Metazoa > Chordata > Mammalia > Cingulata > Chlamyphoridae > Tolypeutes > Tolypeutes matacus. The sequence continues at coordinate 57,535,079 of JAKSZT010053883.1, read as the reverse complement.
TCAGCGAATAAGTGTCAAGCAAGGCCCCCTTGCTTTAAGTTCATTTCTATTCCTACTCAAATACAAATACTATTCTAAAGTCACAAGGCTCAGGGGCTTCGCAATCCCAAATCGTAACAGCTGCATTTCCCCTCCCCAGTTATATGATGTGGTAAATTCACAGGAAAACACAAAATAACTTCTGGAGTTTTAGCAACTCTTTGAAACCTGAACACCATAAAGGTGCTAAATTTTTTTTTTTTTTTTTTTTGAGTAGGGATGAGGGAGAGAGAAGTACTTATCCTAATGATGGCAAAGAATAATCCTAGAATATATTTTAACTATCTTCTATTCAAACTATTCTTTCCAAGGATGTGTTTTCCAAGTAATTATACTAAACATCAATTAAGAGCCTTATCAGGTATGGTAATGCCTCAGGTGCAATTCTGAAAGTGCAATTATTAGAGTGTAAAGGCGGCTTCAAAGCCATCAAGCAATCACACTCAGTCAGTTGTGGTGCTGAAGCGAAAATAGCAGCAATTGGCATTTGGAACTATTACCTGGAAACTCTTGTTCAGGTTGATTCAGGAGTCCAATTTCTACAGAAGAAATGAGAACTCCATTTCCAGAGGGCCCTCCTACCAGCCAGATTACTGATGATCTTAAAACCAACCCTGCAGTCCATCTTCTTAATCCTCTTGCCTCTTACCCACTGAACCACAGCAGGATCTTTAAACATTCCGAGAAGCTATGATTCTGGAGAGACTCTCTGCTAATCCTCTCCTACTATGTTTTCTCTTGCCATTCTTCACACTTTATTTAACATTAATTTGTCATCTGGATTGGTTATTGATTGCACTGGAGAACATTGAGATGCTGGTTCAGAGGCTCACTCTTAAAAAGTACATCCGCTTGAATTCACAAAGAATGTTAGTGGGACTGGACGACTGGGGTGGAAGGCTTAAGGAAAGCCAGGATCTCCCTGAGAAGGGCAATCCACGCACTTCAGCAGATTCCAGATGAAAGGGAATGGGTCTCTCTATTGTTATATAGCCATGTGTGGTCTACAAAATACCTTCTCACTAAAGATCTCTTTTTTTCTTGCTCCCTCCCTCCTTTCTTTCTTTCCTTTCCTATTTTTCCCTTCCTTTCACATCTCATGATATTCTTCTGCAACATTTAATGTCTACACGGCACGGTGCTAAAAAAAAACCAATGTGAATTCATAGCCAGAGATCATGCCTTTTAAATTGCTCCATGTTTGTGGAATTGACACGTAAGTAAATAGGTGATTTTTAAAATGAATTGATAAGGGCTATGGAAGAAGCAAAAATTGTTTCCTATGCAAGAATCCTTTAACCCTGAGCAAGTTTGGAGCCAGGGTAAGAATGAGGCTAGGAAAATCTTTCTGGAAAATGTGACTCCCGGGTAACTTTTGAAAGAAATAATTCAATTTAGGTAAGTGATAAAATGAAGGGATAGTCTTCCAGGAAAAGGGACCAGCAAATTCAAGGATTGGCAATAAATGTGCTTGCTTTGGGGCAAATACAAGAAATTTGGTGTATTCGAGGCAGAGGGTAAGGGAAGTGGAGGTAGTGGAGGAGTTCAAGCTGTAGGACAATTCATGAAGGCTCCTGCCTGCCACGTAAAGTCTGGACTTTATTCTGAAGAAAACAAGCTGTTCTAAGCAGGGAAAAGCCACAGTCTGGTTAAACGCAAATTTCTAAGTCCCTTCTCTGCCCTCATGAGCCAAGCAAATGTTCAGAGGGCTGTTTCACTCTTAGTGTTGCTTGAACCTGACCTACATGCTGCTGTTGCTTTTGTAGAAGGTGGGAGAACAGTTGCTGAGTCAGCACTGCAGGGAGGTGCATGTGTGAGGAACATGGATTATTCATGGGGCTTGTGCACTGTTCCAGGTGCAGCCATGATTACCACGGCCTGGGCCCGTTTGTAATGCAAAGGCATGGCAAGAAAATCCATTTTCTCATTTTCAGAGCTGATTTAATCTCCACGCTCTTGCCCTTGTTACAAATTTAGTCTGATAAAGTCAAACAGGAGGCAGAAAAGCAAAGTAGGATTTCTGAGGCCTGTTTGCAAAAGAAATTTTTAGATGCCAATTTGTGAACTCCTTTATTTGGTCGGAAGTGATTCAGAGAGAATATATCTTGAGACCTTGTTGTATCAAAGAATGGAGCATAAGTTTTGAAGTCAGAAATTTTGAGTTTGAGTTCTGTGACCTTGGGCAAGTCATCTAGATTCTATGAGCCACAAATTCTTTTTCTATAAAATGTGAGTAATAATACTGGGGGAAGTTGAATTTTTGTTCTCAATATTCACCTCTTCCAGAATCCTTGACTTTGGCCATGTGACTTTGTAGTCTCTCCCACTAGAGGCAGAATATACTTCCCTGCCACTTTATTTGAGGTTTAGTCATGTGACTTGCTTTAGCCAATGAGATATGGGAGAAAGTGACAGTGAGACAGGCCCTATCCTAGGCCTTAAAAGGTGTCACATGAAAAAAAAAAGATATCACATGTTTCCCATTCCCTCTTGCACTTCAGCTATTACCATGAGCAAAGCTTTCTTGGGATTTTGCAGCCTATTCAGCCTTAGCTGTAATGATAGAGACCTACACCCAATCTACAGCAAGGAGCCAAGCCCATACAGATCTGAAGTTTGAAACACAGATGCTCAGTCTATCCTCAGTTGATCCATAGACACATATGCAAGAATGAATAATTTTCATTTCAAGCCATTAAGTTTTGGTGTGGCTTGTTATACAGCAATTGCTAACTGATACAAATACTTACTGTGGTAGGCTGCTTCTAAAATGGTTCCCAATGATCTCTGCATCATGATAGTCACTCCTTTGTGTAATATCCCCTCTGGGTATGTGGGCCCAACCTAGTGACATCTAGGTTCAGCCCACATACACAGGGGAATATGGCAAGATTGATGGGACATTACTTCTGAACTTAAGTTATAAGACCATGACGTCCATCTTGCCTGCACTCACTCGTTTTCTCTGTTTACTCACTATGATGAAGCAATCTGCCATGTGGAATGACCCATGTGGCAGGGAGTAGAGGGTAACCTCTGATAAACAGGGAGGAACTAAGGCCTTCAGCCAAGAGCCTACAAAGGAATGAATCCTGCCAATAACTATGTGGTGAGCTTGAAAGCAGACCTATCCCCGGTTGTACCTTCTGATGAGAAGCCTATGCTGACACCTTGATTTGCAGCTTTGTGAGAGACCCTGAAGCAGAGAACTCAGCTATGCCTAACCAGACTCTTGACCAGTGTGGAAACTGTGGGATGATAAATATTGTCATTTTAAGCCACTTAAATTTGACATAGTTTGTTACACAGCAATAGATAGCTAATAATTTATCTTGTGGGATTTCCAGGAAGCATCAGTAAAATGACATGTACAGGTTGTCATAGGCAAAATAATGTCACCCCAAAGATATCCAGTCACTAATTCCTGGAACGTGTGAATATGTTACCTTACATGGCAAAAGGGACTTTGCTAATGTGATTAACATCACACACCTTGAGATGGGGAGATTTTCTTGGATCACCTAGTACACCTGATCTAATCAAAGAGCTTTTAAAAATAGAGATTCTTTTTCAGCTATGGTCAGAGAGACAGAGATGTGAGGATGGGAGAAAAGTAAGAGAGATGCAACGTGAGAAGGACTCAACTCACTCCTGTGATTTGAAAATGGAGAAAAGGGGCCATGAGCCAAAGAATGCAGAAAACCTCTGGCAGCTGGAAGATCCAAGGAGGTGGATTCTTCCCAGAGCCTCCAGGGTGGAGTGCAGCTATGCCAACATCTTGATTTTAATTCTGTGAAATCTGTATTAGACTTCTGACCTGTGGAAATGTAAGTGAAAAAAATCTGTGTTGTTTTAACCACTAAGTTTGTGGCTATAGAACAACAATACATAAGGCCATCATGGCTCAGTGAATATGAGTTTTTTTTCTTCCTTTTTCTTTCTCCACTTCTCCATTTTTGAAGGAAGTGGATTTAACTCTGCATAAGGGCAGAGGATGCCATTATGCCCTATGTTAAGATGCAACGGTTAAAAGTGTGGCCTTTAAATCAAATTGACTATGTCATTGGACTAACTGTGAGATCTTGGAGAAATATGTGCCTTGGATCCCTCTTTGTAAAAGGAAAATAAATATTGTATATTACCTTCATAACATTATTTGAGCATTACTGAGAATCTGTGAGCCCTTAGAACAATGCCTGGCACATGGCAAACAATCCCACATTAACTATTATTAACTATTATCACCTTTATGGCTTTTATTTTTACTATTAATACTTTTTAGAGGCCCTGATTTCAGTTCTCTATTCCACTGAGGAATAGAGTATTCATTATTCCACTCAGTAACTATGTTATTGAAAAGTGTTGGACATGAGACTTATTTTCCCTGAGATGCCCAATGCTAAACTTTGCTACAAAAAGTTCAGGGTCATTTGTCATAAACTTGTTTGCTCTTGAAAAATAGCCACAGTTTGAAGCTTTCCCCATTATTGCTAAAAAGGAGTCTCAGGACATGAGAATTGTCCTCAGATATCTTATGGGCTGTCAAGTGGGAACAGGAGCAGAATTTTGTCTCATTGAATAGAAGGAGTAATGGGGGGGGGGGGGCGGGGGATACTTTTCAGGGAAGCTGAAAAATAATTACTGGACCTTCACAGAACCTCAGAACCCCCTATAATGAGACTTAATATATGAACTATGAAGTCAGCAAGGACAAAAAATTAGAGTACATAACACTGTCAAAAGTGTGCTGGCATGTACATTCTCATTTCCCAAAGAGAGATGTTCATTTTATCAATCTAGTCTAATGATATAAGCAGAGATGCAGCTAACAACTTGTACAATGTTTTTGAAATTATAGCATTAGTTATAATAGCCAAAACAAAACAAAATAAAGCAACAAAAAAGGAAAAGAACCTACTTTCCCATTAGTTAAAGAGAAAGGTTGAGTAAATGAAGACATCCACTTACTGGATTGTTACACACATATTAAATATAGTCAAATATAAAGAGTTTGTATGACAGGGATGATATGGTATAATTTTAAAGCAAATAATCAGTATAAGGAACTATACATTTAGTAAAATATCCACCATATAAAACAAACAAAAACTATGCTCATAGGGGAGAAACTCTAATGATTTCAACCCAGAGCTAACAGTGGTTTTCTTTTGCAGGAGGAACTCTGAGTGACTCCCGTCCCTTACTTTTTACATTTCAATTTTCAACAGATTTCCATAATATTAAAATGTTACTTTTGAATTGAGAAAATAATATAGTTTGTTAAAAAAAAGGGTTAAAAACTGCTTTTAAAATTTCTTGTTTCCCCATACATTCTTATTTATGTTTCCCAAGGGACCACAGGGACTCAAATGTATTCACACTTACTCCCACTCTAGTAACTTGCTGTGCAAATTATTCAAAATGATAAATGATTTACATATAAAAATAAATATGAATATCAGAGGAAGTTCCACCCTTATCTATTAAACACTTCCCAAGGATTACTGAGGCCTCTCATTCATTCTTGAGTTTTAGCAAAAACAATAATAATGCTAAGTAGTAGAAGTAGATGTATTAAGTACCATATCTGGATTTTCTACTATTAGTTGGATACTTTGTATATATTCTCTCCTTTTAATCCTCAACCATCCTGCAAAATATGTATCTGATTTTCAATTCAGAGATAAATATATTAAAGCTTGTCCAAGGTTGTCTAAGGTCACCCACATAGAAACTTGCCTAACCAGGAGTATAAATCATGTCTATATTCCTCCAAAGTCTATGTTCTTCTCATTATCCCATGCCATCCCCACAAAGAATATGTAGTGCACCACTTTCTCTACTCTTCTCCCAAATGTTAGCTTTGTTTACTTATGAAAGTGGTTGAGCCTACTCATCTCTCTCAGGTATGGTATGATTCTCTGTGATCCCCTTAGCAGCTTCATAGTGAAACAGGGTAATACAGCTTGAAGTTGAAAATTGTGTTCTGCTAAGTGTTAGGATCGCCCCACTTATTTTACCCTCCTGACCTATTTTCCTCTAGGCTTCATGTAAATATACTATTGAAAAGTCAGTTATTCTCCATCTCCATTTTTTTTCTTTTAATTAATTAATTAATTAATTAATTAATTTTTATATTTTAAAAGATGCTTAGATTACATAAATGTTACACAAAAATTACAGGGATTTCTATGTTTCCCACCTCCTACACCTCCCACAACCTCCCACATAAACATCTTTCATTAGTGTGGCACATCACCTGCAATGGATATACACATCCTGGGGCTTTGCCACTAAGCATGGACCATAGTTCACATTGTAGACCACACTCTCTCCCACACAGTTCTGCATGTTATCTGCAGAGAGGCATTTATGCCTGTCATTCTCACTACTTCCTCTCAAGGCGCCCTGGGTGCCCTTAGTAAGTTGGTTGCAGGATCAGAGGTGGATACCTGGATAAAGTGCAGACAAGGGCCTGGTGCAATAGATCTGCCCAGCATGAATGCTAATTACCAAGCGAACCAATTAGATCTGACCTCAGTGAGTTTGAGTGGGACCAGAGAGAGAAAGATAGTGATTAGTAGTGCAGGCAGACCCCATAGTACGTAGATAAATGGCAGTTAGTAGAGGTTTGAGGGTTTGAGTTGATAGAAGACATGAGTAAGAAAACATGAATAAACAGAAAGAAGGGAATTTGTCAGTGGGCCCAGGGGAAGTTGACTGGGTGTCACATGGCAATTATGGACATTAGAGTAGGGACCAGTGGACATTTACCAAACCCTCATGTGGTAGATTAAAGTATGTACCCCAACTTAATATGTACCCCGGTGTTCTTAATCTGCATTCCTGTGGGTGTGAACCCATTGTACATAAGATCTCTTGAAGTTGTTATTTTTAGTTAAGGTGTACCTCAACTGAATGAGGTTGGGCCTTAATCCATATTACTGGAGGCCTTATAAAGAGAAAGAAACTAGAAGCCAGAAGTCAGAGTAAGGCACAGGGAGGAGCTAGAAGCTGGAAGTCAGTGGAAACCAGACGAGAAAGGACAGGACTTTACAATGTGACATGAGGCAAGGATACAAGCTAAGTGTGACCCTTTGAGGTTGGATGGCAAATTATGTTCTTGGAGTTAATACATTTTTGTGGGTTTAAAACAATTGTAGATGGAAACTTTCAATTAGCACTTTGGTTAAGGACCTTTTAATTAGGTTACTTGAGTAAGGTGTGGCCCAGGGTGGGTCTTAATCCTCTTACTGTAGTCCATCATAAATGGGATGAATAGGGAGAGAGAGAAAGTTACAGGAGAGAGAAAACCATGAATCAGGAAGCTGAAGGCAAGGAAGACCAGAGGAGGAAGGAGAGTCCAGAAGATGCCACCATGTACCTTGTCATGTGACAAATGAGTTCAGAATCACTGGCAGCCAGTCTTTAGGGAGAAAGTATTGCCTGATGATGCCTTGATCTGGACATTTTTCTCAGCCTCAGAACTGTAATCTTATAAGCTAATAAACCCCCATTGTTAAAAGCTAACCCATTTATGGTATATTGCATTTTGGCAGCCTAGTAAACTGAAACACCAAGGAACCTGAAGAATTGCTGGCAGCAGGCACCAGAATGTTATAGACTCTGGGGAGAAAGCATTGCCTTGCTGATGCCTCGATTTTGGACTTCTCCTATTCTCAAAACTGTGAGTCAATAAATTCCTGTTGTTTAAACCAACCCATGGTATGGAATTTGTCATATCAGCCTGGCAAACTAAAATACCTGTTCAAGAAAATGTCCTCTAGTTCTTCAACAGTTTTCCACTTTCCTGAGCCTGGATCTGCAAAAATTAAGGTTTCCTTATTTTCTTGTGTATTCTTTTAAAAATTACTAAAATATTGTGTGTGTTCATTTCTGATCATTTAAAATAGCTTAACCATAATGTTACATCTGGTTGAGTGGTGTAAAGGTCTTTCACAGACCATGGAAGGCTGGCTGACTACATTAAAGCATGGGTAACTGATAATGACCAGGAGACCTCCCTTTAAAACCCTTAATTCTGGAATTGATCTTGCTGGGGAAAACAGGGAATGAGAAAACACGAAGGATGTCATCTGTTTTCAATCTTTCTCTAAACCTCAGACTTCTTATTTGATATTTTTCATTAATATAGTGAAAGCACAATACAGGTAATAGTGCAAATGTTTCAGGTTATGACTTCATCTGTCTCCCAACCAGGTCTGGTGATGTGGTGGGAAGGAGTATAGGATTGGAGATCAGAACACTGAAAGTTATGTCCCATTTTGTCCCATATTAGCTGTGTGGTTTTTGACAACTTACTAAACTCTCTAGATTTCAATTTCTTCTTGTAAAATGAGGAGAATAGTCCCTGCCCTCCTAACCATTAAGATTGCTCTGCAAGTTCAAAACAATAGTGACTTTGAAAGCTGTTTGAAAATTGTAAAGTGATGAAATGAGCTAGAACATTCTCACCCTAAATAAAGATACACTACTAATAAGTTAGTTTCTGAATTTGAAGAGTTTTAGTAAAAATGCTTTGGTAGGTAAACACCAGATGAGCAGGCTCAGAAAGAAACAAGAAGAGAAATCTCTGTGGGCCATTTGCTAGAAAGACTATGTCAGTTCCCGGGCATTGAACATGAGCTGGAAGTGGCATCTGGAATATGTGAGTAACATCTGAAAGCAGCTGCTGATGGTGTGTGGTTATCTAATGATCCTTTCCATCTTCCTTGACCCTTTAAGGCAGGGGTTCTTAACCTTTGTTGTTTCATGGACCCTTTGCAAGTCAAGTGAAAACCATGGACTCCTTACTGAGTCCATACTATACTGTGTATTATTTAATAAATATTTTACACCCACACCAACACGTCCCCACAAGAATACTGTTTTTTTTTAATTTCAGTTCAAGCTCATAGACCCCTTGTTAAGGACCCCTGCTTTAAGGGTTTCACAGAGAAGGAAAATGTACCAAACCGTCTCTGACAAACCTGCTTGTAACATTTCAATGACAGTCAACCTGAGGTGTAGGGCAGGGATAGTGGTTGCTTATTTTAGATTGACTATAGCAAGACAAAGTCCTCTTTTGTTTGTTTGTTTGTTTATTTATTTATTTATTTTTAGCACAATTTCAAGAACAACTGTGCTTCACATATAGTGTCTCTAGGTCTTTGGTCATGGGCCCTCCATCCTTCACCCACACGTCCATCTATGCCTGCCTTAAAGGCCAATGCTCTCACATTTTCCCTGGTTGCCCTTAGGTGAGAATGATCTCTTCCCTCTTAAAGTTTCTAATGCTTTATCTGTTCTGCTTTTTTGCCACTTAGCACTTTTTGTATTAAACGTCACATATTTCTGAATAGATTTTATTTCCATCACTAGACTGAGACATAACTGAGGGCAGATTCTGTTTCTGATTCATCTTTTTATCCTCCAGAATGCCAAGTCATTGCCTAGCACAGACACATTTCTCAGAATGTGATAAATTAATGAATGGGTATGGACGCACAACAACAGGATGACTGGAGAAGAGGTAAAAGCTCACTTATGGATAACGTTTCCTTCAAAACTACTCTGTCAAGACAGCTCTTTGAAATCTGAAACTTTATTTACCATAGAAGAATATTATAAATGGTGAATAAATTCTCATATCAGTCCTTTCTCTCTTGGACAAAAAAAAAATAATCCCACTTTTGTACCCATTCCTCTCATCCTCTTACTATCATAGCTTCTTTCTTCTCTCTGGATTAAATGTTTCTTTTAAAGTGTGGCTTTATTACTGAGTGTAACCCTCTAGTGTGCCCAGAAGTTCTGTACAGCATGCTCTGTAGATGAAGTAGTGTGTGTGTGATCCTCCATCTCAGTGTGACTTCCTCAGACTGACCCTCCCATACCTGCCCGGGCTCTACAACCGTCACACCAGAGAACTCAGTGTTTCTCTAACTCCCATAACAAGCCAGGCTAAAAAAGCCTTGGCCCCAGTTAAGGAAAAAAATCTCTTGTTTTAGTCACTGCTTCTTTATTTTGCCCAAGTTAATATACCCAATATTCCAATAACATGAGAGCTACTATATATTGATCATGTGTGTACCAAGTTCTGTAACAAGCTCTTAGCATACTCTCTTTCATTTCATTCTCATCCCAAACCTTAAAGTAGATCCTATTATAATTCTTATTTTATAAAAGAAGAAACCAAGACATAAGTGGTTAAGGGAATTGCTTCAGTTCACTTGGCTAGTGAGTGGTGAAGCCAGACTTCAAACCTAGACTTGTCTGTCTCCAAAGTCAAGTTCTTAACCCCGTGCTAGTTCATACCAGATGGATAAGACTTCTTTGGGTATAGGGTGAGGAAGGGGACAAGATGAATTGGACAGAGGGTATGCTTTTGGATCTGAGAAAACTGAAATGGAATCTGAGTTCTTTGCTTTCCTATTTGTGAGATTCTGGACAACTGACTTAATCTTAATAAACCTCATTTCTGCCATAAATTAAGTGGGGACAATTAAAACTACCCTCTTAGAAGAGGAAAGGAGATACTGTATTTGAAATGTCTGGTTCAATGGTTGGCAAAATGACTCAGAAGATAGTTCATTTTTCCTTCTCCAATCTTTTCCTCTTGCTCCTCTCTTTACTCAAAGTATGGTGACCATAAACACTTATTTTCTGGTGTAATTATAGTCAAACTCTTTATTTTTAAATGAATCCCTGTTTGGGCGCAATGAATTTTATGGTTATTCTCTGGATGAATGTGGTTTCTTCCTAGAGAGTCTCCCTGCTTTCATACTCTGCACCCAGTAGTATCTTTCTAATGACAAATCTGATGGCATGTCTCCTTTGCTTAAAACTCCATACCTCTTTGCCTAGGGATAAAGTCCAAAGTTTTGGTAATAGTGTATAAGGCCATTCTTTATCTGACCCTGCTCCATTTGTACCTTCACATCTTACTCGTTCCAGCCTTTTATTCCAAGTGCTAGCCATAGTCAACTCCCTGCAGTTTTTTGAACCATCCATGTTCTCTGTTGCCTCTACACCTTTGTAAATGTCTTCATGTGTATGGAATATTCTTCTTCCCCTTCACTGATATGTATCACTCTTTTTGGACCATTTTCTAAGTGTGAGGGATTCTCTATTTTGAGATGTGGTGTGAGGCAAAGACAGGTTTTTTGTTTTGTTTTGTTTGCATAGGGGATGGCAATGTTGTATACTATGGTATAAATCCCCTTTGCAGCTAAGACATGTTCACGTGATTGAGGATCTGCCCATCAGAATTTGACTCAGGAGCTTGTGATACAAAAGAGAAGAAACGAAGTGTTATCTCTTGTTTTCTGACAAAGATAGCAATAACAGAAACTTCCAGGTTAGAAAGCCCAAGTCCAAATCCTTTATCCCCAAATTATTAGTTGTTAATATTATACAAGTTACATAACTTTTCTTTACCTTAGTTTCTTTATCTGTAAGATGGGGATGATGATAGTGCCTACTTCTAAGGGTACTTGCCAGGATAAAACACACGTGCACTGTGTGTGGAAAAATACCTGGTACATAGTAGGTCCTCAATAAATGTTGTTTAAATAATAATAATAACAATAAACTTTTCATGCTTAATCAATTGACATCAACTTTTTTTGCCTGCAACTAAAAATTATGACTAATAAATTTCCCCCTGGCTAGGCTAATTTGGACTTATCCTTAATGTCTAAATTGAGACTTTTTCTCTCTGACATCTTTCCCAAACCCACTGCTGTATTAGGGACCACTGCTCTAGACTCACATTTTGTACTTAATAGTAGCAGAGCACTTATCACACTTTATATAAATGCTTGATCCTTGCCCTCTCCCCATCTAGACCATGAACTTCTAGACAACCCGAGCCCCACTCCCCTCACCTATGTTTCTATCCCTAGAGTATCCTTGAAGCAGTACCTGGGTACCTTGTAGGTGTTCTGTAAACCTTTATTGGATGAATGAGCAAATGCCTTGCCACAGCCCATTCCCCCCAAGAGAACTGCAACAGGAGCATCAGCTAAGCTGGGGGGAGGGTATTGATTTCTATTCACATGCACCAGCCCTTTCCATGGGTTCTCCCCCCAGTGGCTCTGTTTATTTAAAAAAAGTTTTTTATTGTGGGTGAAAATCAAATTTTTCACAATACAAACCAATATTTGTAAAATGATATATAAGTATATATGCATATATGTGCATTTGCTTACATAAATGTTATTTTTTTTCATATATATTTTAAAAGATGCTTAAATTACATAAATGTTACACAAAAATTACAGGGATTCCCATGTTCCCCACCTCCCATACCTCCCATAACATCCCACATAAACATCTTTCATTAGTGTGGCACATCACCTGCAATGGATATACACATCTTGGGGCTTTGCCACTAAGCATAGACCACAGTTCACATCGTAGACCACACTCTCTCCCACACAGTTCTGCATGGTATATGCTGATGAAAAATGGCCTATATCTGTTGAGTGGCTCTGTTTAAGACTAAGCCAATCAACATTCACATTTGCACTGATGATCCTAGAATATCCTTGACAAAACTCAAGAGATTTGCAATCAATATGTTTCATTGCTGCTGTGTTCCTACAACCCAGGTTTAGCTCCCTGGATGGAACTTATCCCAGAGGTTTAATCCCAATCAGTGCCATTATGCTTCTCTTATAAAAGCGTCTTATAGTCAGGAGGATACAAAGCCGTTCTCTAGATCAGGGAGCCATATGTGCCTTAAGAAACTAGATGCTTCTGTTTGCCCTTCTCTGACTCAGTAACCTTAGGCAAGACCATACTATCTGCTAGCCAAATAGAATTACTGGCTATTCTCCTATTCAGGGCTGCATTTTTACATCTTCTTGCTTTTATCAATAATAGTATCTTAGACTTCAGTGGTTCTTTACTGCTTAAAGAATAAAGACTTAATTACTTAGGGGGACATTCAAGGCGCCTTAAGAATAGAGCCCTGTCTACCTTTCCAGTTTTATCTCCTATCACACCTACCAGACACTCCAACCTCAGTGTGATTAATCACTCATTCATTCATTCACTCATTCGTTCATTCCTTTCATATCATTTAATGATAATTTCATGATTATCATGTGGATATGTTCAGGACTTTCATGGTATTTGCAGTCTAGTAGTAGAAATAGACATTTAACAAATAATATAAAATAAATATAAGTACAAGTATGATGAGTACCCTAAGGTTAAATTATGATGGGGTGCTAAAAATGGCAAGTGTGCAAGGCAGGGGGCCTATGGAGGGGTCAGAGACTGTTTCCCTGTGGAAGTGACATTGCAGTTGAAATCTGAATGATAAATAGTTATTAATTAGGCATATAATGTTAGGAGGGGCACTTTATGTAACTGGAACAATTAAAAGCCCTAATATGGAAAGAGGTTTGTGCTGTCCAATAAACCTCTAACTCTATTTTTTGTAAGTCCTAGCATAACCCAGACTTATGGAATTGGGTTTTACAACTTCAGTATAAGATTCAACATTTATTAAATTAGACATTGACTAACCCCTAAACCATTTATAGAGTTCCTACTGTGTGTTGGATACTGGTCTAATTATTCTTATCAATTGCCACTTATTCCTGTTGGCCTATTTATTAAATCACCTGAGTTATTTTAGGATATTGAATCTGTCACCTAAAATATTAGCTATTTCTACCAGCTGTTTGTTACCTGCAAATTTGATGAGCATGTCATCTGTGTAATTATTCAAGTCACTGAGGGAAAATGTGGAACAGGTTTGGGGCAAATAAAGAGGCCTGCAGAAACCACTGGAATATTCCTTCTAGGTTGTCAAATTCCTATTTTCATCTATCTAGGGCTGGATGCAGAACACATCTGAAAAGGGAGAATTTCAGACAACTGGTGTGATTTAGGGATGGCATGGTACCTCTTGATAATATTTCTGTATGAGAAAATAAACAAGAAAGTTCTATCACAAACGGGGAAATGTCAATGTCACAGGGGCATATAAGAAACAGAGAAGCATCTAGGAACATAATCAGTATGGGGAGAAGAAGCTAGGGAAAGTGCTTCCTAGAGATAGAAGGTAAGCCCTTAGTAATTCCCTACAGAAACTGAAGGTGGCTATGACAGTTTTTTAGATCATTCCAGATCCATCTACATGAGAGTGCCAAATACTTTTAAGTGGAGCAAAGCTAAACAGAGTTAAGCTGCTATCAGTTCATGAATCATCCTTCTTTAAAACTGTTAAATATGGTTGGTTATTACTTCATCCCAGTTATTGGGAAAGAGTATTAATTACTTATAAGAGTAGAATTCCTTAACCCTCAAACCAAAGAAGACCCAGTCAGACTCAATACCTTTCCAGTCACATCCAGAAGATGTAGAAAGAGAATTTGCATTTCTGGCCAAAGAGTTAAAGGGCTTTTCTGATGCTCTTGGATAATAACTGGCCCAGAATACCTTAGTCTCAGTTTCTTTGCTATCTGTCCTAGTGAAAGAATGTATAGCTCTCATTGCTGTAGCTGTAGGATATTGTAAATAGGGAATGTTCTAAAATGCATCAATTCAATGAATATTTATTGATCACTGACTCTGCCAGGTACCTCTCAGTGTTTAGAATACTCAGGAAATTATCAATCTAGCATAGGGAGAAATTATTAATTAGCTTTCAAACTAATTAATGAGTAAATTATGTAACATATTAGAAGATCATAATTACTATGGAAAAAAAAGCAAAGTAGAAGTCTAAGAAAAATGAGAGGCTTATAAGGTGGGTAGACAGATTGTTGTATTAAGTAAGCTGGTCAGGGTGGATCTCATTGAGAAGGTGAGATTTGAGAAAAGTCTTGAAGGGAGTGAGGGAGTGAACTATGTGACTATCCAGGAAAAAGAATAAAGACCCTGAGGTTGGAGTGAGTATGTCATGTCTAAGGAATAGGACTGGTGGAGTCAGTGATGAAGAGAGGAGAGGGAATTGGGGTCTAGGTCATGTGGGAATTTGTAGGCTTTATAAGAATTTGGCTTCTACTATGAGTCAAATGAAGTACTATTGAGGATTTTTGAGCAGAGCAATGAAATGATCAGCTGTAAGAGTATAACTTTGGCACTTGAACTGAAAACATATTGTATAGAAGTAAGAATAGATGCAGAAAAATCTATTAGGGCATTGTTTTATGAGTCCAGAGCAGAGTTTTTGTGACTTGACCTGGGGTAGTAGTAATGAATAATGGTCAGATTCTAGATGTATTTTAGATCTAATGAATTTTCCTAGAAGATTGGGTATTGCATGAGAAAAGGGGTGGAGCATTAAGGAGGACTCCAGGATTTTTGTCTCAGCAATTAGAAGGATACAGATGTTTCAGAGTGAAAGAATTAAGTTTTGGACATATTAATTTGAGATGTCTTATATATCCAAGTAGAAATGTTGAGCAAGCAGTTGGTTATATGAGTCTGGAGTTCAGGGGGTAGGTTTGGACTAGAGATAAAAATATGAGATGTAAAAATACTGAAGACAATTAAAGCCATGAGACCAATTGAGTTCTTCAAGGCAGTGAGTAGAGAAAGAAGAGGACTAAGGACTGCTCTCTGAGTCATTCCATTATTAAGAGGAGAGGAGAAATTAGGGAAGGGGACAGAGAGAGAGTGACCAGAAAGGTCACTGTCCTGGATGCCAACAAAGAAGAGCTGATGGCTCATAGATAGTGTTTGCTATAGGCCAAGAAAGATGAAGACAGACAATTGAAACTTTAGCAATGTAGAGGTCATTGGTGGTCTTGATGAACATAGTTTTTTTCTTTATCAGAGAGAGCTTCACTTTTTAAATTTAATCCTGCCAGCAGTTTTCTCTGAGGGGAGGGGGCTATAATCTGTTATTTTCTCTTGCACCTTGTTTCAGATAATATTTCTCTGATTATTGCCATTTGCTCTAGAATAGCACTGGATTGTCATGCTTCTGTTTTGATGTAGTCCCTGGTACAGGCAGTTTCATTTTACATTTCTGCTATTTTCTCAAAAACTCTTCCCCCTTATTGCTCTCACTCTTCACTCTCAGGAAAATGGGATACGCTGACCTAGTGGCTTTGATGACAGGGAGTTAACACTGATGATTATGGTTGTTCCACATTATGTCTAAGCCTAATTGCCTCATTTTGTCGATAAGGGCATCATGAGACATTTTGCTATGTGGCATTAGACTTTGTTACATGACAGATTTTGTGTTATTTTGTTATTTGCCAGAGATCATATTATATGTTAGACAAACTTTCTGAATGGTATTGTCCTGAGGTTTGGTAGACTCTATTCCCAGTGAACCCATGATGGCTCCATGTGATCACATTGCATTCCCAAAATACTAATAAAAAATCTGTTTATGATCATCTCTCTTGCCAAGGATAAATGTCACTCTCACACATCTTAATTTCCTGGGATTCGCTTATTTAGTTTTTGAAATTATATCAGGATTGGCCTGCCTCTGGTGTTATGGCATCCCTCCAATTCTCCATGATTTTCTCATGAGAATTTGACTTTGACTTTTTTTTTTTTTTGCACAGCTTTTCATTAACGCTTTCTCATATTCAGAGTTAGCAAAAGATGTCCTTTCTTGAGAGAAATAATAGGCTTTTCTTTTAGAAAAGAAGCCTGGGATGGTTTTCTGGCATATGTTACTATATTTATAAAGTAAACCAGTTTTATTTATCATTTTATAAGTTTGACATAAGGTTTAGTATTTCCATTCTAATCCATTAATCTTTTAGTTTTCTTATGCAAATGACATAGAAAACCAAATAATTTTTAATTATGGTCTAGCTGTAAAAATATACAGTAAAGCCTTTTCTATACATGTGTGATTTAGCAGAAAGAGTGTGGCTTTGTGTCAAAGCTCTGTGATTGAATCCTTCTTGATTCTGCTGATTGACTAATGGGGTTCTGATACTATCTAATTCTGTAACATTGGGGATCACATGAATTCTTGTAAATTTCATTTCATTATTGGTCAACTAGGAACAATCATGCATGCCTCATGGGTAGTTGTCTTTCATTCATTCATTATCTTATTCATTCATTCAACAAAGTTATTGAGTATCTTTGATATGCCAGACACCATGCTAGGCACTGAAGATGGAAAGATAAAAACATATAACCCATGCCCTCAGCAAATCATTATCTGAGATATATGTATGTAAATTCATTATAAAAATAGAGTGTGGTCATTTTATAATGCAAGGGTGGACTTGGTATAGCTGGAGCAGAAAGGAAAGACATAATCAGTAGAATGTCTTTCAAAGTATGGGTGAATAGGTCAACAAAGCCACAGTGAGATCCAAAATTCAATTGTGCATTATTTTAAAGTACAAGAGAGGAGTTTTTTGGCTTAAGGCTATGAAATAAATCTGGATTCTCCTTGTGTTTAAGCATTTTAAAATATAGTAAGAAGTAAAGTCTCAATAAATAGCTGAGCTACCATGTAGGCATGTAAAGTATAATGCAATACTATTCTGTGGGCATATTAGAACCACTTTGAGTTATGAAGTCACTGATGCAGCAACAATCTGTTGTCTTTATGGAACTTGAAGCAGGCTAAAAAGGTAGCCCCACTATGGCTACGAGACTTCAAAGTGAGTAGGGAGATCATCCCAGAGATAACACTTACGCACAACTCAGCAGGATCTCATAGACTTCCAAAGTGGCTACTACCCCAAATAGTGGGGCTCCTGAGGGCGCTGGAGACACCCAGATCCTATGGTCAGGGCTGATAGCTCCGAAGTTTGGTGTCTTGCCAGTGGGCTGTACTTTGGAGTTTGTGTTCCTGAGAGTGACAGTTTGGACTCAGTTATGTCTTCCCTGCACATGGCTCATCTGTTCCTTCTATTTAAACCTATACTTGATGCTGGAGTTTGTAGGTATACATCCAGAGACTTGAGTCTTTGGGCTGTCCATGTGCCAGCTGGGCCTGGAACCTCGGCGGAGTTGCAACTCCTACTCTACAGCTTATTGGACTCACCCAGGACAACTGGTGGGGAGATGATGATGGATAACGGCCATCCCAGGGAACAGAGAGAGTCTGCAGCTGCAGGCTGGATAGTCCCATCCATCTTCCCCATGGACTATAAGCGCCCTCTCAATTAGAGGTGGAGTGGACATCACTATCCCAGAATCCTCAGGATTGGGGCAAGAGCTATGGACTAGAGTGGACTTACTTGTATTTTACTATAGACTTATTGTGATTCAAGCAATGGAAGAAATTACAACATTGATGTGGAGCCAGGGGCCACTGGAACCTCTGGGGGCCGGGAGAGGGAAAAACAGTTGTAACAATGTTTTTCTGGACTTGGGAATCATCCTGAGTGACGTGCAATGACAGATATAAGCCATTTTATATCATCACATAACATGCAGAACTGTGTGGGAGAAAGTGTAGACTACAATGTGAACTATGGTCCATGCTTAATGGCAAAGCCCCAGGATGCAATTTATCAATTGCAATGAATGTGCCACACTAACGAAGATGTGTATGTGGGAGGGTGTGGGAGGTGTGGGGAGTGGGGCGTATGGGAATCCCTATACCTTTTGTGTAACATTTATGTAATCTATGTATCTTAAAAAAAAAAAAAGATAGCCCCACATTACATGAGAAGATAATACAAAAGATTATGTGGCATGATATAATATTTTGCCTAATAGGTTACATTCCCATTTCCTGGAAATTTTATAAGAAAGAAATATAGTGGAGATCAAGGTCAAGAACAAATATTCTGAAGCCAAAATGCCAATATCCAATTCTATATTCATCACTTACTGTCTGTATGACCATCTCCATTAGTCAGCCAAAAGCGGTGCTGACGCAAAGTACCAGAAATCTGTTGGCTTTTATAAAGGGTATTTATTGGGGGTAGAAGCTTACAGTCACAAGGCCCTAAAGATTACAACTGAAGGTATCATAAGAGGTACTTTCTCACCAAACTCTGTTGCCATGTGGTGAAGCAAGATGGTGGGCCTTTTCTGCAAGGGTTCAGCCTTCCTTCTTCCTCTTAAGGTTCCGTGGTCCCAGCTTCTTCCAATCTCAACTGTAGGCTGGCGTAAGGCTAATCTCTCAGCACTTCTTAGCTGCTCTGTTCTCTTCAGCTGCAAACTATCAGGCTCATCTCTTTTCCCAGAGCCTCTGCCATGTCTATGGAGCGTCTCTCCTTGTGTTCTTCTTCTCTGTGTACCTACTTCTGTGTTCTTGATTGATCATCTGTTTATATAGCCCACCAAGGGAACAGGGACTCAACCCTGCATGCCCTAATGACATAGTCAAATCAAAGCCATACTCTTGATTTAATCAAGTAAAAGGGAAACCTCTGAATTTAACATAATCAAGGGGGTATCACGCCCAGAGGAACAGACCAGTTTACAAACATAATCAATATCTCTTTTTCGAATCCATAAATAATATCAAACTGCCACACCATCCTAGAGTATGTTACTTAAATTCTCTATACGTCTGCAGTCTCCTTATCTGTAAAATGGAGAGAATAACAAGGTCATTGTTAGGACTAAGAAGTGTCCAATACATAGTAAGCACTTTATAGGTGTTTGCTATTATAGGAATATTAGTAGTAGCAATAATATTGAAAATCAATAGTACTAATCATGAAATAAATATTTTAAGTTAGTAATTTGTTTATATTTGGTGTTTTATATTCATGTCATATTTGAGAGAATTTGGGAAAATTACAGTAACAGGTTAGCCTTGTATTTCTGATTTAAAATGTGATTTTGACTAATTCCTTTAGATTTGTGATTTTAAGGTAAAATCTTACTAGGCTTGTGACCAGTATTATACTATTTAAGGAAATGTTTGTTTCACAATATTTATATGTTTAAATTAATAGTTTTATAAGAATTGCTTATGTTCATGGAAAAGTTTGGCAAAAACTTGATTTAATTACAAATGAAAGAAAATATGTTGAATATATGAATGCATTGCAAAATATTTGAAGTTGTTTAATTAACTGAGTTGGTCAATGGGCCAACCATTTTTTATTGCCCCTGAAGAGTGATAAAATTTATTAAACTTATAAATAGAATAGTAAGTATAACTAACAATGATGATTTAGAAATGTGATTGTGGCTGGAAGGGTAGCCTGTGGATGTAAATGTCAAAACTAGAGAATAATCTAGGGTACATATAACACTGATTTCAGGGGTGGATATGAAGATTGTGGTTAATATTATAAATAAAAGAATGTTCATCTTTTACAAAGTGTTAAGAATATGATGATACCTGGGAAAATTACAACTAATGTAACCTATGGATGATAGTTAACAGAAATATTGTAATGTTTTTGTAGCAATTGTGTGGCAGTTTAAAATTATTTTATGATTCCCAAAACGAGAGAGATTATGTTTGTGAACTAATCCGTTCCTGTGAGTATGGGACCCTTTCAATTGGACTAGGTCAGTGAGGTATGACTCAGGTTGAGTCTCCTCCTCCTTTCTGGGTCTGAAATAAATGGAGACACTGGAAAAGGGAGCTCTGCCATATTTGATCCAGTCATATGAGAGAAAGGACTCTAGTTTTGCCCATAGCGAGTTGCAAGGAGAGAAGTCCCTGAGTGGCTCAAGGAGCTAGGGTCCAGGGAGTGAGGAGCCATATGCTTGATAACTCTCAACTCAGAAGAAAGCAGAGCAGCTGAGACTTATAGAGGAGGCCCGTAAAGAGAAAAGCCCAATGCCTGGTTACCCTCAGCTGAGCTCCAGACAACAGTAGAGTCTGGAGGGGAAGGCAGAGACCTTGGCAGAGATTGGCAGCCATCTTGCTTCACCATATGGCAGCTGATTTTGGTGAGAAAGCATCTCTGCTGATGCCTTAATCTGGATATTCTACAGCCTCAGAACTGGAAGCTTTTACCTGAAATAAATCTCCTTTATAAAATCCAACCCATTTCTGGTACTTTGCACTGGCAACCCTTTGGCAAACTAAAACAAATGGCAAAGAAGATATTGTATCAATACTGAGACTAATATAGAGGAGTATGGGATTTTTCCTTTTGGAGTAATGAAAACTTTTTAAAATTGAGTGAGATCATGACAGCACAACTCTGTGATGAGAATGAGAGCCACTGAGTGTACACTTTGAATGGGTTGTACAAAACATGGGGCTGTATAACACAGGGAATCCAATAGTGAAAGATGGACTGTGGTTAACAAGACAAATATGAGAATGCTCTCTCATGAACCATAACAAATGTAGAATACTAATACAGGGTGTTAATAATTGGGTGGGTTTGGGGAAAACACACCAAATGTAAAATATGGGCTATAGTTAGTAGTAATATTTTGATGATGCTATTTCATAGTTTGTGACAAAGGTTTCACCACAATGCAAGGTGCTGGTGGTGGGGGATATATGAGAGCCCTGTATGATGATATGCATGCTCATTTTGTAAGTTCACAACTTTTACTATACACATATTGTTATGTATGTTCATGTATGAATGATATACTTTAATAAAAAACTGAAAAAAAATATTCAATAAAAAGATTTACAATCTGATTATAAGTACATAAATAAGAACTAGGTTTTGGAATTTGTAATTCTAATAGGCTACATATTAATATTTTTCTTGGACCTCAGCTATTCATATTAGTTTATTCATAAGCCTTGATTCATGGCACACTCTCATCTTTGTCCATGCATGACTTTAATTTATCTTTATTATTTTCCCATGATTTGGAAAGATTATTTGGCTATGAAAGGCCTACCTTAATCTAATTTTGTTTATTACTCCTAAAATAATTACCCATGAACTGAATTTATCACCTGGAATATAAACCAGATCATTGATAGTAATGACTTTTATGGCCTTCTTCCAACATATTCCCCTTCTTTCACCATCTTTGGAAACTATCACCCTAGATAGTGTGTTGATTATGCCCTTGACACACACACACACACACACACACACTCACTGGCAAAACATATCTATCCCTGTATATATATCTCTCTCCCATCTATCTAATCTATGTAATCATTTATCTATCTATATCTATTTATAAATCTATCTATAGCTATCATCTACCTATATCTATCTATCATTATCATTATTATCCATCCATCCGTCTATCCATCCATCCATCCACCCAGTCATCTATCCATCCCTATTATCTCTCTCTCTATCTGTCTAATCTATCATCATCTACCTATAGAATCTATCCTCTATCAACCAAGAGTTATTTAATCTTATCTATACAGGTTTTTAAAAATTTATATTTTTCCTTTGTATTTGTTTTTAGGTTAATAAAAAGGTTCTCATGCTATATGAAATATTTTCAAACCATTTTTTATCCTCAATATATTGCTAGGTTTCAGCCACAGTGTTACATGTTGCTGTAGATTACTCATTTTGTTTGTTGATTAATATTACATTTTATGGATCTATCACTTTATATTAATCTATTTTCTGCTCTTGGGTATTTGGGTTCTGACCATTTGCTACTACAAATAGTACTGCTATGACTAACATTGTACATGTCCTCAGGCATCTTTTTGCAAGAGACTTTCTTGCGTATACACTTAGGTATGAAATAGGTGAGTCATAGAGAGTGTGAATGTTAAACATAAAAAGGGAATGCCAGCCTTTCTCCCAAAGTGGCTGGATCAGTATGAATTTCTAACAGTGATGTTTAATAGTTTACACTAATATATTTCCTCTCCAGGGTTTTCTAATGACAGAGTTTCTAACTTTTGGGGCATTTGAATGGTATGACATCTTTGTAGGTATTTTTGCTATATGTATTTCCTCTTGTGAAATGTTTATCCATTTATCCATTTCTTTCTCCATTATGTTATTTTCCTTTTCTTACTGATTTATAATGATTCTTTATATAGTCTTAATATATTCTTCATACATATTCTTAATATATTATACTTTGTCAATTGTGTATGCTGCAAATATTTATCCACTTGTCTTTTTACCTTCTTTAAAGTATTTTGATGAACAGAAATATTTAGATGGAATATAGACAAATTTTCTTCATATTTAGTTCATTTTGCACCTTATTCAAGAAATCCTTACTCCAAGTTCAAAAAAGTCACATATTATTTTATTAAATATATTAAAGTTTTGCCTCTGACTTAAGACCATGATCCATCTGGAGCTGATTTTTGCATATGGGTCCAGTTTCATTTTTTTCCATATGTATAAACATTTTTTTCCAGTTCTGTTTAGTTCTCTTTTTCCTCACTAATTTTCCTTGGTACATCAAAGTTCAATGTATATGGAAGTTTGTTTCTTTGATCTCAATTCTATTCCACTGGTAATTATTTAATCCTGTGTCAATTCTACATTGTCCTAATTTTTATAGTGATTAGAGCTTCATAGTAACTATTGATACCTTGTAGAGAAAGTATCCCCCCTTACTGTTCTTCTTACACTTAACTTTTCTTCTTCTTCTTGACCATTCTTATCTCTTTGTAAATTCATATAAATTACAGAAAAAGCATACCATATTCTTGAAAGAACCATATGGAAGTTTTTCTGGAAATGTTTTGAATATGTTCTTTAATTTGGAAATAACTGAAGAATCAACATCTTTAAGATAGTAAGTTTTTCCATTCACAAGCATGTTATATTTTTCATTTATTTTAGATTTTCTTTACTGTCTTAGAATAAATTTTTATTATATTCCTCATAGAGGCTTTGCAAGTATTTTATTAAATCTGTTCTTAAATACTTGAGTTTCTTTGATGATGTTTCAAGTGGATCTTCATTTTAATTAGGTTTTCTAGCTGTCTGGGTGTATAGAAATGCAATTGAATTTGTATACTGATTTAGCTAGTGTAATTAAATCTTTTATTATTTCCAACATTTTATCTATAAATGTTTTTGAATTTTCATGTAGATGATCATATCAACTGCAAATAATGACAGTTTTATTTCATAATTTCCTATCATTAAGCTTTTATTGCATTTTCTTTTATCTGTTGCATTGCCTAGAACTTTAAATAAAAAGTTGGAAGTAGTGATTGAAGTTCTTATTCTTTATTTTAAAAGTTTTTGTGCTGAAAACTTAAAAAAATTATTAATTAAAATTTATACTGTTTTCCCATTATTAAAATATTATGTGTTTTTAATCAATAGATACATTTTATTAAGCTAAAAAAATTCCATTCTATTCCAAATTTACTAAGAGTTTTGTTTCAGTTTCCTAGGCTGTTTAAAGCAGATACCATGAAATGGGTTGGCTTAAACAATGGGAATTTATTAGCTTACAGTTTGAGGCTGAGAAAACGTCCAAATTAAGCATCATCAAGGCAATGCTTTCTTCCCGAAGACTGGCTGCCAGCAATCCTTGGCTCTTCTGACACATGGTGGTATCTCCTAGTCTCTCCCTCCTCTTCTGGATTTCTGATTTCCTTGCTTTCAGCTTCTTGCTTCTGTGGCGCGTGCACGCTCTCTCTCTGTATTCATTCTATTTATAAGAGACTCCTTTAAGAGGATTAAGGCCCATCCTGAATGGGGTGGGTGACATATTAACTGAAGTTGCCTTCTGAAAAGATCCTACTTACAATGTCCTTACACCCACAGGAATGGATTAAATTTAAGAATATGTTTTTCTGGGGTACATACAGCTTCAAACCACTACAAGTTTTGTTGTGAATGTTGTTGAATTTATATCAAATGCTTTCTCTACAACTTTTGAGTAATCATATGGTTTTAATTAAATTACACTTACAGATTTTCTAATATAAAACCATCTATATATTCCTGAAATTAACCCAAGTTCATCATGATGTATAATCATTTTATGAACCTAGTTTGCTGATATTTTGCTTATGATTTCGCTTCTAGAATTTATGAGTGAAATGGGATTAAAATTTTCCTTTCTCATATTCTCTTTGGTTTTGGTCTCCACATAAAATGTGTTATAGATTCCTATTCTTTTGAAGAATTTCTATAAGTTAGAGATGATATGTTTCCTGAAATCTTGGTAGATTTCACCCATACAATCATCTGGGCCTGGTGATGTTTGTTTAGTGATTTTTAAACTTCTGTTTCAATTACTTTCATGTCTATATGACTACCCAGACTTTCTATATTTCTCTTGAGGTAATTTTAGTAAAGTTTCTTTTATTTGAGTTTTAAAGTATTTGTTTTATACTGTTTGATACTGGTTTCTGCTTTTTTAAATCTTCCCTTTAATTGTAAATGTGGCCACTTAGAAAACTTCATGATATCATTTGTCTAGGTCTCTTCATATATTGCTTATAATATTAAAAGTAACTGTTGGAAGCCAGTTAGGTAGTTTCTTATAAAGTTAAACATACACCTCCCTGTGATCCAACAATTCCACTCCTAGGTGTTTATCCCAAAGAAATAAAAATATATGTTCTCCAAAAAGACTGTTTAATTATATTTGTAGTATTTGGTTACAAATAGGCCCAAATTGAAAACAAATCTATCAATAGAAGAATGGATAGATAAATTGTAGCATCTTTATACAGTAGACTATTATTCAAACTGCTGATCCATGCAGTAATATTGATGACTCTCAAAGATGTTATTTTATGCAAAAAAAGTCAGATTCAAAGAAGTACATACTTAAGATTCCATTTATATGAAGTTTGAAACCAGGTAAAACTAATCTATTTTGATAGATAAGAACACTGGTTGTCTCTTGGAGGCAAGAACACACTGGAAGGTGGCATGAGGAAACCTTCAGGATGATGGAAATATCTTATTTCATGTTTTGTATGCTGATCGCATGAATGCATTTATTTGTCCAAACTCATTGAAATCTACATTTAAGACCAGTGCATTACATGGCATTATGAATTTTACCTCAATGAAAAGTATTGTAAAAGGTTTTAAAATGAGAACAAAGTAAATATTGGCCCCAGTTTGTTGTTTGATAGCTATGATACCTTGTACAAGTAATTTTACCTCTCTGGGATTGGTATTTCATAGTTTATGATTTGAAGTGGTTTTACTAGGTTTCTGCTCTGTTCCCTGCCAGTTCTCATATATGATGAAGCATGAAATTTGCTTCCTTACCTCATCTTGTCAGTGGGGTCTTGAGTTAAAAAACATGTTCTGGCATTTGCTAAATGTAAAGTGTTATGTTACATGAAAGTTTTGATATACTCTTTGTATTAGGTTTTAGTCAGGTTTCTCTAGGGAAACAAGATCAACAGGCGATATCTGTAAATAGTATGAGATTTTATAACAGTCTCTCACATGACCATGGGGATGCACAAGTCCAGGTCCTGCAAGCAGGCTGCAAACTAGAAGCTCCAATAAAAGTCCGATGAAGGTCGTTGATGAGTTTCTGGGCGATGTTGGCTGCCCAAAGATGAGCTGGGAAATTCTCTCTGAATGCTGAAATCACTTCCCCTTTTAAGGCACTCAACTGATTGGATAAAGCATCACTCATTGCTGACAGCAATCTCCCTGGTTGATGTAGATGTAATCAGCCATCTATGCAGTAAACTCACTGATGACTAAAGCCCAAAATGTCCTTGTATAACAATTAGTCCAGTGCTTGCTTGACCAAACAAGTGGGCACAATTACCTGGCCAAGATGGCACATTAGCCTAACCATCACACTCCCTGTTCCCACAGAGATTGGAACCTAGTAGCAATAGAAATATTAACAAAGTTATATTTAATATGTTAATAACTATAAAAAGTTAACAAAGTGTTTGTTTCACATGATAAAACATAGCTTGTGTATATGACAAGTACATAAATAATATGAATACCATGCTCTGTATCTCAAGCTCAACAAGAGGTTAAAACTAAATAACATCTGGGCGGAATTTCCAGTTAATATTGGCAGATGGACCACTCATGTTTATTTCTCTTTTTTCCTTGACTTCAATAAAAATATAATTAAAAAAATTTAAAAGCAAACAAAAACTATAAACCTATGAGAATAAGGAGTTCATTTTTATTGTTTTCTTATGTATGCCCAGAATATAGGAATGTATTTGGTAACTGGTGGGCATTTAATAAATGTATGATTAAATGAAAGACACAGTGAACAGTACAGACGTCATCAGATGGAACATTACAACAAATTTATGAAAGACAATGCAAGTGGGAATTTTAATTTCCAGTTATATAGCACATTAGAAAATGTAATTGATTCTTCTGCTGAAAACAACTAGAACTTCTAGATTTTAAATGAGTCTTTTAAAATAAAAGGAATAGCTGACAAGAAAAGAAGGCCAAAACCAACATGGTATCGGAACCCAAAAACAGTACGGCATATGGTTTTGCTCTGAAAGGCTTAATTTGCATAACTTTGAAAGAAATGATAAGGAAGAATTTAAGTGAGTGGTTCTGGACATTCTGATCCATGACAACCAAACTTCTCTTAACTGAGGATACCCCCTACAGCATTATTATGTTAAGCCTGAACTTTCTAACCCTAAGGAGACAGCAAGGAAAAGTGTTTGTCATAGTCTTTTGTGTTTGGTGGGGAGAAAAACAATCTATCCTAAGAAATTTAACTATAAAATAACCCTCATTCAAATTTGTTGTTAAAATTGACACTACCTAGATTGTTTGAATTAATTCAATTTGAGAGTTTAGTTAAAAAGAGTCCTAGATTAGTAGCATGCAAAATACTTGGCCAAAGCAAATGTAGTGATTCTTTGTGAAAATCTTCCAACTATGCCTCAATGAACACTTAAAGTCTTAAGGAATAAAAATTCATAGTTAAAAATTACAAAAAATAGTAGCAAGTATAGACCATGAATAGAAGCAGCAAAAACTACAGATAAAAGAATCAGACTCAATCCAAATAAGTTTGGATATTGGGATTATCAAGCAGAATATAAATAATGCATGAATTATCTTTTCATAAATCTATATAATAAACGAGATTTCCAGAAATATGGTGGACTAGAAAGACATGGGATTCTTATCCTCCAGAAAAATAACTAGAAGACAGGCTGAAACAGCCTAGAAAAGATCATCTGGGGTTAAGGAAACCAGGTGAAGGCTGGACACTGACCAGAGGACAGAGCGACAAAGGAGGAAAATCTGACGACAGAACTGTGAGTTGAAACCTGTGCGTGCTGCTGCCGGCACCATCCACCACCCTAAAGACACTTCAGAATTCTCAGGCTTCTGGCTCTGCTGCTACAAACAAAGAGGGCTTCAGGGATCTACCACCCCAGGAAAGGGGAGAGAGAGGGAAACAGCCTAAGGCTAATTCAGCTTCTCACCCACAAATTTGTTCTGATGTGTCCCACCAGACCTGGGAGCCAGGAAGGACTGGGAAAATCTGACCCTCGCAATCTCCTTCTCTTACAGCAGAAACTGATTCTTGAGGATGCCCTGGGAAAGTGGAGAGAGAGGGACACAGACTAAGGCTGACTTAGCTTTTGACTTACAGATTTGGTCTGCTGCGTCCCAGGAGCCCTTCCAGGCTGGGTTGGGCTGCACCATTGTTTGCCTCGGGGAACCTTCAAGGGGCTAAAGATATATGACCCTCCCAGTCTCCTTCTCTACTAAATGTGGCTGATTGTTGAGGACTCAGAGGGGAGTGGAAATATTTCCTAGCTAGGAAAAGGGAGCCGGCTGCCAGAGAAGACTGGAGAACTGTCTCAGAGAAAGTTTGAATTACAAACTTTCCTGTCTAGCCTCCAGACAGGAAGCTCTATCACATTGATTTGGTCTGTGTTGCAATAAATACACTCTGACCAGGCATTGAACTGAGAGCTGTCAAAGATGACCATCTGCTGGCAGATCAAGGAAGTACATGCAAATAATTAAAAATAAGAAGGAGAGACTTTTCCTAGCCTCTATAGCCTCCTTCCCCAAAGCCTAGGAAGTGAGTCTATAACCAACTACTGGGTCCAATGCCAAGTTTTGAGCAACCAGCTGGGACAGAGAATCCTAACAATCCAGGTCAAGCCAAGAATAAAAAAGCAGTGGTAACAGACAGCCTCCTGTCACTAAATCCCTACAAAAGAAAAAGAAATTGAGCATCTAAGTAAACTACATCCCAATCAGATGCCTAGACATCAGCAAAAAATTATGAGCCATACTAAGAAAATGGAAGACATGGCCCAAGAAAAGGAATATATGAAAGCCTCAGAAGAGACACAGAAATTGAGAGAACTAATCAGCGAGATGTGCATAAATTTCCAAAATCAAATTAATGAGCTGAAAGACAATATGGTTAAAGAAATAAATAACATCAAGAAGACATTGAGTGAGTGCAAAGAAGAATTTGAAATCCTGAATAGAAAAGTAACAGGGCTCATGGGAATGAAAGATGCAATAGGTGAGATAAAAAACACAGTAGAGGCATACAAGAAGACTTGAAATGATAGAAGAAAGAATAAATGATACCAAAGACAGAACAGCTAAAATCGAAGAAAGAAAAGAACACAGAGAGAAAATAGTGGAAAAAATTGATCAGGGGCACAGAAAATTGAATGACAACATGAAATGCAACAACATACATGTCATGGGAGTTCCAGAAGGAGAAGAGAAGGGAAAAGGGGCAGAAATTATATTTGAAGAAATAATAGTTGAAAATTTCCCAACTCTTACAAAAGAAATGAACTTACATGTCCAAGAAACATACCATACTCCAATCAGAATAAATCTGAACAGACCTACTCCAAGACACATGCTGTTCAGAATGTCAAATGTCAAAGATAAAATTCTCAGAGCAACAAGGGAGAAGCAAACCATCATGTACAAGGGACGTCAAGTAAGACTTAGCATAGATTTCTCTTCAGAAACCATGGAGGCGAGATGACAATGGTATGATACGATTAGAATAATGAAAGAGAAAAACTGCCAGCTGAGAATTCTTTTTTTTTTTTTCAGCTGAGAATTCTTTATCCAGCAAAATTGTCCTTCAAATATGAAGGTGAGTATAAACAGAAACAAACAGAAACTATGCGAACTTGCAAAAAAGAATCCACCTTTGCAGGAAATATTAAAGAAAGCCTTAGAAATTGAAAGAAAAAGACAGGAGAGAGAAGGTTGGAGGAGAGTATAGAAGAAAGAATAGCAGAAAGGATAACCAATAGAGTAAAAAGACAGACAAAAATATGATATGACATATGAAAACCAAAGAATAAAATGGTGGAAGTAAATAGTGCATTTAAAGTAATATCATTGAATGTGAATGGATTAAATTCCCCAATTAAAAGATACAGGTTATAAATAAAATCTTTAAAAAAAAAAAAAGATACAGGTTGACAGAATGGATAAAAAAACACAAATCAACAATATACTGCTTATAAAAAATTCACTTTAGACACAGGGATACAAAACGGTTGAAAGTGGAAGGTTGGAAATTGATACTCCATGTGAATAGTAACCAAAAAAGAGCAGAGGTAGCTATACTAATATCAGAAAAAAACAGACTTTAAATCCAAAAAAGTTATAAGAGATACAGAAGGTCATGATATAGCAATAAAAAGGACAATCCACCAGGAATATTTAAATAATAAATATCTATGCACCTAATCAGGGTACCCCAAAATATATGAGACAAACTCGGGGGGAACTGAAAGGAGAAATAGATATCACTACAATAACCATTGGAGACTTCAACTCCCCACTCACATCTTTAGATAGAACAACTAGACAGAGGATCAACAAGGAAACATAGAACTTGAACAATATGATAAACAAGTTAGACCTAACAGACATTTACAGAACATTGCTGCTAAATTCAGTGGGTTATACATTCTTCCCAAGTGCCCATGGATCTTTCTCCAGAATAGACCACATGTTAGGGTACAATGCAGCTCTCAATAAATATAAAAAGATTGAAATTATACAAAGCACCTTCTCAGACCATAACTCAATGAAACTGGAAATCAATAACAGACAGGAAAAATGTAAATTTGCAAATGTGTGGAGATTGAACAACACATTCTTAAATAATCAGTGGGTCAAAGAAGAAATTACAAATGAAATCAGGAAATATATTGAGACAAATGAAAATGAGAACACAACGTATCAAAACTTATGGGATACAGTGAAGGCAATCTTGAGAGGGAAATTTATAGCCCTAAATGACTATATTAAAAAAGAAGAAAGAGCTAAACTCAAAGATTTAACTGAACAACTAGAGAAACTAGAAAAAGAACAGCAAACAAATGCCAAAATAAGCAGAAGGAAAGAAATAATAAAGATTAGAGCAGAAATAAATGAAATGGAGAACCAAAAATAATAGAGAAAATCAACAAAACCAAAAGCTGGTTCTTTGAGAAGATCAATAAAATTGACAAACCCCTAGCTAGACTAACAAAGAAAAAAAGAGAGAAGATGCAAATAAATACATTCAGAAATGAAAGGGGGAAAGTTACGACCGACCCCAGAGAAATAAAAAGAATCAAAAGAGGATGTTATGAGAAACTGTATGCCAACAAACTAGACAACCTAGATGAAATGGACAAATTCCTAGAAATGCACAAACAACCTACACTGACACTACAAGAAATACAAGAACTTAACAAACTAATCAATTAAAGAGATTGACTCCATCACCAAAAATTTTCCAGCAAAGAAAAGTTCAGGACCAGATCGCTTCACGGGTGAATTCTACCAAGCATTTCAAAAAGAATGAATACCAATACTGTTTAAACTCTTCCAAAAAATTGAAGAAGAGGAAAATTAGCCAACACATTTTATGAATCCAACATCACCCTAATACCAAAGCCAGATAAAGATACTACAAGAAAAGAAAATTACAGACCAATCTCTCTAATGAACAAAGATGCAAAAATTCTCAACAAAATACTTGCAAATCAAATCCAACAGCATATCAAAAGACTTATACATCATGAGCAAGTGGGATTTATTCCTGGTATGCAAGGTTGATTCAACATAAGAAAATCAATCAATGTAAAACACCACATCAACAAATTGAAGGAAAGAAACCACATGATAATCTCAATCGATGCAGAAAAGGCATTCAACAAAATCCAGCATCCTTTATTGATAAAAACACTTCAAAAGATAGGAACAGAAGGAAAATTCCTCAATATGATAAAAGGTATATATGAAAAACCCACAGCCAACACCATACTCAATGGGGAAAGGTGGAAAGCTTTCCCTCTAAGATTGGGAACAATGGTGCCCACTGTCACCATTGTTACTTAATATTGTACTAGAAGTTCTAGCTAGGTCAATTAGACAAGAGAAAAAATTAAAGGCATCCACATAGGAAAGGACAAAGTAAAGCTCTCACTGTTTGCAGAAGACATGATCCTGTACTTAGAAAATTCTGAAGTATCCATGACAAAGCTACTTGAGATAATAAATGAGTTCAGTAAAGTGGCAGGATACAAGATCAAGACACAAAAATTAGTAATGTTTTTGTACATTAGTACTGAACAATCTGAGGAGGAAATCAGGGGAAAATTCCATTTTCAATAGCAACAAAAAGACTCAAATACTTAGGAATTAATTTAACCAAAGAAGTACAAAACCTATATGAAGAAAACTATAAAACAATGCTAAAAAAAAATTAAAAAGACCTAAACAAAAGGAAAGACATTCTGTATTCATGGGTTGGAAGAATAAATATCATGAAGATGTCAATCTTACTCAGACTGATTTTAGGTTCAATGCAATACCAATCAAAATCCCAACAACTTACTTTACAGAATTAGAAAAGGCAATTCCAAATTCATTTGGAAGGGAAAGTGTACCCAAACAGCCAAAAGCATTCTAAAAAAGAAGAGCAACATGGGAGGAATTTCACTGCCTGACCTTGAAACATATTACAAAGCTACAGTGGTCAAAACAGCATGGTACTGGCATAAAGATAGACACATCGATCATTGGAATAGAATTGAAAATCAAGAAATAAACCCTCACCTATACAGTCAACTGAGTTTTGACAAACCTACCAAGTCCGTGCTAATGGGAAAAAAACAGTCTCTTCAACAAATGGTGGTGGGAGAACTGGACAGCTATAATCAAAAGAATGAAAGAGGACCCCTATCTCACTCCTTATCTAAGAATCAACTCAAAATGGATCAAAGACCTAAATATAAAAGCCAGGACCATAAAACTGCTAGAAGAAAATGTAGGGAAACATCTTCAAGATCTTGTAATAGGTGGTAGTTTCTTGGACCTTACACCCAAAGCATGTGCAACAAAAGGAAAAATAGATAAATGGGAACTCTTCAAAATTAAACACTTTTGTACCTCACAGGACTTTGTCAGAAGGGTAAAAAGACAGCTGACTCAATGGGAGAAAATATTTTGAAATCAAATATCCAAAAAGGGTTTAATAATCCAGGATATATAAAGAAAGGTTACAACTCAACAATAAAAAGACAAATGACCCAATTAAAAAATGGGCAAAAGACTTGAATAGACATTTGTCCTAAGAAGAAATACAAGTGGCAAAAAAAAAAAAAAAAAAGTTGAAGAAATACTCAACATCACTAATGATTATGGAAATGCAAATCAAAACTACAATGAGATATCATTTCACACCTATCAGAATGGCCACTATTTAAAAAACAGATAACTACGTGTTGGAGAGGATATGGAGAGATAGGAACACTTATTCACTGTTGGTGGGAGTGTAGAATGGTACAGCCACTATGGAGGACTGTTTGTCAGTTCCTAAAGAAGTTAAATATAGACTTGCCACATGATCCTGCAATACCACTACTGGGTATATACCCAGAAGAACTGAGAGCAGTGACATGAACAGACATCTGCACACTGGTGTTCATAGCGGCATTATTCACGATAGAATATTTGATGAATAATAATCTAATCTACTAAAATAAGTATGATTAGTGTGATTATAGAAAGGAGAAGGGCATTGAAAATATTATGAGCAGGCTATAAAAATGACCATGTAAATTTTCAAAAGAATCAAATAAATTTTTAGGAATAAAAAATAAAATAATTGAAATATTCAATGGAAAATTTCAGGACATTTAATATAGCTGAGAAGAGAATTATCATTCTAGAACATTGATCTGAAGAAGTTATCCAGAATGCAGCATGAAGAAACAAAGAGACAAAAATGTGAACAAGAGGGAAAAAGATGTGGATATAGGGGAAGACCTGAAGAACATTTGGTCAGAGAACAAGAAAAATGAGAGACTAAGGAAGGGGGAGTGTGTGAAGAAGCTATGTCTAGGAATTTCTCAAGCCTTGGAGAAAACATGAATCCTCATCTTCAGGAAGTACAATTAATTAAAAGCAGACTTTAAAAAGGCTCAGTCTTGCTGACATGTTTGCAAGCATGCATGTGTGTGCATAAAATCTCTTTCTGTCTTTCTCTCCTGGTGCC
>JAKSZT010053883.1:57459593-57500746 GCA_026826555.1 Tolypeutes matacus | reverse complement strand
AAGACAATATCCAACACATATAGGAACAAACAAACTGACTGAGGAATTCTCTAAGGGGACTACTTAGCTAGTTTTTGTCCATTCTGGCCATGATGATTTTTACTATAATGCTCAATTAGTCTTACCTATGCATAATGATACCAAAAGGATTCCTCAGTCAAGTTTTGTCTTTCAGCTCTTTATTGCCTATGTGTGTGTAAGCAAGTGGAGAAATGTTATGTTGAGAGGTCATTGCTAGGCATTCAGCGAAGCTCATTTAGCAGACTGGTGGACTCATTTTTACACATCTGTCTTACAGAGCACATGATTCAGGTTCATGCCTCAACAAAATGAGGCATTGCTTTAGGCCTGGAAGCTTGCAGATCCCTTATGAGTAGGTGAATATGTTAATGTTAAATTCACAAATGTCAAGGTTATACTGATACTTTGCTGCTTCTTATTTTATGATGCTCCCATCATATTCTCTTTTAGAGTTCCTAAATGATTTCCACAATTATTTCTTCCTCCTCTGATCAATCCCACACGTCTACTATGTTAATTTTCATGTAGCAATGTTCTGATTATGTTAATTTTTCTAAAAAAGCCTTCCATTATTCTATGGTTGGTGGTTAGAGAAAATAATTAAACTACTTATCCTACCATCCACATCCTTAATGATTTGGCTTTATTTAGCCTTTCCAACATTTGTTTCTCACTACGTCCTTTCTTTCATCCTAAGTTTCTTTCTGTCAAAATTAATACTTGTTCTTTGAACATCCTATGCTTTCCTGCTTCCTTGCCTTTGTTCATGATGTGCCTTCTGTCTGGAATGCTCTTATTCTCATTTCCATAGCAAATATTTTTATCATTTGGCATATTCTGAAAAAGAATCCTTCTGGTATCATTATGTATAAGTAAGACTAATTGAGTATTATAGTAAAAATCATCATGGCCAGAATGGACAAAAACGAGCTAAGTAGTCCCCTTAGAGAATTCCTCAGTCAGTTTGTTTGTTCCTAGATGTGTTGGATATTGTCTTAGAATCTACCTGTGAATGTGTGTGTTTCAGGAGGGGAAGGCACCAGGAAACATGGACAGAAAGAGATTTTATGCACACACATGCATCCTTGCAAACATGTCAGCAAGACTGAGCCTCTTTTCCTTTATAGTGTATGAATTGAGTGGATGATGCTAAAGGTGAGTCAAGATGTGTGTTTATTTTTCAGCCAATTAAGAAATTTTATTTAAGCCAATAGAAAGAAAGGAGAAACAAACTATTGTTTTCACCATTTCCCATTACATAGGGCATTTTTTTCCACTGTAGGCAGTGTGGCATGGCCCCAAATCATGGAGACTCTAAGCTGTGTGGAACTGATCATCTGGCTAAGTTCAGAGAAAATGTTCTTGGAAGTAGGTACATTTTGTAAAAGGAATGATCTCTTATTGATCAGGTCTCATGTATCTAAACTGCTTTCTCTTCATTCTTGACTTAATCTTCATATGAAAGAGACACAAACCAGTGGAAAACACTGAATATTAAAGTATGAAATTTAAGAACGTTGGGAAAGTTGATTATTTCTGATGCTATGGATCACTGATTTTCATATTTTTTCCTGTAGATACATGAGGCTTCTGAGAAATGCCTTATGGACCATATGAAAGGTAAGGAAGAGGCCAAGTGGACAAGTTTAGCCTCTATATCTCAATTTAAACTGGATTTATTCTACTCTTGTCAGGCTTGTAAGGTTTTTTTTTTTCTTTCTCCTTTTATAAATGTTTTGTTTTTAAAAATTTTGGCAGATGAATAAATTTAATTGTGTATAACAATCCATTCATACTTCTGGTCCCATATTGTGTCTGTAATTAGAAAGCTTCTCCCCCTCCAATTCACTTGGCTTCTTCTTTTGTCTTTTTCAATATATGAATGGCTATACCATTAGAATATGAGTTATTCTGATGACAGAGAGAGAATATTACTTATCTTTGTGACTTCATTTTACCCTGTTCGCCCATTTTGCCAATAGCATACATAGGGATGTCTACTTAGCAGTGTTAAAAATATGTAAGTAAATTTGACACCAACCCATTAAAGAAAGGCATCTTCAACCTCCTAGACAATATATAAAGCTATGCTAGAAATCCTTCTGTAACAGAAAGCATACTAGAGTGAGCGGCAGGATTTAAAAATGCTTGAAGATTTGTATGAAGAGTTTGTTTTTTCCTAAGTGGTCTTAATTTTTTCTTCTATAGAAATTTATGCATCCTTTTATATGGCCCAAAATATTCTCTATACAGAGATTTTCATGGATAGAATATTCACTTGGTATTTGCCCAAGCACTAAACAGTATTAACTAATTCTTACTAGACCTAATTCCTGTGCATTTCCCACTATTATTATAACAACCACGAAGGCAAATTTCAGCTTATACACCTCAATTAATCTTTGCACTACCCTGTGAGAATGGTAATAGTATTCACATATTTCATATGAGGAAACGGGCTCAGGGAGGTAAAAGTAACTCAAATTAAACCAATAATAATGGCATTTAAGTTTTGAATTATGCATTTTATTCCATACTATTTCCAATGTTTAACTTGTGTGAAAATTAAAAGCTGGAGAAACATATATTTATAGAATGAATAGTCAGATATGAATCCGTATGGTCAATTATAATCAGGTCCAGATGGTTAGTGCTTTGAGCTACTAGATACCCCCATTTGATGCTCCAGTTACCTATCACCATCAAAATTAGGATAGTCGTTAGCAGACCCTTAATAAAGGAGTCACCATAATTTGGTGGAAAGAACATGAGCTTTGAAATCTCTCCTATAATCATTAGCACTGCCACTTACTATGAGATGTTGAACAATGTCGAGTTAACTCCTATGAAATTCCATTTCCATATGTGTAAAATGTGAATAATAGTAATATCTATCTTATGAAGAGTAAATGAGTCAGCAAATGGGAAAGTATCTAGGATTGTCCTTGACACAGAGCAGGCACATAATAGGCATTGAATAAATGCTGCATCTGAATCTTAGTGTTTTTTATTTATTTATTTATTTATTTATTTTTATTTTATTTTTTTATTTTTTTTTATTTTTATTTTTATTTTTTTTTTTAGAATCTTAGTGTTATACACTAATACAAACTGGTGTAAAATACAATCTATCTTTCATAGACAAGACACTAATTGGCAAGGCACAGAAAAATGGCAATATAAAGGCAGCAAATATCAAATGCAAAATGAAAGAACCCTTGAAGAGTCAGTGGTGTGGGGAACAGATTCTTGAAGGCTAGGAGAGTTGTGGCAATCAACGTCTCTTAGGAGATCAGGCTTGAGCAAGGGCAAGATCTTATTTATGTAGGCAGGGATGAGGGGGCATGAGTGTAGCAGAAAGTGAGGAAAGGCTTGTAAGAGAAATGCATATGATTGTGTATGGGGACAAGTGTCGATGATTATGACTGGTGTAGAGAACACAAGGCAGTTTATGTAACATAATTTAGAGTTTACAAAATCTCTTGTCTCATCTGAGCCTTTCCTTAGCTCTAAAAGGAGTAGAGGCCAAATTTTATTATCTCCTCTTAAAAATAGAGAAAGATAAACCAGAATCTCAGGGAGGTACAGTGATGTGGCTAAGGTAGCAACTCTAATATGTAGCAGAATGGGGCCTCAAACTCCAATCTTTTGCCTCGTAGGATTTAGGAAAATGGCAGGGAGAGGAGATAAGATTAGAGAAGATAGAGGAAAAAAATTGTGACTTTAAATAGCAACCTCAAGGGTTGGAATTTATATTCTGTAGGCACAGAAAACCACTAAAGCTTATGACCAAAGAACATGTGCAAAGTAATATTGAAGATTAGTCTGGCAGCAGGACCTGAGGTAGAGATCTATTCCTCAGAAAAGACAGTGTTGTTCTAGAATCTATCTTTTCTAAGACCATTGCCCAAATGAATTTTAGGCCAAAGAGGGATCTATGCTTTAAGCCATTTTGGAGAAAGTCCTCTTAATCAGGGAAATGTAGCTATTAGCACACTGGCAGTCTTTTCTGTTCTGCATTTTAAATTGTTAATTCAATTTATTTCTGGAGAAAATATCTGTGTAAATCAAGCCAGCTTGCAAAACTGACAACCCCATGAAAAAAAATGTTGGGGGGAAAGAGCGTATGCATGACTAAGTTATATTTTAATTTAAGCAAGTGTTCTGATTAAATCATAAAAGGAATGGAAATGGCATAATAGGAACATCACAACTCACTGAATTGGGGTAAGTCTTATCTCCCCTAGACAATGGCAATGCAAAGAAGCAGTGGACTTGGTGAAAAGATTGAGGGTTTGGAATAAGTCAGATTTGGGTTCAAATCTTGAATGTAAGCTCTAAGAAGTCAGAGAAAATTTGCTCATTGCTATGTCCCCAGTACCTAAGCCAGTATCTGACTTAGAAAAGGACTTGTGCAAATTCCTGCTGATTTAAATGAAATGAAGATTCAGCTTCACCACTTACCTGACTGGAAAACACTGTACAAGTAAGTCCAGTTGAGTCTCAGTTTTCTCATCGGTAAAATTAGAATGATAATATTCACTTTACAGAATTATTGTAAAACTTAATGATAATGAAAGTAAACCAGATATAGGCTTGTGGAATGGGATGGTTTAGGCACACTCTTCATGAACCCAGGTCATAAGCTTGGGATTCTTTTTTATGTGTTTCTTAGCATAATTTGCTGGGCTGAACAATGTCCTAAAGAATCCTAACTGGCCAGGCATTATTCAGGTTTATATCCTTCTCAGGGATCAGCAGAATAATTTTACTAATAGGTGCTCAATTATTGAAATTAGATTTCCCAGGGTGGTCCAACATTAAACCAAACTTTCCTATATATTAATTAATTCATTTAGAAGGAGGATGGGTGTTCATATAATGGACACATTTTATTGTTATTATTTTTATCCTTTGACCTCTCCCACAGAGAGGCATTTTATTCTTCTATCCCATCTTTTTAATCACTACAAGAGTCTCTTTAAAAATATTCCCATTTTGAAGATGAGGACTTGAAAAAAATCAAGTGACCAGCTCATAGTCACACATTAAAAAAACAGCAGAACTGGCATTTGAACCAGGAGTTTTGGGTTCAAACTCAGTGTACTTTATAAGAGTGCTCAATATATATTTGTTGATTGAATTAATTGGCAAAGTCCAGTCATACCCAGCTTTAACTTTTTTTCAGTCACAGCATGCTCTTTAGCTCCTGCCATGATGATATTAAAAGTAAGGAATCTGCCTTTGATTCAGTTATTAAGAGCATGTGTAGTCTGGGAATGTTACATTTTTGTTAGATTATTCAGAAGCATATCTGTCTTATAAGAGCAGGGGCATCCTTTTGATTTATTGTGTATCCACCCATCTTCCAAAAAGAGCAATGAAGTAAAATTTAATGAAAAGGTCAAATTAAAGAGGATAAGAATTTAATGTTCATAATGGCAGTAGCTAGCATTTATTATGTATCAGTTATGTAACAGGCTTTATGCTATGTGCAAATACTATTGCACAGCAGCCCTCTGAGGCTATATGTTGTCCACAAGTTGTAAAATAAGAAACTGGTCAGACCTATCCACTGGCTTCCTGTTTCACTCAGAGTAGCAGAGTAGTGCCACGTGTTCTCACTGGGGCTCAGTACTCCAATGCAATAATCATAAATGGATGTAGGGAACATAATACTGTAAATGAGATTAACATGTGCTGCCTCTGCACTGCTGCAGATGTTAGACTGCTCAGTGGAGCTGCATAAGAATATCATGGTCTCCTTACTCTGCCCAATGGGAAGAAACCTTCTTCAGCTCAGGCCTCAGCTAGGGGAAAGAATAAGCAGGGTTAAACCTTACTACAACATTGACAATATTTGAGAAAACCTAAATAAAAAGAAGCAGAACATTGCTCTCACACTGCAGAGAAATAAGGGGTAGAAGACAAGACTGCAGGGAGATGCAAAAATACAAAGAACTTTCTTAGGGAACACATACTAAGGGATTTCACTGTGTGGAGCATACGTGAGGAAGCTGAAGTTGAAATGCTGTGGTTCCTTGAAAACGTTAGTTTAGCCCTTACGAGGGTCCATTCTTTATTTTTCTGCACCTTGAGTGGTTGTTTGCTAACTTGGGATTTGGCATTCCAGATGAAGATTGATTAGATCTTAGTTCATTCTTTCTTTGATTAGCCATAGAGAAGTGGCACTGGACCCCTCATGGAAGCCTGCTGCTTAGCCCTACCACTGGGGTAATGAGCAAGGCCTCCTCTGTGCAGTGAGCAGGGATTCTGTCAGTCAGCATCAATCCTGAGCATGGCCCTCCCACGAGCTCTCTAACCCTATACTTTACCCATTCCTGACAGGTAAAAAGTAAATTTGCATGACAAACTGTTTAAA
This sequence comes from Tolypeutes matacus, assembly GCA_026826555.1. Taxonomy (NCBI): domain Eukaryota; kingdom Metazoa; phylum Chordata; class Mammalia; order Cingulata; family Chlamyphoridae; genus Tolypeutes; species Tolypeutes matacus. The sequence goes on along the minus strand of JAKSZT010053883.1, from coordinate 57,494,343 downwards.
TATTCAATTTTTATCCAGCTTCAAGGCATGTTTTGTCCTCAGCAGTTCTAATGGTTAGTGACCCCTTCAAAATCAACATCATTTGTCAAATCAAATTAGGCTTGTTACTAACTGCAAGGCAATTCATCTTTTGATGCTTTCAAACCCGTCTGAGGTAAAGTTCTCTTAAGGAATGGGGCTTGGTATGCTGAATGAGTCACTTCCTTAATGAGGCAATTGTCAGAAAAATAGACTTAGCTTTAAGGTAAATATTGTTGGGTCACTTGAAATATATGCAGATTTGACATTTCCCTTCTGATTAGCATATCTACACATTAAAGTTTTTTGTTTTTCACAGTGGATAGTTCATATACCAGAGGTAATGTCAGTGAGCACTTGATACGAACTTTATTTTGCTCCTGATTTTTTTTTTAATGATAGGAATAAGAGAAAAATTCAAGATGGGAACCTCATTTTGGATGACACATGGAAAGTATACAAGGTATTCAAAATGAAAGTAAAATATAGACAAGGAAAATGATATTTGTTATCGAGTATGTGTCAGGAAGTCTATCAATAGATCTATTATCTATCTATCTATCTATCTATCTATCTATCTATCTATCTATCTATCTATCATCTATCTATTTATCTATCTATATATCTCCTAATTTAATTCTTTTATGGATTATGATCCTCTGAGTAAAATAGATAGTAAAATAGCAAAGCTGGAGGTTCAAACTGGTGTTTGTCAGATTCTAAAGTCCACACTTATCCCATTGTAACATGTTGCCTCCATAGGTAGCAAATATTCATCCTGGCAGGAAACCTTAATTGGAAATATCAAGTAGTGCTTAAACATCCTGACTCTCATTAATTTGCAAATATAAAATCAGAAACCTAGACCATATCCTGATCTAACTTGCTACTGTTATGACTGATGATTGTTAAGCCTCCACTTGAACACTTCCAGTGATCATGTTCTCGCTATTTCACCATTCATTCATGTCTATATCTATTTCTTTACTTCTATGTTTATTTCTATACCAGTAGCTCTACTTATGGTCTTATATATTTATATATACAATTGTTTGTGCATATAATTATGATATTAGAATATTTTCTAAGTTATGGACTGTGCTGTGTCTTTCATTTATTATATCATTGGTTCTCACAATAAGCCAGAAAGATGCATCCTGCAATTATCCCCATTTTATGGAAGAACTTGGACTTGAAGAAGCTAAGCAACTTGCCTAGGCCATATAACTAAAAAGTGTATATCTCAGTAGTACATCACCTCTCAGTTCAAACTTTATCTTAACAAGATGGCAATCCGTGGTCCATAATATGCGATGAGAGCATTATCAACAGAGATAATGCAGCCATCTCCCCTCTTTTGAAGTTGGCTATTTAATCTTACTCTTAGTTTGTGCTGTCAGAATCTTATAAAATATAACACCTGTCCATGAACATTGAAAAAGTGCTCCAAATAAAGGCAGACTTTAGCCCTCATGAGTGCACAAAAGCCACTGCCTGAGACCTTTTTCCTACCCAGCACCATTATATCAGGGGTTGGGGAATTACTGCCTGAAGGCCAAATCCTTTGGCTGCCTGTTTTTGTAAATAAAAGTCTTATTGGAACACAGTGACACCCATTCATTTACATGTTTATGGCTGTTTTCTAACAACAAGGGCAGAGCTGAGTAGTTGTGACAGAGACCATATAGTATGCAAAGCCTAAAATATTTACTATTGACCCTTTTAGAAAAAGTTTGCCAACCCTTGCATTGGATGCATGCCAAACTTGCAAAAGTCCCTCATGTCACGAATAGAAAAGTATACAAAGGGGATTGCAGTGCACCGTGGGGGTGGCCATGTCTACTATATGGAAAAACGCAGGGCAATAGCCAAAATAGTATTTTAAGCTGGAGAACCAAGGCAAAGTAATGTTATAAAAAATATACTTTAGTTCAAATCCTTTGCTATTAACATAGGGATTCTAAAATAGAACCTCCAATTTTCACTGAAGGATCTAAAAATATTAACTATATTCATTTGTCCTGACTGCCCAGTAAAGCAGTGCTTCTCAATCTCAGAATCACCTGGGGAGATTAATGACAACACCCAAATGGCTCATTGCACCATAGATAGAAATCCTAAACTTACTGAGTGAAAACTCTTGGAATGAAGTCAGGAAATCTATATCTTCAAAATGCTTTATCAAGCTGCCAATGTTTGGGTATCATTTCTACAAACAACAACAAATATCATGCATCTTTTTCCTACACACATGTGATAGTTATGACTCCCATGGCTTTATATATCATTTAAACGACAATAACTTCACCTTGACCTTTAAATGAGCTAAAGACATACTTATTTCACTTTCTACTCCATATTTCCACAGAGCATCTCACACTTCACCTGCCTCAATTCAAACTTCTGATTTGATGGTTTGGAGCTATGTATCTAGAAAAACATGTTCTTAAACTCAATCTTTTCCTGCGAGAGCTAAACTCTTGTAAATAAGACCTTTTGTGGTTACTTCAGTTAAGGTGAGGCCTAGCTGAATCAGGATAGGTCTTAAAACTTTTACTGAAGGCCTTGTTGGGAAGGACACTCACAGAGGGAAGGCTAGAGGGAGCAGCCAGAAGCTAGCTGAAATTCAACAGTACCTGGGAGAGAAAGGAGAAGCCAGGAATAGCCAACATGTACATTGCCATGTGATTAAAAAGCCAAGGACCAATGATCTTCTGCAGCCAGCCCAAGAACGCCTCCCTCTTTTGTGACAAACTATCACCTCTGCTTGTTGATGCCTTGATTTCAGACTTCTAGACTCAAAACTATGAACCAATAAATTCCCATTTTAAGTCAATTCATTGCATGGCATTTGTTTTAGCAGTCAGGAAACTAACCCCTTCCCCCCAAAAATCACCTCCATCAGTGTTAATGGCACCAACACTTATTCAGTTGTTTGAGCCAAAATTTTAAAATGTTTCCATAATCTTATTTTTTTCCATTTCTTGTATCCTATCCTTCAGTAAGTCCAAAATATATCCTGATTCTATCAACCTCTCATTATCCCTTCCATTACCACACTTGGCAAAGATACCATCATCTCTCACGTGGACCACTGTGAGAAATTCAGATTTTTTTCCCTGCTTGGATTTTTTAACTCCCATAATCCACAATGTATTATCTCCACCACAATCACAGTGATCTTTATAAAATTATAAATCAAGTCACTTTCTTGCTTAAATCCCTCCAATGATTTTTATTCTACTTAGAAAACAATGCAAGCTTTTTACTGTGTCTTGTTTTGTCTTATCAACCTTACATGTTCTGGCTATTGTCTATCTCTGTGGACCATCTGAATCATTCTTTTACTTTGATTCATGCCAGCTGCACGTGTCTTCTTTCTCTTCCTCAAACACTATGCTTATTCATTTCTCAGGGACTTTGCACTTGCTATTCTCTGAGCCTGGAAACTTCTTCATGGCTAATTCCTTATCATGCGGGATTCAGCTTAGAAGGCCATCCTTTACTACCCTATCTAAAGCAGCCAATCCAAGGCAATCTATAATTTTTTTTTTGCCTCATTCTGTTCTATCTCCCACATAGCCTTCATCACTATATGATATTGTTATATTTATGTTTGCTTATTTATGTCTTCCCTGAGTAGAATACAGATATACAAGAATATTACGAAAACCTTAGAATAGTGTTTTATATAATTTTTGCTTAATAAATCTTAGGTAATGAAAACTACTGTTTCTCTCCTCAGACTTTTCCTTTGCAGGCTAAATCTCTCTGTTCTTTCAAACACTTAGTAAAGTATATTATGTGAGTACAGTATGAGTTTGTTAACTACAATCTGTTCCTTAGTCACAAATAATCGATTCTTATCGATTCTCTATATACTGACTGAGAGCAGAAGTTGGCATTCACCTTCCTCTGAAAGCTTCCTATGCATTTAGTACAATATTGTGTACATAGTGGGTATTGAATGAATGTTGATGAATAGACTATATAATGGGTTTTTGGCTCCATATATCAAGTGTTTCTTGAAGGACAGATAATTACTTCACTTTATATCTGACATTTTAATATAACTGCTTGTGGTCATTATCCCTCGGAATTGCATCCTAGTCATTTTTTTTTTTCTAAAAAGAGAAGAAAATAAGGCAAAATTACCTTGTGAGCAATCCACAATTGGATTTGCATTTAAAAATTGCTGAGTGAGCACTCCTGCCTGATGGCCAAATGCAACTAATCTCTCATAAGTCAAGGTCTCATCTATTTAGAAAGAGACAGGCTAAGCTCAAAGAGCAGTGCAGGTTTCTGAATGGTAAATGTCATCTATCTCAGAATTTACATTTATAGGGTGTCTATAATACTTTCACACTATGTTAGTCAGTGGGGATATATAGAGGTGGTTAAGACACAGCCCCTATTCTTGAGGAGTTTTTCATCTCTAGTAGTAGGTTCAGGGTACCTGCACAGTCTACATACCAGTTCCTTAGAAGTTCCCCCCCATCCCTGATGAAGGGAAGTATTAAGTATCCATATCAATAATAGTCGATCCCTTCTCCTGACCTATTCCTCCTGATTCAATGGAGTAAGTTTTTCTTCCTTAAAAGTTTGAATTAAAGGAACGAACACTGAAAGAGTTGACCCCTGAGTTATGGGAATGGTGGAACATAGAAGTTCATGAATTCTTGTTGTTCTTTTCCCTGGGAAGGCTTACACTGGTCTTTCTGAGACTTGATTGTTCAGATTAGTTATTGGATTTTAATGAGGTCTTTACCATACAATATATCACTGTTCCTTAAGAGAAATTGAATAAGCTTATGTTTCTCACAATACAAGTTCCTTAAAAAGAGTTATGCAGATGAGGAGACAAAGAGTAATTAGGTATGTTTCATAAGATGCTAAGGAATTTTGGCTTTATTTTGTAGGATTCTAATCTGCCTAATAACCAGCTTTGATCTTTTCCCTAAGGAGATTCAAATAATATCCTTGGGCAACCTAGTTATTTCAGGCTTTTTAAAAGGAGTAATCCAAAGAAAACTTCAGAAAATAGAACACGGCATGTGGGAAAAAAACATGATTCAATTTCTGTAGTTCAGGGTTTGAACATCTGCTCTTCTTCTTTCTAGGTAAGAAATATTGAGCAAGCAATTTAACTTTTCTGAGCCTCTGTTTCCTCATCTATAAAATGGAAATAATAAAATATCTACACCCAGAGTTGTAGTTGAGATCTAACACATGTATTTTGCATCCCTTCCATATGTTAGTTTTTGTCCTTGCTTTTTCACAGTCAGCATCTTACAGTATTGCAACCACCTTTTGAGGCTGCTATTATTGTCTTCTTATTCAAAATGAGGAAATAGAGGCTCAGGGAAGTTATGAGTTATGTAAAGTTTCATACAGTTGGAAGTAGAAGAGCTGGTATTCAAAATATTATCTGCTGGGAGTGATGCTATCAACATGGTGATGTAAGACATCCTCTAGAAAAGTCTCCCTTCAGAAACAACTCATAAATGGACAAGTCACACTTCCTTGGAACTCTGGAGGATGGAATAAATGACTACACAAATACTGAAACAAATAAATTTTCAGTGTGCAGGGAGGACTCAAATAAGTCCTCCCTGCACATGGTTCATCAGTCCCTTCTATTCAAACCTATATGTGATGCTGGAGTTTTTAGGTATACTTCCAGAGACTGGAGCCTCTGACCTACCTATGTGCCAGGTGTGCGTGGAATCTCGGTGGAGCTGCAGCTCCTACCCTACAGCTCAATGGACTCATCCAAGTCACCTGGCGAGGAGACAATGATGGGCAACGGCCAGCCCAGGGAATGGAGAGGGCCTGCATCTGCAGGCAGGATCATCCCACCCACCATATCCATAGGATATAAGCCCTCTCTCACTTGGAGGTGGAGTGGACATCACCATCCCAGTCCCCTCAGGATTGGGGGAAGAACTATGGATTAGAGTGGACTTGATGGTATTCTGTTGTACACATATGGTGATTCTAGCAATGGAAGAAATTATAACAATGAGGTGGAGCCAGTGGCCACTTGACACTTTCGGGGCAAGGAGGGGATGTGCAGTTGAAATACAGGGGCTTCTTTGGGATTTGGAGGTTGTCCTGAGTACCGTTGTGGCAACGGATGTAGGCCATTTTAAATCAGCACACACCACTCAGAACTGTGTGGGAGAGAGTGTGGTCTACGGTGTGAACTGTGGTCTATGGTTGGTGGCAAGGCCCCAGGATGTGTAAGTCCATTGAGGGTGGTGGGCCACACTTACGGGAGATGTTTGTGTGGGATGTGGTGGGAGGTGTGGGAGGTGGGCAACATGGGAATCCCGGTGGGTTCCGTGTAATATTTTAGGTAATCTAAGCACCTCTTAAAATATATTTATATATATATAAATAGCATTTTTGTAAGCAAATGCACATATATGCATATATATTTATATATCATTTTACAAATATTGGTATGTATTATGAAAATTTTGATTTTTACCCACAATAAAAAATAAATAAATTAAAAATAAATAAATAAATAAATAAATAAGTCAGTAAGTGGATCTCTTAAAAAAAAATAAAGGTGATAACTAGGGGGAAAAAAAAAAAGAAAAAAATAATCAAAACAGGTTGGAGATTTACATTCCAGACCACCAGTCCAGAACCCGCCACCTCACTTGATACCCTGCAGCTTAAGAGTTACACAGAGGCAGCAAAGCCCAGGTCTCTCCTGCCACTGATGCAGACTAAAGAGTTACTCACGGTAGTAAGTTAGAATCCCACACATATTCAGGCAAAGGAACCCAAGTCTGTAGAGACTCAAGGTGGAACACAAATGGCTTGGGAGGGCCACATACAAATGTGCTCCAAGAAGGAGGAAAAAAAGGACTGCAAGGGAACTGTTGGCAAGAGGTGCACACACTCTGGCCAGTCTCTGATTGCTGGATTACCAAATGAAAATGGACCTTTTTAGATTGAACCCATCTGGCTTTCCAGGGCAGGGTATCAGAGGCAGAAAAGTCCCACAGAAAAAAATGGCGGGGGGTGGGCCGGAACAGAACTGTGGTAATGCAAGATGGATCCCAAAACTTAAAATTGTAATGAAAAGAAGGCACTGAGTGAGGGAGAGACTTTAAACAAATCATAGGAGCTGGGGAGAAAATTCTATACCAAACCAAACAGAACAGATCAGGAATCCCGGAGAAGGGGCAAAGGAAAGGAAGCTTTCTCCTGGAGGTGAAACAATTGTACATAAAGGGGCAATCTTAAATGTTGTTCCATATATACAGGGCAAAAATCAGGTGCAGAAAAGCTGAGAAAATCTGAACAACTAAACATGGGCTACTCTAAAGGTATCAGTTGGGCCAAGAGTCAAAGAAGAGTTTTAGCACATAGCCAATCTACAATCACACCTAGGCAAAAGGGATAAACTGACCTTCAGAGTTAGCATATCAAAATAATTAGATGCCCAATAATTAGTAAAAAGTTACAAGCCACACTAAGAAACAGGAGAATATGACTCAGTTAAAGTAACAAATTAAAAATTAAGAGGGTACCCAGAATTTGGAACAACTAATCAAAGATGTTCAAACAAATCTCCTAAATTAATTCAAGGAGATGGGGGAAAATTGGTTAGAAAAGACTATCATCAAAAGATTGCCCTACAAGAATTGCTAAAGGGAGTTCTTGAGGTTGAAGGGAAAAGAAAGGAGACAGTAGCTTGGAGCAGTGTGAAGAAGTGAAGATCTTCAGTAAAGGTAACTAAATGGATAAATAAATACCCAATAGTACAGTATCCTCAATATATAAGTCTACTCTTTTATTCCTATAAGAATAAGAATACAATTGAATAAGAAAAAGTAATATTTCCTAAGAATGGGCACTCAAAATACAAAGAGGGAATATGAGACCAAAACAACATAAAGAGGGGAAATGGAGGGATATGGGAGCAGTGAATATGTATGCTATTGAAGTTAAATTATCATTTCAAATTCATAGATTATAAATGTAGGTTGTGTAACACACACCCCAAGGTAACCATAAGGAATGTATTTAAAAACATATACAGAAACATAAATGAGAAAGGGACAATTCAGATACATCATAAAGAGTCATCTGTACAGAAAGAGAGGCTGCAATAAAGGAAAAGAAAGCAAAAAAGATATGACAAATAAAAACTAAAGGACAAAATAGCTGAAGCAAGTATTGCCTTTATAGTAATAACACTGAATATTAATGGATTAAACTCCCCAATCAAAAGGCATGGATTGGCAGAATGGGTAAAAAAGCATGATCCAACTGTATGTTGATCATGAGAGACTCACTTTAGACCCAAAGACACAAATAGGTTGAAAGTTAAAGGATGGAAGAAAATAATCTATGCAATAATAATCAAAAAAGAGCTAGGGTTGTTATACTACTATTGGACAAGATAGTCTTTACATCAAAAATTGTATTAATAAAAGGGTCAATACAACAAGAAGAAATAACAATCATAAATATTTATGCATGTAGCCATGGTGCCCCAAAATACCCGAGGGAAATATTGGAAAAATTGAAGGAATAGACACCTCTAAAATAATAGTTAGAAACTCCAATACATCACTCTCATCAACAGATAGAAAATCTAGAAAGATGATCAGTAAGGAAAGAGAGAACTTGAATAATATGATAAGTGAACTAGACTTAACAGACATAGACAGAATATTGCACCCCCAAATAGCAGGATATACATTCTTCTAAGTGCACATGGATCATTCTCCAGGATATATCACATATTGGGTAACAAAACAGCATCAATAAATTTTAAAAGATTGAAATTATTCAAGAATTTTCTCTTACCACAAAGGAATGAAGTTGGAAATAATTAACAGGCAGAGAACTGGAGATTGACAAATATATGGAAGTTAAATAACACACTCTTAAAAAAATCAATGGATCAAAGAAAAAATCACAAGAGAAATCAGTAAATATCTTGAGAATAATGAAAATATGAACAGAACCTATCAAAATTTATGGGATGCATCAAAGGCAGTGCTGAGATGGAAATTTATAGCCCTAAATTCTTACATTAAAAAAGAAAAAAGTGCCAAAATTAAAAACTTAACTGCACACCTAGAGGAACTAGAAAAAGAACAGCAAACTATACTCAAAGCAAGCAGAAGGAAATAAATGAAATAGAGACAAAACAAAACAAAACAAAGCAAAACAACAAAAAACAATAAAGCATAGCAATGAAACCACAAGCTGGTTCTTTGAAGAGATCAATAAAACTGATAAAATTTTGCTAAACTGAGAAAGAAAAAAAGATAGCAGACATAAAATAAAATCAGAAATGAGAGGGGGACATTACTACAGATTCCACTGAAATAAAAAGGGTTATAAGAGGATACTATACTCATGAATAACTATGCCAACAAATTAGGAGACCTAGATGAAATGAACAAATTCATATAAACCCTCCAAAAACCTACACTGACTCTAGAAGAAATAAAATATCACAACAGACCAATTAGAAGTAAAGAGATTGGATCTGTAATAAAAGCCCAGGACCAGATGGTTTCACAGGTGAAGTCTACGAAACATCCAGGAATAATTAATACAAACCCCGCTCAAACTATTCCCAAAAATTGAGAAGGAGGGAACACTACTTAACTCATTCTATGAAGCCAGAATCACCTTGATACGAAAGCCAGATAAAGATACCACAAGGAAGGAAAATTACAGACCAATTTCTCTTATGAATATAGATGTGAAAATCCTCATCAAAATACTAACTAATTGAATCCAATAGCACATTAAAAGAATTATATACCATGAACAGTGGGATTTATCCCACATATGCAAGGTGGTTTAACATAAGAAAATCAATTAATATAAGACCACATTGACAGGATGAAGGAAAAAAATAAAACATGATCACCTCAACTGATACAGAAAAGGCATTTAAAAAAATTAAGCACCCTTTCTTGTAACGACATATAGCACTTAGAAAAATAAGAATAGAAGGAAACTTCCACAGCATGAAAAAGGGCATGTATGAAAAACCCACTGCTAACATCATACTCAATGGTAAATGACTGAAAGCTTTCTCTCTAATATCTGGAACAAGACAAGGATACTCACTGTCACCACTGTTATTCACCATTGCACTGGAAGCTCTTGCCAGAGCAATTAGGCAAGAAAAGGAAATAAAAGGAATCTAAGTTGGAAAGGAAGAAGTAAAATGTTCACTATTTGCAGATGATGTGATCCTATATATAGAAAGTACCGAAAAATCTACCACAAAGCTGCTAGAGCTAATAAACATATTCAGCAAAGTGGCAGGATGCAAGATCAACATGCAAAAATCAGTACTGTTTCTACACATTTGTAATGAGCAATCTGAGGAGGAAATCAAGAAAAAAATATTTAAAATGCCAACTGAAAGAATTAAATATCTAGGAATAAATTTAACCAAAGATATAAAGGAGTTAGGACTCATACAGGAAAAATGCAAAACTTTGCTTAAAGAAATCAATTAAGGTCTAAATAAATGGAAGGGCATTCCATGCTCTTTCTTGTATTAGAAGACTAAATATTGTTAAGATGTCAATCTACCCAAAATGATTCACAGATTCAATGCAAACCCAATAAAAATTCTAATAGCTTACTTTGCAGAAATGGAAAAGACAAACATCAAATTTATTTGGAAGGGCTAGGGGCCCTGAATAGCCAAAGCCATCTTGAAAAAGTAAAACAAAGTGGGAGGACTCAAACATCTTCACTTTAAAACTTATTAGAAAGCTATTGTGGTTAAAAGAAGGATTGCCAGAAGATGGCAGGGTAGGGAGCTCTAGGACTCAGTCCTTCCACCCGAACAACTGTCTTATATATATTTTCCAGTTCTCTGTCTGTTACTGATTTCCAGCTTCATTCCATTATGGTCAGAGAAGCTGCTTTGTATAATTTCATCTTTATAAATGTATTCAGACTTGTTTTGTGACCCAACATGTGGTCTATCCTGGAAAATTATCCATGTGCACTTGAAAAGAATGTATATGCTGCTGTTTTGGGGTTGCAATGTTCTGTATATGTTTGGTAGATCTAGTGCATTTATATTATTCAAGTTCTGTATTTCCTTATTTATCTGTGAAATGTTCTATCTATTGATTGAGAGTGGTGTATTGTAGTCTCCAACTATTATTGTAGGGGTGTCTATTTCTCCCTTCAGTCTTGCCAGTGTTTGTCTCATGTATTTTGGGGCACCCTGGTTAGGTGCATAAATATTTATGACAGTTATTTCTTCTTGTTGGATTGCCGCTTTTGTCAATATATTGTATCCTTCTTTGTCTCTTGTAACAGCTTTTGACTTAAAGTCTATTTTGTCTGATATTAATATAGCTACCCTACCCAGCTCTTTTTGCTTACACTTTGCATGGATTATCTTTTTCCATCTTTTCACTTTCAACCTAATTGTGTCTTTGGCTCTGAGGTGAGTCTCTTGTAAACAACATATAGTGGGATCATGTTTTTTTTTAAAGATAGCAATTTTATTGATACATATTAATAAAGCATACAATTCATCCAAAGTATACAATAAATCGTGTTTGGTATAATCACATAGTTGTGCATTCATCACTTCAATAATTATTAGAGCATTTTTATTATTTCAATAATAATAATAAACCAAAAACACAAACAAACAAAATTCTTCACCTGTCAATCTCTCTATGCTTCCTCTGCTGTAAATAGCTGCTATTTCTGGCAATTCTTGCACATTTATTTATTATTAAGCAGTTTTATTGAGCTATATTCACATACCATATGATCTATCTAAAGTGTATAATCAATAGCTTTTAGTGTAAAATGTAGTGCATTCATCATCACAAAAAATTTTAGAACAATATCATTATTCCAAAAAGAAAAACTCCACACCCTTTAGCAGTCATTCCCCAGCCCTACATGACCATTAATTTAATTTCATCTTTATAAATTGGTTTATATTTACATTTTATATAAATGGAATCATACAATATGTAGTACTTTATGTCTGGTTTCTTTCACTGAGCATAATGGGTTTTTTTGTCTGATATTAACATCTTGTAGTATCAACACACATTTGTTCAGTTTCAAAGAAAGATGGTCTTATATATGCAATTTTACACATATTCATATTTCACATGTGGTTTTACTATGTTATTCAGTCCCATGTTACATTTTTTTAGCTTTCCTTTTAGTAAAATACATGACCTTACACTTTCCCTTTAAACCACTTTTATACCCACATAATAGTACTCCTATTTACAAACATTATGTTGGGCTTTCATTTTTCTATTCATTTCCAAAGATTAACACACATCCCTTTTACCAATTCTGCACAAGTTAACCCTCAGCTTTCCATTCTCTAACCTCATTCTATTTCCTGGTGAGCCATATTCAAGTTATTAACTCCATGAGATTGCACAATATATTTAGTTCATCACAGCACAATCTTACAGTATTTGACCTTTTTTGTCTGGCTTGCTTCATTCAACATAATGTTCATCCATGTTGTCATATGCTTTATGACTTAAATTCTTCTTACAGGTGCCTAATATCTCATCGTGTGAATATACCACAGTTTGTTTATTTATTCATTCGTTGATAGACATCTGGGTTGTTTCCAACTTTTGGTAATCATAAATAGTGCCATTGCGAACATCAGCGTGCAGTTGTCTGTTCTTGTCACTGCTCTCAATTCTTCTGGGTATATACTCAGTAGTGGTATTGCTGGGTCCATGGCAAATCTATTTCCAACTTCTTTAGGAATTGCCAAACAGTCCTCCTCAGTGGCTGTACCATTCTACGTTGCCACCAACAGTGAATAAGTGTTCCTATTTCCCCACATCCTCTCCAACATTTACAGTTCTCTGTCATTTTAATAGTGGCCATTCTGAGAGGTGTAAAATGATATCTCGTAGCTTTGATTTGCATTTCCCTAATCACCAGTGATGCTGAACATTTTTCATGTTATTTTTTGTCATTTGTACATCTTCTTTGGACAATGTCTATTCAAGTCTTTTGGCCATTTTTTAATTGGGTCGCTTGTCTTTTTATTGTTGAGTTGTAGCATTTCTTTATATATCATGGATATTAAACCCTTTTCAGATATGTTATTTCCAAATATTTTCTCCCATTGAATCGACTGTATTTTCACCTTTTGGATAAAGTCCTGTGAGGTACAAAAGTGTTGAATTTTGAGGAGGTCCCATTTATCTATTTTTTCTTTTGTTGCTCATGCTTTGGATGTAAAGTCCAAGAAACCACCACCTACCAAAAGGTCTTTAAGATGGTTCCGTACATTTTCTTCCAGGAGTTTTATGGTCCTGGCTTTTATATTTTGGTCTTTGATCCATTTTGAGTTGATTCTTGAATAGGGAGTGAGATAGGGGTCCTCTTTCATTCTTTTGGTTATAGATAACCAGTTATCCCAGCAACATTTGTTGAGGACACTGTTTTGCCCAATTAACATGGCTTTGGTAGGGTTTTTGAAAACCATTTGGCTGTAGAGGTAAGGATTTATTTCTGGACTTCCAATTCTATTTCACTGATCTATGTGTCTATCTTTATGTTAATGCCATGCTGTTTTGACAACTGTAGCTTTGTAATATGTTTCAAGGTCAGGCAGTGAAATTCCTCCCACATTGCTCTTTTTTTTTTTAGAATTCCTTGGGGTATTTGATTGTACTTTCCCTTTTAAATGAATTTGGCAATTACCTTTTCTTTTTCTGTAAAGTATGCTGTTGGAATTTTGATTGGTATTGCATTGAATCTATAAATCAATTTGGGTAGGATTGACATCTTCATGATATTTCGTCTTCCAATCCATGAACATGGAATGTCTTTTCATTTATTTAGGTCTTCATTGGTTTCTTTTTAGCAGTGTTTTGTAGTTTTCTGCATATGTCCTTGACTTCTGTGGTTAAATTGATTCCTAGGTATTTATGTCTTTTTGTTGCTATTGTAAATGGATTTTTCCCGATTTGCTCCTCAGATTGTTCAATACTATTGTACAGAAACATTATTGATTTTTGCATGTTGATCTTGTATCCTGCAACTTTGCTGAATTGTTTATTAGTGTAAATACCTTTGTTGTAGATATTCCAGAATTTTCTTAATATAAAATCATGTCTTCTGCAAATAGTGAGAGTTTTACTTCTTTTCCTATTTGGATACCTTTTATTATTTTTTTTTCTTATCTAATTCTTCTAAGTAAAACTTCTAGCACAATGTTGAATAACAATGGGCATCCTTTTCTTGTTTCCTATCTTAGAGAGAAAGCTTTCAACCTTTCCCCATTGAGTATGATGCTGGCTGTGAATTTTTTAATTTATGCCTTTAATCATTTAGAGGAATTTTCCTTCTATTCCTATCTTTTGAAGAGTTTTTTTTTTTTTTTTTTAATCAAGAAAGGATGCTTGATTTTGTCAAATGTCTTTTCTCCATTGATTGAGATGATCATGTGGCTTTTTCCCTTCAATTTGCTAATGGTGCATTATGTTAATTGATTTTCTTATGTTGAACCACCCTTGCATACCAGGAATAAATCCTACTTGGTCATGATGTATAAGTCTTTGGTATGCTGTTGGATTCGATTTGCAAGTATTTTGTTGAGAATTTTTGCATCTATGTTCATTAGAGTGATTGGTCTGTAATTTTCTTTTCTTGTAGTATCTTTATCTGGCTCTGGTATTAGGGTGATGTTGACTTCATAAAATGTGTTGGATAATTTTCCCTCCTTTTCAATACCTTGGAAGAGTTTAAACAGTATTGGTATTAATTCTTCTCAAAATGCTTGAAGCCATCTTATCCTGGACATTTTTTTAGCAGGAGATTTTAGATGACTGATTGAATCTCTTTACATGTGATTGGTTTCTTAGATTCCTGTATCTCTTGTAGTGTCAGTGTAGGTTGTTTGTGCATTTCTAAGAATTTGTCCATTTTATCTGGGTTGTCTAGTTTGTTAAAATATAGTTTCTCATAATATCCTCTTATGATTCTTTTTATTTCTCTGGGGTCAGTCGTAACTTCCCCCCTTTCATTTCTGATTATATTTATTTGCATATTCTCTCTTTTTTTCTTTGTTAGTGTAGCTAGGGGTTTGTCAATTTTATCGATCTTCTCATAGAACCAGCTTTTGGTTTTGTTGATTTTATCTATTTTTTGTTGTTGTTGTTGTTCTCAATTTCATTTGTTTCTGCTCTAATCTTTATGCTTGCTTTTGGGTTTGGTTTGCTGTTCTTTTTCTAATTTTTCTAGTTGTTCAGTTAAATCTTTGAGTTTACCTCTTTCTTCTATTTTAATATAGGTATTTAGCGGTGTTTATGGCTATGTATTTCCCTCAAAGCACTGCCTTCACTGTAATCAATATGTTTTGATAAATTGTGTTCTTGTTTTCATTCATCTCAACATATTTACTAATTTCACTTATAATTTCTTCTTTGACCCACTGATTATTTAGGCATTGAAGAGTGGAATGAGGATATGGCATGACTGGACATTCGATGCTCTTCCCTGAGGTCAGCAGATTCTTGGGAGGGGCTATTATGGAAAGGTTTTTACAAGTTCTAATTGTCAAAGTTTGGTCAAAATTCAGGGACCTGGAAAAGGACAGAAGCTTGGCTAAAGTTTCTAGATTGCTCAGTAGGGGCAAGCACTTTAGCTGGTCATTTTTGTGTGACAGAGAATGGGAATTGGAGGGTCAGAGTCTGGTTTTGTGGTAAGTAAACAAAAACATCATCCACGAGTCTTATCTAAGTCATATGGGTAAGGGTTCTTTTTTGCAGTGTTTCATGGAACATAAATAGGTGGGATCGATTTCTTGACTGTAGCTATTTTCCAGGTAAACGTCAACATTGTTAAACACCATTATTACTTTTTTTCCCTTGAGCTTGATTATTCATTCAAAGTGCTACCTTCTTGGGCAAGTTGCCTAGCTTTTTAAAAGTTCAGTTATTTCATCAGAAAAATGGGAATAGTTCTAATAATAAAAACAATGAGTTCGCTAAGATGCTGGGAAGCTTAAATGAGCAAATGTCTATGGAAATGTGTTGTAAGCTCTAAATATTGTAGAAATGTTATTTTTCATTATCATTATTAATGGATCCATGAGTGCTGTCATCTTCTTCTACTTCTGCCACTCTAATAAGAAGAAACTCCACCTGGTGCAGTGAAAAAGGAACAGGATCAAACATTTGTAAAATTAATATTAGATGACAGATGGAGTGTTATTCAATACTACAATAAAATCTCATATTACAAATGAAGAAGCTAAAGATCTGCAAGGTTTATGTGTCTAAGATCACATAGTTCATAAATGCTAGGCACTGATTTAAACTGAGGTGTTTGACTCAACTCTGCTCCTCACAGGTACATCGTAAATGGGATGTCTGTGTGAATGGACCTGCCCACTTTCATTGCAGGAATATGGAAGAAAGATAGGGAAAGAGATCTTTATGGTACCCATGTGTATTAGTAACTTATTTTATTCTGGAAACAATGAACTTGTTCTCTGATATAGTTTTTTTTGAAAATGGCAAAAAAAAAAAGAAAAAAGAAAAGAAGGGGAAAAAAAGAAAAAGAAAAAGAGGAGGAAAAAAAAAATCCATCAAGCCCATATTGCATATTGGCTGCTAGCAATGTTTTTTTTTTAAATAAAATAAAATGTTCAGTGTGGATTTTTTTTCCCCTTTTGGAGATACAGGAATTGCAAAGAGAGTGCCAGACAGCACTAGCATATGCTTATTTTTCTAACTCAATGTGGGTAGCCTTTCTTAAACATTTTGTATAAATATATTTATTCTCCCACTGAGACCTTGCCTGCCAGGTTCAGGAACAACTGAGTAAGCAGATGAATTATAAACCGAGGAAAGGAAAGGAGAGATTGCCATGGAAATGCTGATGGCTCCTTTATTCCAATTGAGTACATACCTCTGTATAATAAATTAGTGGTTGATGCATTGATGATAAATCTATAGTAGTTTTCATATTCAAAGTAAAAGATATTTCATTCTCTCCTTGCTGTAGATGTAGTTTGAAAGCAAGGAAATGTTGACATCCGATGGGCAAGATATTGAAAACACACACACACACACACACACAAACCCTTGGTGCACAACTCACATTTGCAAGCTGTCTGCATTTCTTGTATTGGCCTCAGCTTTGACAAATGTAAAAAAGTCACTAATATTTTGACACTCTTCCTGCCCAACTCTGATACCAGCTGGCTGCGAAGCCACATATTCATTGTTCTGCTGGATTTCAAAGACTGGGCCCCAGCCAAAGTACTGGACTGGATCCATTCATTCATTTTCAAGATTGAAGTTGTAGCTTAACTGTAATGACCATTTCTCAACTCAATCTGTAAACCTCTTCCAAATCCAACAGATGCCTGGGAGGCAAATGTTCATTTGGATTGGAAACCACGGCTCACCCTGAGAAAGAAACAAAAGGTGATCTTTGAATCTGAAAACAATTCCTTGTTTAGAAAACAATTAATATACTGCATATTAATTCTGCCTTACTTAAAAAACATGTTCATGCTTTAAAAATCTTTGTAAAATGCTTATTTTACCATTTTAAGTGAAAATGAAAATTTAAATTGCAAATGAATATTGCATTTATGGGAAAACATGCCCAGAAAAAATTTTGGAAGAAAGCACAAAATGTCAAGGTTATAGTGATTTTTATTCTTTCTACTTTTACGTATTTTTCTTCTCTAATAGGTTTTACATTTATAATTGGGGAAAAAAAAGAAAAGAAATGTTTGTTTCTTTGAAAATGGGAGCTCTTACTGTTTTTTCACTCTTAGTGTATTTTCATCTCTGGTGACCATATTGTTCTGGAAATTGTAAGCAACTATAGCTAAAGTGTGCTACAGCCATGGAAAATAAAACCACTATATAATCTACCAAAAATTCTTTGCTTCCTACTTCTAAAAATGCTCCCCTGCTGTGTGTTCCTGCTGTCCCATTTTTCCAGTCACTTAATAATTGGAGACATTAACCCTGATCACTTGCAAATTTTCCATTTAAATTTATTTTCAGGTAAGCAGATGTTTGGGAAAACTGCCACCATAGGGCTCTAAGAGAAAGGGGGGGTTATAACTTGATGCTGAAATCATTTGAGGGGATTATTTCAAAGCATAATTAGATGCCTTTGTTTTTGAGTGCCAAAGTAATCTGTGGGAAAGAATTTATATTGATATTTATATGTAAATATAATATAATCATGTACTTGCTATGTGACTAATACTGTACTAAGGGCTTACACTACTATTTCATGTAACCCTCCACAACTTTATAAAATAGATACTTATATCACATCCATTTTCTAGTGTAGAAAACCTGAACTTACATTAAGATTTCAAACCTGCATCAGTTTGATCCTATGTCATGCTTTTTTATCCCTACGCCATTGTGTTTCGCCATCAGAAAGACTTGCGTTCTATCTCAGTGTTTCCACTTAGAATCTGGTGACCCCAGCTGAGCATTGTGCATCCCTATGTCTCAGTTTTCTTATCTGTAAAATGGGCAAAATAAAATCAAAGACGCAGCGCAACTGCAAGGATTAAAATAGTTAATGCCATCAGTGCCTTCTGGAGAAAATCCTTTTAATTCCAAGGTATCCCTTCCAAAGAAAAACTATTGAAAATGAGTACAGAGATAGAAATCTTTGGAAATGTTTCTTTATTCTGCTTGCAAAAAATTGACAATATTTCTCTGTGGCCTGTAACCATATTCAACCCTCTGGCTTGTGTGGCACTGATTAAAAATGGATTGCCAGCAGTCATCTGTGATTGTCTAGCACAGAAATGCTGCTCTCCTCTTCTTCTGCCCGATGTCCCATGCACTATTCATGAGTTCTACAATATTCCAAACTTTAATTTCCACAGATTAATTCTCACTAATTATTCACCATATGAAACTTCGCAGGAGAATTCCACTGGATGCTCTTCCATCCTGAGGCAGGGAAGGCAATGCCGAATCATTTTCCGATTTCAAGTGGAAAACTAACTAATTATGTGGAAATATGATAATAGATTGCGCTGCAGGGACCAATCCTCTGCAGGCTTCAAAATGTTTGCTTATGATCAGCTTCTCATGTTATTTCTTCCAGGAGGAGCTGCCCTTTCATAATGCATCAATGTTATTGACTGGCCTGTGGTTCCTTACTTGCAGTTAAGATAATTTGCATAATTGTACATTACTTTCATTTGGTGGAAACAAACAAGATGTTAGGGTGCTAATGATCAAGCAGGCAGCAGTGACTTCTGGGAAAAACAGCATTAGTAAAGTCCAAGAACAACGAATAGCAGCTTCTTCCTTTGGCATCTTTTACTGCTTTCCTTTGACCTAGCTCTCTTTTCCACCTAGCCAGAGGTACTGCTTTTTATCTGTCTAAACTTAGGAAGTTGCCTAGGCTAGGTATACATTCCAAATCTGTAAAGCTCTAAACCAGGCTTAGGTTGTGAACTTTCATATTTCTATGCATTTGCTTAGGTCATTACTTCTGCCTTGAATGTCTTCCTCCTTGTCTCTGGCAGAAAGTGTCTTTTCCTCCAAGATCCAGTGCAAATACCGCTCTCCTTTTGATGTCTTCCCCAACTTTCCCACATAGTGTACATTGTTGTCTAAATGAACAAATATCAGATGTGTCCCCATCCCAGGCACATAGTAGGTGACCTTAACAAACACTTACTGATCTTTACCATTTGCTAGCTCTATTCTGGGCAGTTTGGATAGTGGAGTGAACAAATAAGAAAGAAAAAGCTACTTCCCTTCCATTGTCCAATGCCTCCTCTTCTCTGTCACAACATGTATTTCTATTTACCAATTATTCATTCTGCCTTGCATTACAACTAAATGGGCAGGGTCTTAGCTTATTTATCTCTATGACTCCATGATCTGGTACACAGTAAGTACTAAATAAATGCCTGTTAGACCTGGAGTTTCAGGAGAGTGGATAATGCAACCTGTTTGATGAATTACATCAGAGATGTAAAGAGGTATCACCTTATTTGCCATCAGCAAAGGATTCATAGTGGCAACATGAAGTGCTGAGAATAGGATTTTGAATCTGCATCTGGGCTTAATAGAAGTGATTTCTGTGATTGATTAGCCATGTCTACCATGGAAATATTAATGAAGAATAACAAACCACATACAATGTATTTACATTCTTGTCTTAGAGATCAAATCCTGGTTATCTTCTAGAGACTTTATTGTTGTATGAATGTGTATTGGGTGGGTGGAGTTGAGTTTGTCAGGCTGTCTACAGTTTAAGTGTTGCATAGATTGTGGTATACCGTGAAGATTAGAATATTGTGGATTGAACATTAAATATTTGAAATGAAACTTTTCGGTTTACTCTTATGGATGTAATAAAATCTGCCATTGTTGGGCTGATATCTTCAATATATTAACCTATTTAATTGTAACATCTGCTCTATATGCTAGGTAATTTTAATCCCATTTTATAGATATAGAAACTGAAGCTCAGAAACTTTCCCAGGAATGAAAGGCTGTGAATGACAGATTCAGACATTCGTCTAGTTGTCGTGACTCCAGAGTTTATGCTTTCTTCACTATTCCAGTACAAACTATATTATATCTAGTCTAACATATATTTCTTTGCAGTTCAGAGAAAGGAGCACTTAGACCTAGTGGACAAAGAGCCAAAGGAGCCAGCCATGCCAATGATTATGGTCTTTGTGGTTGTAAGAGGAGCAAAGACCTGTGCAAGTGTGTGTGTGCAGACAGAATGAAGGAGGGTAAGTAACTTCAAATGGAAAAGGATAAAATGTTGGTGAGTGTATACTGCATGTGTCATTTGCTAAACAATTTCCTTGAAGACCTTATGGAATGGACATTACTAGCTCTATTTTTCAGAGTAAGAAAATATAGGTTCATTTAAGTTGGGTAACTACATTAATGAGAAGAGGGATATTGTATATTCTACCTGTCCAGTGTTGTAGCCCTAGTTCAGTATTGCATCTTCTACCCTGGCACAAAGTAGACACTAAACAAACAAATATACATATAGAAATATATTTTTGTGAAGGTTTATAAGAAAAAAACTAAGTTTGAAAGTCTGGGTCTGTTCAACTCCAATTTCTGTACTCTTTTTATCACGTCAGGCTGCCTTTGGGAAGTTTGGAATGTGCATGAGACTTTGAAACCAGTTCCATTTTTCAAGGATAAGTTATTATACAATTGCTTCAATGCAGCTGGTCCTTTGGAAAAAATATTTATAAGAAGGCTTGGCAGGTTTCATGGACATTAAATATCTCTTACAAAATAATATTTTGATGGATTACATGTAAATGAATCAGAAACATATGGCTTCCATTTCCTTTAGAACGCACACACAGAACATTTTTATGTGTTTGGAAAAATAGGTTTTCCTGAATGCCACCTCCATGTGCCTTCCCCTTCCACCGCCCCAGTGCATTATATCCAAAAGGACTGAGATCAAATAATCCCACAAAGAGTTGGTATCTTCCATCCCTGCCTCTGACTCCACAATTATATATAAGTTATTTTACCTTTTAATTCCAATAGCAGAGGCAGCTGCCCTATAGTAAGGCAGGCTTGAAGTCTGCCTTGAGATTCCTTAGAACACGAGCCTTTCATCATAATAGATACTCTTTTACCTATCTTGGAAATGATGAGCCCTCAGTCATTGCAAGCAAAGAGATTTCCTCTTCATATACACAATGCTGGGTAATGTAAACTTTACAATATAAATATGTACATGTTTTCAGCCTTTTAAAGAAAAAGACTTTGTACCTTGGGGCATTTCACCTGCAAAATCCACTGGACTGGACAGAATCAGATGTTTATTTGGAACAGATAAAAGCCACTACGCAGTCTGTGGAGTATAAAATGCAACCATCATGACTTCATTGCAGGGGTAGTAAACACAGCATACATCCTAGTGAATCTGCAGATCAGACTGATGACCAACTGGACCACAAGGAAAGTCAGGAGGGCCAAATGGGGCTTTTCAATAGCTTTTTGTACCCATTCTCAGAAGCCAGTGTCTAAATTACAGTGGTTGACCTTAATACTCAACTTAGATCAATTGAAAAAGTGAAGTATTTATGGTTAGTGATTTATAATGAAAAGGACTCTTGTAATATTAAAATGTCTATAAGCTGGAGAGAACAGGGCTGAGGCAGGAAATATGATCCAGTCTATTCAAATTACAAAAGAGGTAAATTCCAAAGAAAGTAAAGAGTACAAGTTTCACCTAAGCCCACAGACTATGCAAACTGACATGCCTTCAGGGGTCAAGTAGGTAAGGTAAATGGGTGGACACGGTTTTGGTGAAAGTCAGTTGGGATGTTTGGGGCTGTGAAAAGCAGGAATGAGCACAATCCCCTTCCAACACATTAAATTAATAAATTTTAAACCACCAGATGCAAAGAAATAGATATTTCACTAGAAACCTGGTTTTTAATTTGTGTGACAAAAATTACTTCTGTAAAGATCTGTTTCTCTTTCATCTGCAAATATTTCCTCTCCTTCACACACTCATCTACTGCCTCCAACCTGTCTTCATCTACACATGGAATGACAAGATTGGCAGTAGGGAGTTGGCCTGCATTTACTCTCAAGAAAAATGGCCGGGAATGAAGTTCTCCCAGTTTTGTTTTCTACCTCTTTCCTTTCTCCTTAACTTCTTCTCTTCTCTCATCTAATGTCTGTTTTCAGAAAATGACCCAATCCTCTTTAAAACAATACAATCTATATTCAGTAAAAGGAATCTAGGTTGAAAGCAAGAAGTAGGCAGAGAAGTGTTTCCGGGTTGGCTGAACAAAGAGAGACTGTAAAAGAAAGCAAGATGCAAGGTCATTCATGAAGGAGGTAGAGAAGAAGAATAAGGTATTATTGAATGAAATAAATTTAAAACAAAAACTTATTTTTGTTTGTTTTGGTTATTTTCAAATTATTATAGGGGTCATACCGGATCACTTGTTACATACTCTTTATAGTACTCATTTGGAAAAGTACTACATTCTGTCTCATAGAAATTGCTTCATTGAGAAATAGTATGATGTGATGGCTGAGATAATGCTCTTTGGAGTCCCCAAACCTGATTCCCAAGATTTTCCTAAGGTCACATAACTTGTTACATCAGAGCATATTACCTGGGATTTATTCAAGTATTTATTGAACAGTTTCTTTATATACTTTAGAGTTTACAAAGTCTCATATACTTTCCAAATAATCTTGCAAGACAGGAAGGGAAAATAAGTAATACCATTGTTACCATTTGAAGGATGTGAACACAAACTCAACACATTTATTTGACTTCCTTAGGGCCACAAAGCTAGTGAGTGGTAGAATTGGAACTAGGAATCCATAGCTCCTAATTCCTAGACTGCTGTTTTTTTCCACATTATATACTGCAGCAATAGACTAGATAAAAAGTGTGGATGGGTGTGCCTAAATCTACCCCAGTAAAATGAAGTTCACTCAAAAGATTTGAGCACATGCACCTGCAAATTAATTTGTAATTTTTGTTATAGGAAAAAAATGCATCTTTAACAACACTTTCCACAGAACTGAACTGTAACATCCAATCAGCAATTATAAAGCAAGCTTAATTAGACATATTCTGATTCATTTCCACTTGGAATGAATTAAGTGCACCAAACCAAAACAACCCTCTGACAATAGTGGGATGATATGCAACATAGATACTTTAATATAAGAAAGTGTGCAAAGAACATCTTGTAGAATATAAAATTCTTCCTGATTTCTAAGATGGAAAATGTCATTAGAGAAGGAAATCTATAAAAAAGAATCAAATAGAGAGCCTACAGTGTAAAATATAATTACTGAAATAAAAAAACTTAATATGTATTTTTAACAGCAGATTGGACACAGAGGAAGGGTTAAATGAACTGGACAATATGTTTTTAGAAAATATCAAAAGCATAGAGATTAAAAAGGGGTGAAAAATGTAGAGAATAGCATGGAGAAAAGGGTCTCACAGGTACATAATTAGAGACCCGATAGGAGAGGAGGAGAAAGAGGAAAAAAGGAATGCTTGAAGAAGTACTGGCTAAGACGTTTTCCAAACTTACAAGAGACGTCAAGCCACAGAACTGGAAGAAATACTATAAGTCTCAAGAAGTATCAACATGAAAAATTTTGGTAAAGATTGCATACATACTTCATGGTAAATTTCTGAAAACCCAAAGCCAAAGAGAAAATCTTAAAAGCAGTCAGAGAAAAAACGACATATTACCTTTAAAGGGACAGCAGTAAGACCGAGGCTTGTCTTTTTTTTTTTAATTTGTTGAAATTTAACTGAAGTGCAATAAATTGCACATATTTATAATGTATAATTTGATCAGTTTTGACATATATAAAAATATCTGTGAGACTATCGCCACAATCAAGATTAGAAACTTTTTTTCTATCCTAAAATTGCCTCATGTCCCTTGGTAGTCCAATCCTCTATTTATTCTATCCCCAGGCAACCACTGAATTGCTTTCTGTCACTATAGATTTGTTTAGAGATCCAAGAATATTTTATATGGATGAAACAATATAGTATGTAATATCTTTTATTTGGCTTCTTTTAATCATAATTATTTTGAGATTCATCCAGGTTGTTGCATGTGTCAATAGTTCATTCCTTTTATTGCTGAGTAGTATTTCATGCATGATTATACCACTTCTTTATCCATTCATCTGTTGATAGACATATGGGCTGTTTCCAGCTTTGGGCTTTTACAAATAAGGCTGCTTATGAACATTTGTGTAGAAATCTTTGTGTGGGCATATGTGTTTGACTCTTGGGTAAATGCCTAGCATAGAATGGCTGGGTTCTATGATAGGTATATGTTTAAGTTTTAAGAAACTTCCAAACTGTTTTCTAAAGTAGTTATATTGTTTTGTATTCACAACAGTATATGAGAGTTCCACTTGTTCTACATCTTCACCAATGCTTTGATATGGTTAGTTTTTTTTTTTAAGATTTATTTTATTTATTTATTTTTCCCACCCCCTTGTTTTTTGCACTTGCTGTGTCTGTTCATCTTCCTTGTTTCTTTAGGAGGCACCGGGAACTGGACTCCGGACCTCTGATGAGGAAGGAACGTGCCTAATCGCTTGAGCCACCTCCGTTCCCTGCTTTGTTGTATCTGTCATTATGTTTTTCTTTTTGTGTCTCTTGTTGTGTCATCTTATTGTGCCAGCTCGCTGTCTTCTTTAGGAGGCACCGGGAACCGAACCACGGACCTCCCACGTGGTAGGCAGGAACTCAATTGCTTGAGCCACATCTGCTTCCCATGATATGGTTAATTTTAAAATTTTTGTCTTTCCAATGGGTTTGTAGTGTATTTCACTGTGGCTTTAATTTGAATATAATTGATGTCTAATGATGTCAAACATCTTTTCATATGCCAATTAACCATTTATATGTCTTTGCTCATGAAATGCCTGTATAAATTTCTGTTCATTTTCCTATTGCATTGTTTCATCCTTGTATTATTTGGAATTGTAAGAGTTCTTTATATATTCTTAATATAAGTCCTTTGTCTGATATATGTGTGTGAAATATTTTCTCACAGATTGTGCCTTGCTTTTTTGTTTTCTTAATGAGATCTTTTGAAGGGCAAAGCTTTAATTTTATTTTTGATAAGGTCCAATTTATCATTTTTTCTCTTATTGCTGATGATTTTGTGTTCTATATAAGAAATCATTGTTTATCCCAAGTTTGCAAATAATTTCTCTTGTTTTATTTGAGATATTTTATAGTTTTAGGTTTTACATTTAGTTATATGATCCATTTTGAGTAAAATTTGTGTATGGAGTGATGTTTATTTCTTTATGGGTATCTCATTGTTCCAACACCATTTGTTGAAAATACATTTCTTTTCCCATTGAATCGCCTTAGCATCTTTGTCAGAAATCAATTGACCATATATATGTAGCTCTATTCCTGTATTCACTGTTCTATTACATTGATCGATAGGTCTATCTTTTAGCCAATATCAAACTGTCTTGAATACTGAAGCTGTATACTTAGTCTTGAAATCAGATAGTTTAAGTACCCATCTTTGTTCTTTTTTTCAAAGTTGTTTTCGCTATTCTAGGTCCTTTGCATTTCCACACAAATTTTAGAATCAGATTGCTGATTTCTAAAACAAAAAACAAACAAACAAACAAGACCAAAATGTGTCCTGGAATTTTGTAATTTTGATTAGAATTGTATTGAGTATATGTGATTAATTTGCTGGTAATTAACTGGTAGAAGCCAGAAGACAATAGAATGATACTTTTTCAATGTCAAAAGAAAATAACTTACAGTGTAGAATTATAATCACAATGAAATATCCTTCTAAAATAAGGATGAAATCAAGACATTTTCAAACAAATCTATTAGGATAATTCATTGCCAGTAGACCTGCAAAAGGGTAATACTAAAGTAAGTTTTTCAGACAAAAGAAAAATTATCCCAGGTGGGAATATGGAAATGAAAAATGGAATATGGAAAGGTAAATTGTGTAGTGAATCTAAATGAATATATACTGTTTAAAATAATAATTTCTTGTATTTAACATATATGTAAAATTAAAGTATATAATAACAGTAGTACAAAAGTTAGGGTGAGAGTGAATTGAGTTTTTAAAGTGCTCAGAGTCCTTGATCTGCCTGTAAAGTGGTAAAGTACTATCTCATAAACGACTCTGATAAGTGAGGAAATATACTGTAATCCGAAGGATAACCATAAGAAGAAAAATAAAAGAATGTATGCTTAACACACTGACAGAAGGGAAAAATGATATAATAAAACAAAGTACTATAAATATAAAGAAGAAAATAAAAAATGGAGAAGAACAAAAAATTTAAAGGACAAAGAGAAAATAAATAGTAGGATAGTAGATTTAAACCCAAATATGCTAGTAATCACATTACCAAATTAAATATAATCAGGAACAATATTTTAATAAAAAGCCAAAGCATATCAATCTGGGTAACCAACTATATTTTATTAATTAGAGTTGCAATTTAAGTATAAGGATACAGAAAGTTTAGATTAAAGTATGGAAGAAGATGTACCATGCAAATATTTATTAGAAGAATGCTAGTATAGCTTTACTAATCTTAGATAAAGTACATTACAAGGCAAAGAGTATTGCTGGAGATAAAGAGGAAATTTTCATAATTATATGCAAGGGTGGCAATTATACTAGTAAGTTATATCAATTCTAAATTTGTATGTATCTAATAACCTCAAAAACATGTGAAACAGACACTAACAGAAATTAAAGGAGAATTAGGCATATCCACAATTACAGTGGGAGATTTTAAATAAATATTTCTCAGTAATCAATAGAAGAAGTAGACAAAATCAGGAGGTATTAAGAATAATCAAGCAGTACTCTTATCAATATGACCTAAATGACTTATGCGTTATACCCAGTTATAATTACGCATTATTCACAACTACCATACACAATACAGAAGTTTCATGGAACATTTACAAAAATTAATCCATACGCTCTGCTTAAAAGCAAATCTCAACAAATTTCAAATGCTTGAAACCATATAGAGAATATTCTCTGGCCACAGTGGAATTAAGCTAGAAACCAATAGATACAAAAAAATCATAACTAAAATGAAAAGATTTTTAAAACTTGGATATTTAGCTATACACTCTTGAATGATACATGAATCAGAGAAGAAATCTCAATGGAAATTAGAAAATATTTTGAACAGAAAATAATGAAAACTCAACCTATCAAAACTTTTTGGATGCAATCAAATATCCCTAAATTGATTTCCATCCTATATAAAGAGATAATACAACTCAAAAATAAAAAAACATGCAATCCAATTTAAAAATGGGTGAAAGGGGAGTGAGTATAACTCAAGTGGTTGAGCACCTGCTTTCCATGTACAAGGTCCGGGTTCAGTCCTTGGTACCTCCTAAAAAACAAAAACACACACACACCAACAAACAAAAAAACCAACTCTCATTGGGGAGTGGATGTAGCTCAAGAGATTGAGTGCCTGCTTCTCATGGGTTCAATCCCTGTTACCTCCTAAAACAAACAAACAAATACCAAACCAAAACAAAACAAAAGAAACGAATAAAAAAAAGCCACCTCACAAATGGGCAAAAGACTTACACAGACATTTCTTCCAAGAGGAAATACAAATGGCAAAAAAGCAAATGAAAACTTGTTCAATATCACTAGCTATTAGGGAAATGCAAATCAAAATGACAATGAGATATCATCTCACACCACACAGAATGGCCATTACTAAAAAACAGAAAACAGTAAGTGCTGGAGAGGATGTATAGAAATAGCAATACTCCTTCTCTGTTGGAGGAAATGTAAAATGGTCCAGCCTCTGTGGAAGACAGTTTGGCGGTCCCTCAGGAAGCTAAATATAGACCTGCCATATAATCCAGCAATTCCTCTACTAAGAATATATCCAGAAGAACTGAAAACTGTGACACGAACAGACATTTGCATACCAATGTTCAAAGCGGCATTATTCACAATTGCCGAAAGATGGAGACGACCCAAGTGTCCATAAACTGATGAACGGATAAACAAAATGTGTTATATACATATGATGAAATACTATACTGCAGTAAGAAGAAATGAAGTTGGGACACATATGATAACAGGGATGAACCTTGAGGACAGTATGCTAGTAAAATAAGCCAGACACAAAAGGACATACATTGTACGGTCTCACTAATATGAACTAAATATGAAGAACAAACACATGAATTTAGAACCTTGAGTATAGGTTATTAGGAGACAGATTGAGGGCTGCAAAGGGGTACTGTTGCTTGTTGTATGTAGAAGTTTTAATTAACTTGACTGTAAAAGTGTGGAAATGGATAGAGTTGATGGTAACACATTATAGTGAGTAGAACTAATGCAGCTGGTTTATAAATGAGATTGTGACTGAAAAAGGGTAGTGTAGGGATGTAAATGTCAACTGAAAGAAAGCTAGAGAATAATCTAGGGACTGAATAACATAGTGAACCCAGAGGTGGATGAGAATTGTGGTGAATAGTATAAATACAAGAATGTGCTTCTATGAACTAGAACAAATGTACATCACTATTGCAAGGTGGTAAGACTGTGGAGAAGCATGGGAAAAATACAATTAATGTAACCTATGGACTATAGTTAACAGCAATACTGTAATACTCTTGCATCAATGCCAAAGATGTACTGTGTTAATAATAGGGGAGTATGGAAAAAAATTTACAAATACATGCTATAGACCAAGGGTTCTTAACCCTTTTAGTTCCATGGACCCTTTTGCCAATCAGGTGAAAACCATGGACCCTTTACTAAGTCCATACTATACTATGTATTATTTAATAAATATATCATACCCACACCAACACATCCACAGAAGAATAATATTTTTTTTGAATTTAAATTCAGGCTTACAAACCCCTTGTTAAAGAACCCCTGCAATAGACCATAGTTAGTGCTAATAATCTGATGATGCTATATCATAATTTGTAACCAATGTTCCACAACAATGTGGTGTGTTGGTGGAGGGGGTGTTGTATAGGAATTCCACACATGTTCATGATTGATTTGTAAGTTTATAACTTCTCTAATAAAAATAAATTTTAAAAAAGCTTGTGGGATGCAGATAAATCTGTGCTTGGGGAAAGTGCATAGACTTAGAATTCATATAGCAAAATGAAAAAAGGTTGAAACCAATGATCTATGTATTTATCTCAAGAAGATAGAAAAATCAACAGGATACTAAACCCCAGGAAACTAGAAAGAAGTAATTAATAAATATAAGTGCAGCATATATTGAATAAAGTAAAATACATAATAGAGACCACCAAAATGCCAAAACATGATTTTTTAAAAAAACTAATAAAATGGTTAACCACTAGCAAGATTAATCAAGAAAAAATGGGACAGGAGAAAGACACAAATCATTAACAACAATGCAAAAAGGGGGACATTACTACAAATAAATTCATTAGAACAATCATAAGTAGATATCATGAACACCTTTATGCCAATAAACTTGAAAATTTAAACAAAATTGATACATTTCTTGAAATATACAACTTACCAAAACTAACAATAAAATAAATCAAATATCTAAATTATCCTCTAGATATTAAAGAATTTGAATTCATTATTATAAACCATTCCATAAAGAAAACTCTATGTCAAATAGGTTTACAAGTTAACATTCATATTTCTACCAACATTCTGTTCAAGAAGATGTATGCATTCTTTAAGACAATTGAAACTCACTCTACAACTCTCACCAGAACTTTTCTGAGCTCTCGTGGAATTGCCTTTCATGCCCATATTGCTATCAACATTCTCTTCAATGCAAACTAGACTTTTTCTATCAAGTGTCTAAAATTCTTCCAGTTTCTCCCCAATACCCAATTCCAGATCTACTTCCACATTTTAAGGTATTTGTTAATAGCAGCTCCTTACTTTGCAATCTCTCACATGAACATAGATACAAAATAGCAGAGAAAATATCAGTAAACAGAATTCAATGATGTTTAAAAAGTATAATACATCGCAACAAAGTTGGGTTTATATAGGATATTAGGGATTGAATCATGTTCCCCACAAAAGGCATGTTCAGTTCCCAATCCCTGATCCTATGGTATGAACCCATTTGTAAATACAACCTTTGTAGTTGTTGCTAGTTAAATTGTGCCCAAGTTGAATGAGAGTGGGCCTTAATCCAATGTGGTTGAAGTCCTTACAAGCAAAGGAAATTGAACATGGAAAGAGAAGCCACTGGTAGCAGCCAGAAGCTAGAAGTCAATGGATTTGACCACCATGTACATTGCCATGTCATGGAAAAGCCAAAAGGTTGCTGGCCAGCTAGAAGATACCAAGCCTGGGAGGAAGCAAGCCTTCAGCCTCTTAAACTGTGAACCAATAAATTCCTGTTGTTAAAGCAAACAACTCTATGGTATTTGTTTTAGCAGCCAGATTACAAACAGGATTATAAGGTTTGTTTAATGTGTATGAAAATCAATCATTGTATTAATAGAATAAAAGAGAAAAGTCATATTGATATCTTAAAGGTACAGAAAAAATTGATTAAATTCAATACCTGTTCATGATGAAAAAGAATACATCCCAGCAAACTAGGATTAGATTTATAACTATGGAAAAAGGGCTATTCCTTAAATGTATAGGCATTTGTGAGAAACATACTGTTAATGAACTATTGATAGCTTTCCCCTTGAAACTGGGAGCAAGATGAAGACGCTTGTTATTTCTACCTCTGTTCAAAATTTTATGGAGTTCCTAGCAGACATATTGTATTCTTGGATTGCACACGCAATAGCATAAAAATTGTTAATTTCCCCCCAATCAATTCCTAGTTCTAATGCAATTCCAGTCAAGATCCTAATAAATAGTCACAGTGAGGAATGAGAAATGTGGCCCCTGGTACAGGGTTCATTTAAAAAGTGTTTATAGTCATTGTTTGGGAACTTACATTTTGTGCTCAAGATCTGTACTTATTCTTCCAGTTACCATGACTGTCCTAATTTCTTGAAAAATTGCATGTGTCATGTGTACATCCCTATAGCCATATACTGATAAGAATATCTTTGTCCCCTCTATAATGAGAGTTATATTACAAAGAAACATCATCATATGGATCCAAGCAAAAATGGTTTCTCTATAACCTCCATGTTTCCTCCGCTGACCGAAATGGGAAAGGAAAATAGCGTCCTGAAGATATGTTCAATTTATCACAGAGCAGTGTGAAAACGGGATTTGCAGAGCAAGAGTGGAAGCAAAGAGGCCAGTGAGAAGGCTATCTCAGGAGTCCTATTAGATGTTGGTGGGTGGAGAGGTAATATGGATTCCTAATGGGCTCACCAAATATATGTCTAGTCTGGATTGAAGTGAAACTCACACAGCATAAAACGTCCTATTGTTCCATATTACACATTCATGGACTCTAATAATGTGCCTTCTAGCAGTGATAACCAATGGCTCCCCTCAAGAACTCCCAGTACAACTGACTACTGCTGACAAGAGAAGTTTATCTGATTGTCGTATGTTTTCTTTCATTGATGTCTCTCCCAGTGGGTGACTAGTTGTAATACTGTGGTATCTGTGTTCATGCAACACATAGCCATATAAGCATTTATGAGAGTTTGGGGATGAATACAAATGATCTGTGTGCCATCACCTGGTGATAATTGATGTAGAAGGTATTATTGCCAAGTCTCATGTTTCAGTTGGGACAAAAGTATGAATTAAAGGCCAGTAAGGCAAAGAGCATGGGCTTGGGAGTCAGACGAACTTTGTTCAAGTACCAGCACCACCACAGCAATGTTAAGTCAACTACTTAACCTCTCTAAGACCCTGTTTCTTCACTGTGAATTAGAGCTAATAATAGCTGTGATGATTGCCTGCAGAGGGACTGGCAGATCAGAAGGGGCTGAGCTCTAAATGTGCTATACCAGTTTGGTAAATACACTCAGTTAGATTAAAATAAACAATGCTTTTGCAGATCTTAAAGACCCAGTGCCCTGAGATCAGCCATCTGACAGTTTTACCCATTTTATTACAGATGTAGCAGAAGCAGTACCTTAGCATATATTTGTGCAGTTACTTAAAATTTTTCAAGTCATGAAAGAAATGGAGAGGAAAATTCCCAGCCAGTTACTTAAGTTCTCATCAAAGATGGGTGTTCTGGAGGTCAGCAGATTACAATGAGAACGCAATGTCCAGATATAATAAGTGACTGAATATGGCCATTCAGTGTCCTTTAATAGACAATGAATTCTCATACTTCTTTGGTTTTGCACATATTTGTCCTTCTGCTGGGAACGCTTTCCCCCCTTCTCTACTTGATGAATTCCTACTCATTCTTCAAAAATAACTATCTACATAGCTATCAAGTGGTTAGTGCATAATGAAGGAAGTACATTACATATACTTTCCTTAGTGTGTTAGGACTTTTAGTTGCAAGTGACAGAAACCCAGCCCAAACTGGCTTAAACAAAACAGAAGATTTTCGTGGCTCATGATCCAAGATTATTTCTAGCTCCTGGATTGCCAGGGGTCTGTCCCTCATGTTCTCAAGGCTCCATCTGCCTCTTTCTCTGGTGTTTTCTGTATCATCTGGCCCTGCCACCAGCAGCTCCAGGCTTGGGAACTACCATTTTAGCAACCCCATTGGAAAAAGCTCTCCTTTCCCATTAATTCTAGCAAACGTTCTAGAGCCAGTTTGTGTCATGTGTACGTCCCTGAACCAATTGCTGTGGGAGAGGAGTACTCTAATTGGACAGGCCTGGGTCCTGGGCCAGTCCTGGAGCCCAGAAGATAACTCACACTTCATGGTTACTGTTTGTTTGTTTCCCCACAATACAGACAGTTCACTGCACATACAGAGCTCACAGTACCATGGAGAAGTAACAGAGACCTGTGGTTAGGTTAGTAGAGGCAGGTGATACAGTGGTTACAAGAATAGACTCTGGAGCCAGACTGCCTCAGTCAGAAAACAGGACCCGCCAATTCCCAGCTCTATCAGATTGGGCAAAATCACATTTTCTTTCCGTGCCTGTTTCTTCATCTCCAAAATGAGAATAATAAAGAGTGTCTACCTCATAGGGTTGTAGTGAGTAGTAAATGAATTAATATATGCAAAGTACTTAGGATGGTGTTTGGAATATTTTGTTTGGGATTTTTGTATGTGTGTATGTGTGTGTATTTGTGTGTGTGTGTATATATATATATATAAATATATAATATAATTACTATTTTTTTGCTTAGCACACCATTATTCTCAGAATCCAGCATAGTTCCTGGCATGGTAGGAATTTATATATTTTTAATGAATAAATATCATTTATTCTTCCTAATAAACACATGAATTTGTAATTATAATTCCCATTTTATTTTATTTTATTTTTTTTTTTATTATGGGTAAAAATCAAAATTCTCACAATACATACAAACATTTGTAAAATGATATATAAATATATATGCATATATGTGTATTTGCTTACAAAAATGTTATTTTTTATATATATATATACATATATTTTAAGAGGTGCTTAGATTACCTAAAATATTATACGGAACCCACTCGGATTCCCATGTTGCCCACCTCCCACACCTCCCACCACATCCAACACAAACATCTCCCATAGTGTGGCCCACCAACCTCAATGAACTTACACCTCCTGGAGCCTTGCCACCAACCATAGACCACAGTTCACACTGTAGACCACACTCTCTCCCACTCAGTTCTGAGTGGTGTGTGCTGATTTAAAATGGCCTACATCCATTGCCACAACAGTACTCAGGACAACTTCCAACTCCCAAAGAAGCCCCTGTATTTCAACTGCTCATCCCCTCCTTACCCAAAAACTGTCAAGTGGCCACTGGCTCCACCTCATTGTTATAATTTCTTGCATTGCAAGAATCACCATATGTGAGCAAGAGAATACCATCAAGTCCACTCTAGTCCATAGTTCTTCCCCCAATCCAGAGGCGACTGGGATGGTGATGTCCACTCCAACTCCAAGTGAGAGAGGGCTTATATCCCATGGATATGGTGGGTGGGATGATCCTGCCTGCAGATGCAGGCCCTCTCCATTCCCTGGGATGGCCATTTCCCATCGTTGTCTCCTCACCAGGTGACTTGGATGAGTCCATTGAGCTGTAGGGTAGGAGTTGCAGCTCCAC
>JAKSZT010053883.1:57237738-57439593 GCA_026826555.1 Tolypeutes matacus | reverse complement strand
TTGTAAGCAAATACACATATATGCATATATATTTATATATCATTTTGCAAATGTTTGTATGTATTGTGAGAATTTTGATTTTTACCCATAATAAAAAAAAAAAAAGAATTTATTAGAGGGCTGATTTCTTTTTTATTAGAAGTGAAGAAATATGAAGTGTTAGTCTATGCAGACCTCCCTATAAGTATTTGTAGATTTTGTTTACCTATTGGTTTTCTAAAATACTGAAAATGCCATATTGAGTAGCAGACATACTCAAAAGCTGCAGATGAGTAAGGAAGGAGAACTATAAAAAGCAGCAGAGGAATCATAAAAGCACAACATTCTGGGCCACTTTGTGTATGGTAAAATAGCCAAGTAGAGTTCATTTGCTCTCAAGGGCACAGTATATCTTTGACGTTCATGCAGATTTTTTAAAATTTTCAATGAAAGTGTCTATCCGTAAGCTGAAAGGATAGGAAATACATATTTTATGAGAAAGCAAAGCAAGGGATAACCAATTTCATATCTATGAGATATAACCTGAACCATGATATGGATGTTGGCACAGAGACCTGGGCTCCCACTTTTACATGTTCTATGATTTTACCTAAATCAGCATCCTTTCTTTGTACCAGTCTCCTTATCTTGGGGAATAATGGGAAGGTAAACACTTAAGTTTTTTGTTAGAATTCTTTTGGTTGAAAATGATAGAAACTTAACTCAAGCAAGCTTAAGAAGAAGCTCGAAAACCAAGAAAACACAAGAAAATATATTAATAATATTAATATGGTTACTGGAGTTTCTCATAAGACCAAATGCCAGAAATCTTTCTAAGCTTTAGGAAAAGTAGAATCTGTGGTTTGAATGCCACCAGGACCCTCTTTCACATCTGATCTTCTCTTTTGTAATTTCTCTCTCTCTCTCTCCCTCTCCCTGTCTTTCTGTCTCTTTGTCTCTATCTCTCTGCTCACTCTGGTCTCCTCTAATCCCTGGAGGCCATCCTGGGAAACAGGGCTGGGACTAGGGTGACAAAAGCAAGGCATCTAGGGCAGAAAGTGTAAGCAGGCCCTCAATCTCAGGACCTGCAAGTGCCAGCTCTTCAATTCTGGGTTCTAGATGCCTTTTTGGCTCACCCTGCTCCAGTCCGTGCTGGGAAATATCACTGCCAAGAGCAACCAAACTTCTTAAAATAAACTATTTCTGCCACCTGAGGGAGTCTAATCTTTCCCTCTTGGTTCCAAACCAAAACTTCTTAGGAAGGGGCATCTTGGATCAGTTTGAGTCATTGTGTACTTGTGTCAATTGTGGCCAATGGTTGGCCATATTTTAATTTTACCCAGGGGAAACCATGGTAAACTTGTAGAGAGATTGGGGTTGGTGCAAGAGGGACGGTTCCTAGAAAAGAAGAGCTAGGCAGAGAATGGCTTTATATGTCTACTCTCTACACTGGATTACTGATTGCTTTTGGTACAAAATAATCAGTTTTGAGCAAGCCATATGACTTTTGAGGCCTTTAGGGGGAGGATATATAGAATAGTAGTTACGAACATGGGGCCATGGGATCTAGGCCTCCTCTCAGAAACAGAGTGGGCATCACCATCCCCAAATCCTCAAGATTAGGGAAAGAACAATGGACTAAGGTAGACTTATTATGATTCTATTATAGACTTATTTTTATGCTGGCAATGGAAGAACTTTCATCACTGATATAAAGGCAGTGGCCAACAGAGGTTCTGCGGGGAGGGAGAGGGAAGAAAAGGAATAATATGGGGGTATTTTGGGGACATTGGAGTTGTCCTGCATGATATTACAATGACGGGTATAGGCCATTATATATTTTGCCATAACCTACCAAACTGTGCGAGACAGAGTGTAAACTATAATGTAAACTATAGTACATTGTTAGTAGCAATGCTCCAATATGGGTTCATCAATTGTAACAAATGTACCACACTAATGAAGGATGTTGTTAATGTGGGAAAGTGTGAGAGGGGGAGGGGGTGAGTCACATGGGAATCCCCTATATTTTTTATGTAACATTTATGTAATCTAAAGCTTCTTTAAACATAAAAATTAGAAAGAAAGAAAGAAAAAAAAAAGAGCATGGGGTCAGCCAGGCTATGGGGGTTTGGATCCTGGTTCTGTCACTTAATAGATGTGAGGTCAGGTAATTATTTAACCTCTCTTGGCTTCAATTTCCTCATTTCTAAAATGGGGATAATCATAGTAAGCTAATTTATGCAGAGCTTAAAACAGTGCCTGGTACACACTGTATTCTTACTATGAGCCATAATTATTTATGTATAAATTTGTATGGCTAATACCAGCAGAGTAGCCCATCTTATGATGCTGTTAGGATGATTCACTCAGAAAGTAAATGTGATTTAGATTCAAGTCAAACGACCTACTGTTTACCAGTCAATGGGTTAGGACATGCAAAGGAAAAATAAAATAGGTTAAATAAGGTTTCTGACCTTGAGGAGCTTATAGCTCATTAGGGGAAATTAGAAATCAATATAGATCATAATTATTATTTTTATTATGATGTATATGAACAGCTAATTCTTCTAACCTCCATACTGCCTTTGGTATGCAAAGGGTGCTTCTATGATATGAAACTTTGTTTTACACACTGACCTTAAGAAATTTACTCCAACACAGTGGAATCCAGGAAACGTGGCAGCTCCAATTGAAATGCTCCCTTGAGGGATGTATGCCAGAAAGAGATTAAGATAAAAACAACAACACAAAAAAGCTCTCTACTCAGGTAGAACTTTTGTAAAATGTGCTTCCCCCAACTGCTCTCCTCTCTACATTTTTAAATTCATTTTGGAAGTCTATTAAAATTTTAAAAAATAACCTTCAACATGAATGGAAATGACTTTGAGGTAGAATATTATTCCTTCACTGGAAGAGAAAATTATTTTTCCTTCCACATATTGGACACTTGCCATTCTCCAGATATCTCTATTAGGACAACTCCTGCTCATCCTTCAAGGTGAGTTTAAATGTCACTTCCTCCATGAAGCCTTCTCTGACCCCACTTCTCTCAAATTTTCCTATGTGTCTCCGTGGCATGTGTCATATTCTAATTTGTGGTAGATATGTCTCACTGGTTTATGAGATGTCCAAAGTCATGGAGATCTCTCCATAGCTAGCAGGGTGCCCATAGTTAGAAGTACTTCAATAAATGAGTTAGAAGGAGGCTCACCAAGTCCTATTAACAACAATAACAAAAAAGACTGAACATTTATGTTTGAAAATCCTGTGTTTTGTTGTAATCTGAGTTTACTATATGACAAAGAATTCAAACAGTAAAACATTTAAAAGTCAAGAACCTGGGCTCTAATGTTATTCTGACCACTCAAATCATGTACATTTAAACCCTGATCAATCCTGGCAAACACCACATCTCTGGTAGCCATTTAAAGCCAGTGTTTGGAAGTCTAGGTGTGTCTGTGGCAATTACTCAAGTATTTTGACTTGGCTCCCCACTTCCATCATTTTTCTGGCTTCAATGGCATGGTATCCAATTTTCTGCCCTGTGCTTGCCTCTT
Organism: Tolypeutes matacus; assembly: GCA_026826555.1. NCBI lineage: Eukaryota > Metazoa > Chordata > Mammalia > Cingulata > Chlamyphoridae > Tolypeutes > Tolypeutes matacus. Next base: position 57,436,054 of record JAKSZT010053883.1, on the reverse strand, counting down.
GAACATGACGTGTGATTTGGGTGTTCTGGTTTTGACTAATAGCACTTTTGAGAGTTCCTGCTCTGAGGTTCCTCCTGGCATCCTCAGGGCTTTAGACTGGAGCATCATGCATGGTACACTACAACATACATTCTAAAGTCTACTCGCTGGACCAGGAGCATCAGCTTCACCCGAGAACATGTTAGAAGTGCAAAATCTTGGGCCCCATCTTACAACTGCTGAATCAGAAACTCTGAGCTCTTACCCAGCTATCTGTGCATTAATAAGCTCTGCAGGTGATTTTGATGCATGATCAAAGTTGAGAAAAACTGGTGCAGAAAACTCACCTAATCTCTTTGAGTCTTCAACTCTCAACTGTGTGGGTATAATTCCCATTCTGCAAGGTGACTCTTAGGACTTGATAAGTCCTAAAGTCCACCAAGTCTACATGGAAGGTGCTAAATAAATAGTTAGTCCTTTGTTAAAACTGTGGGCCTGAGTAAACACAGTTCCACTTCACAGGGCCTTCTATTCACTTGGGCTTTCATGCACCTGTTTTACAAGGCAGCAACACTTCCACCCGCACTGATGCAAGCTCTCCATCACCTGGCGCATATGCTGCTCCGAGTCTCATCACACCTTAGTGAAGGAACACATGGGCCCATATGTCAGCCAATGTGTTTATATCCTTTTATACAGAAATGGGAAATATGTTTCACAATAAATGTTTGCATACTTTGGAATATTTTTTTTTTTTTTGAAAAAGAGAGAGAGGAAGAAAGAGGAAAAAAAAAAAAAAAAGAGTAACAAACTTTGGCTGGGGTTATTTGAAGTTTTGTTCTTAGGCAATGTTTTTATCACCCAACCTTGAAAATAGCCTGCATGTCAGCTGGGAATGATCTGTGCTGAGATGCTGATGCAAAAAATCTGTTGGCTTTTATAAAGGGTATTTATTTGGGGTAGAAGCTTATAGTTGCCAGGTCATAAAACATAAGTTACTCACCAAAGTCCATTGCCACGTGTTGGGGCAAGATGGCTGCTGACATCTGCCAAGAGTTCAGGCTTCTTGGGTTCCTCTCTTCCCTGGGCTGCATTTCTCTCCTGGCTCAGTTGCTGTAGACTATCAGGCAAACAGCTCTGTCTCTCTACCCGGGGCTTCTGCCATGTCTAAGGAGCCATCTCTATTGCTCTGTATTCTTCTCCTGTGTGTTCACTTCCCAGGCTCCAGCTCAAAACTCCCACTTCCCTTCTCTGTGGTGCACTTTCTCTGTGAGTCTTCACCCACCAAAGGGGCAGCGACTCACCATCCTACTGATGTGGCCCAATCAAAGCCTTAATCATTATTTAATCAAGTAAAAGTAAAACCTCTGAATCCAATGCACTCTAATACACCCAGAGGAAAAACCAATTTACAAACATAATTCAATATTTCTTTTAGGAATTCATCAATAATATCAAACTGCTACATGTCCATCAACCAATGAGTGATAAACAAACTGTGGTATATACATACAATGGAATACTGTTCATATATAAGAGGAAATGATATCAAGATGCATATGACAACATGGATGAACCTCAAGGATATTATGTTGAGTGAAATAAACCAGACACGAAAGGACACATTTTGTATGATTTCACTAATATGAACTAAATACAAAGAGTAAACTCACGGATGTAAACTCTAGAGTATAGGTTACTAGGAAATAGAATGTGGGTTGAGAATGAGAGTTGATACTTTATGTATGTAGAATTTTTAATAAGGTTTATTGTAAAATTTTGGAAATAAATAGAATTAATGGTAACACATAATAGTGAGTATAACTAACACTGCTGATTCATAAATGAGATTGTGGCTGAAAGGAGTAGTCTGTGGATGTAAATTTCAATTGAAAGGAAACTAGAGAATAATCTAAGGTATGTATAACATAATGATTTCAGTAGTAGATGAAGATTGTGTTAATATTATAAATATAAGAATGTTCTTCTTTTACAAAGTATTAAGAATATGGTTATACATGGAAAAAGTTCAACTAATGTAACTTATGGATGATAATTAAAATAATATTGTAACATTTTTGCAGCAATTGCAGAGAAGATATTATATCCATTCTAAGGGACAACAATAGGGGTTATAAGGGGGTATGGGATTTTTCCTTTTGGAGTAATGAAAACACTCTAAAATTGACTGAGGTGATGAAAGCACAACTCTGTGGTGAAAATGAGAGCCACTGAGTGTACATTTTGAATGAACTGTACAAACATGGGATTTTATAACACAGGGAATCCAGTGGTGGACAATGGACTGTGGTTAACAGGACAAATATAACATTCTCTCATGAACTATAACAAATATATAATAATAATGCAGGGTATTAACAATCAGGTTTTTTTTGGGGTGGGGGTAGGGAATAAGCCAAGATATGGGCTATAGTTAGTAGTAATATTTTGATGATTTTCTTTCATAGTTTGTAAAAAATATTTTACAATAATGCAAGATTTTGGTGGTGGGTGATGTATGGGAGCCCTATATGATGATATGCATGTTTGTTTTGTAAGTTCACAACTTTTACTATATACTTATTTTGAATGTTCATGTATGAATGATGCACTTGAATTACGTTTTATAAAAAAAGGAGTGTACTATATCAATGCTATTAGTCAATAAGGGGGTTTGTGACAGTTTGAGATTATGAATCCCCAAAAGAGAAAAATTATGTTTGTAAATGAATCTAATTCTTCTGGGTGTGATACTCTTTGACTATATTGGATTCAGCTGAGTGGTCCTTAATTAATTTACCTATTAAGATTAGGGCTTTGATTGCAACATGTCAGTAAGGTGTAACTCAGGTTGAGTCTCTGCTCCCTTGGTGGGCTGATATAAATGGACACTCACTCAAGAAGACACACTGGAAGAGGAGAGAACTTTGTTGTTTTGATCCCACCATATAACAGAAGGGAGAAGGCTAGAACAGCTAAAGCCCAGGGATAGAGATGGACCATTTGCCTGATAGCTTACAACTGACCTTGTGAAGAGAGCTGATACTGATAAAGAAAGCCCAGAAAGAAACGAGCCCTATGCCAGGAGAGAAAGGAAGCCCTGAAAGACAAGATGCAGATGAGAGAAAGGAAGTTCAGAGGGGAAGGCTGAACCTCGCGTATATCAGTGATCATCTTGCTTCAACACATGGCAACTGATTTTGGTGAGAAAGCAACCTTGAGTTGGACTCTATAGGGCCTTGTTTATTTATATCTTCCCCCCACCTCAGTGTTTTTGCGCACTGTCTGCTCTCTGTGTGTTCTTATGTGTCTGCTTGTATTATCTTTAGGCAGCACTGGGAACTGATACTGGGACCTTCCAGAGTGGAGAGAGCTGCTCAATCTCTTGCGCCACCTCAGCTCCCTGGTCTGCTGTGTTTCTTATTGTCTCTCTTCTGTGTCTCTTTTTGTTGCATCATCTTGCTGCACCAGCACTCTGCATGGGCCAGCTTGCTTTTCACCAGGAGGCCCTGGGAATTGAACCCTGGACCTCCTATATGGTAGATGGGTGCCCAATTGCTTGAGCCACATCCACTTCCCCAGCACTTCTATATTCAGCTTCTTAAGGTACTGCCAAACTGCCTTCCACAGAAGCTGCACCATTCTACATTCCCACCAGCAGTGAAAGAGTATTCCTGTTTCTGCACATCCTTTCCAGCACTTTTAGTTTTCTGTTTTTTAAATAATGGCCATTCTATAAGGTGTGAAATGGTATCTCATTGTTTTGATCTGCATTTCTCTAATAGCTAGTGATGTTGAACATTTTTTTTCATGTGCTTTTTGGCCATTTGTATTTCCTCTTTGGTGAAATATCTATTCAAGTCTTTTGGCCATTTTTAATTGAGTTGCTTGTCTTTTTATTGCTGAGTTGTATGATCTCTTTATGTAATATGAATATCAAACCTTTATCAGATATGTGTTTTCCAAATATTTTCTCCCATTTTGTAGGCTGCCTTCTTACGTTCTTGACAAAGCCTTTTGAAGAACAGAGAGTGTAATATTGAGAAGGCCTCATTTATCTAATTTTTCTTTCATTGCTCATGCTTTGGGTGTAACTACTGCTTACCACACACAATCTTGAAGATGTTTTCCTACATTTTCTTCTAGGAGTTTTAGCATTTATATTTAGGACCTTGATCTATTTTGAGTTAATTTTTGTATAAGGTGTGAGAGAGGTGTCCTTTTTCTTCCTTTTGGATCTGGATATACAGTTCTGCCAGCACCATTTATTGAATAGATTGTTTTGATCCAGCTGGGAGAACTGAATCAGTTTGACAGCCTTGTCAAAAACCACTTGACTGTAGATGTGAGGGTCTTTTTCTGAATTCTCAATTCAGTTTCATTGGTCAATATGTCTATCTTTATCCCAGTGCCATGCTGTTTTTACCTCTGTAGCTAAGTAATGCATTTATTTATTTATTTATTTTTTATTATGGGTAAAAATCAAAATTCTCACAATACATACAAACATTTGCAAAATGATATATAAATATATATGCATATATGTGTATTTGCTTACAAAAATGTTATTTATTTATATATATATATACATATATTTTAAGAGGTGCTTAGATTACCCAAAATATTACATGGAACCCACTGGGATTCCCATGTTGCCCACCTCCCACACCTCCCACCACTGGGGTAGGGAGGGGATGAGCAGTTGAAATAAGTAATGCATTTAAAAGTCAGGAAGTCCTCTAACTTTGTTCTTCCTTTTTATAATATTTTTGGCTATTTTGGGCCCTTTACCTTTCCACATAAATTTGATAATTGGTTTTTATATTTCTGTAAAAAAAGGCTATTGGAATTTTTGTTGGGATTGCGTTGAATCTGTAAATCAGTATAAGTAGAATTGACATCTTAACAATATTTAATCTTCCATTCCATGAACACGGAATGCCCTTCCATTTATTTAAACCTTCTTTGGTTTGTTTTAGCAATGCTTTATAGTTTGATGAATACAGGTCCTTTATGTCCTTGGATAACTTTTTTTCCCAAGTATTTGATTCTCTTAGTCACTATTATAAATGGAATTTTTTTCTGACTTCCTCTAAGAATGCTCATTAGCTATTGATTTTTGCATGTTAATCTTGCATCCCACCACTTTTGCTGAACTTGTCTATTAGTTCTAGTGCTTTGTTGTTCTACTAGATTTTCTAGGTATAGGGTGTTATCATCTGTGAATAGCAAAATTTTTATTTCTTCCTTTTTCTATTTGCATGCCTATTATTTCTGTTTCTTGCCTAATTGCTCTAGCTAGAACTTCTAGCACAATACTGAATAACATCTTTGTTTTTATCCCTATCTCAGCAGGAAAACTTCCAATCTTTCTACATTGAATACAATGTTAGCTGTAGGGTTTTCATATATGTACTTTACCATGTTGAGAAAATGTCCTTCTATTCCTTTCTTTCAGAGTGTTTTTTTTTTTTTTTATGTGCTATAAAAAAGATTTATTCTTTTCTGCAAAATTATATTTTACATGTAAAATATAAACACCAAAATAATTTAATTTCCCTTGAAAGGATTTTCAAGTTACAAATTCTATTGAAATTTTCCTAAAGGTTTAAATATGTCCACTTCTTAAAATCCTATGGTTATCTACTTTTATTTATTTATTTATTTTTTTATTTTTATTTATTTTTATTTTTTTTATTTTTTGATCCTTTCAGAGTGTTTTTATCAAGAAGAGATAGTGTATTTTGTCAAATGTCTCTTCTGTGTCAAAGTTATCATGTGATTTTTCTTCTTCAAATTATTAATGTGGTTTATTACACTAATAGATTTTCTTGTGTTGAACCACCCTTGCATACTTGAGTTAAAATCCACTTGATCATGGTGTATAATTCTTTTAATGTGCTTTTGGATATGGTTAACAAGTATTTTGTTGAGGATTTTTCCATCTATCTTTATTAAAGAAATTTGTCTGTAATTTTCTTTTTTCATAGTATCTTTGTCTAGATTTGGTATTAGGGTGATGTTGGCTTCATAGAATGAGTTTGGTAATGTTCCCTCCTGTTCAATTTTTTGAGAGTTTGAACAAGATTGGTATTATATCATCTTTGAATGTTTGGTAGAATTCATCTGTGAAGCTGTCTGGTCTAGGGCTTTTTTAGCTTTGGCAGGCTTTTGTGACTGTTTCAATCTCATTAATTGCAATTGGTTTGTTGAGGTCTTCTGTTTTTTTCTAGGTTTATTGTAGGTGTCCATGTGTTTCTAGGCATTTGTGCATTTCATCTACATCGTCTAGTTTGTGAGTATACAGTTGTTCATAGTATCCTTTTATGATCTTTCTTATTTCTGTGGGGTCAGTGGGAATGTTCCCCCTCTCTTTCTGGCTTTATTTGTATCTTCTCTATTTTTCCTTTGTCAGTCTAGCTAAGGGTTTGGCAATTTTGTTATCTTCTCAAAGAAACAACTTTTGGTTTTTGTTGATACTCTCTATTACTTTTTTGTTCTAAATTTATTTTATTTCTGCTGTAATCTTTGTTATTTCTTTCCTTCTGCTAGCTTTGGGATTCGATTTCTTTTCTTTTTCTAGTTCCTGTAGGTGTGCAGTTCAGTCTTTGATTTTAGCTCTTTTTTTAAATGTAGGAATTGGGGGCTATACATTTCCCTCTCAGCACTGCCTTCATTGTATCCCATAGATTTTGGTATGTTGTGTTCTCCTTATCACTCTTCTCAAGATATGTACTTATTTCTCTTGCAATTTCTTTTTGACCCACTGATTATTTAAGAGTCTGTTGTTTAATCTCCATATAATTGGAATTTTCCCCTTTTCTGTCCATTATTGATTTCCAGCTTCTTTCCATTATGATCAGGGAGATTGCTTTGTATAATTTCAATCTTTCAAATTTATTGAGATCAACATATGGTCTATCCTTGAGAAGGATCTATGAGCACTTGAGAAGAATGTATATCCTGCTGTTTTGGGGTGTAATGCTCTATAAATGCCTTTTAGGACTAGATCATTTATCATATTATTCAAACTGCCTGTTTATTTATTTATCCTCTGTCCATATATTCTACCCAATGCTGACAGTGGTGTGTTTAAGTCTCCAACTATTATTGTAGAGACATATATTTCTCTCTTCAGTTTTACCATTGTGATGCTCATGTATCTTGGGGGACCCAGGTTAGATGTGTAAATATTTATGATTGCTATTTCTTCTTGGTGAATTTTCCCATTTATTAATATATAATGACCTTCACCTTTAAAAAAAAATTTTTTTTAACAGTTTTGCATTTAAAATCTATTTTGTCCAATATTAGTATCACTACTCCAGATCTTTTTTGGTTACTATTTGCATGGCATATCTTTTTCCAACCTTTCACTTTCAGATTGATTGTGTCCTTGCATCTAAGTTGAGTCTCTTGTAGACAGCATATAGATAGCTCACATTGTTTAGGGATCAAACCACACCCTTACCCCCACCCCAAAATTTGAGATAACTAGGTTTTTGTGTCCCTCTCTGTCACTAGCAAGCTGCACTGGGAACTTAATGTTGCCTACTGTGAGGTTTGATGATGAGTGATCATAGCCACCACAGGTAGAGAGCAATTCATTTGTATTTACTTCAGTTTATCAGCCTCTTCCTCCCACTCTTCCCTGGATGCTGCACAATGTTCGACTGGATTATGAAGTTTTGAAATAATTGTTTCAGATGATTCCTGCCTGTTTAATAGTTGTTCTGGTGGAAGAACTAAATTTCTGGAGCTTCCTACACTTCCATCTTCCCACTGTTCCTCAGGATCTTAAGTCTTGAGGTATAAGCAGACAAGTGCGGAAAAGACATTTTAAACATAGGAAACAGCTTGTGTAAAGACATAGTTGTTCAAAGTGTCTGATGAGTTCAGTCTAATTAAACAATTAACTTTTTTTGGTGCTTACACTGTGCCAGCACTTTACTGCTTCACATAGATTATCCATTTAAACCTTACAATAACCTTTATTTTAGGGATGAGGAAACAGATTCAGGTATGTAAAGTAATCACATAAGTTTTGTACAGTTGGAACATGGTGGAGTCCAGATGTAAACTCAAGTAGTTTGAGTCCAAAACCTGCACAGTTAGATGGTGAAATATATATCTAAATACTTGCATTACATGTCAGTATCAGCTTGGATGGTGTTCTTCTGTGCTCCTACTCTTGGTATCACTTGGTGAATTGGTAGGTCACTGGTATACTCTCCAATGTTTTGAATTATCCTAGAACAGGGATCCCCAAACTTGATTGCATGTTAAAATTCGTCTTGGAAGTGCTTAAAATGCAGATACTTGGGCTGTTACGTAGAGTTAAAGATTTACAATCTGCAACATGAGATCCAATATTTAAAACTCTGAGAACTCTGCAGGTGATTCTGATGCAACTAGCCTGGCTGTTGGACCAGGCTTGTTGTAAAGGAGCACTGCCTAAAGTCCTTAGATGATCAAACTGGAAAACAGTTCTTCCCAACTTCAGTTGCTGAAATAGTAGAAAACCTTAAAGATGGCTGTTTTGGACATCCTAAACCTTTTTTATTTTAGTTTTTAAAATTGAGCACTTATTAAGTACTCTTTATAAACTAGGTACTTTCACTGAAACTGATGACTTAATTCTCAAAACAGCTCTATGAAATAGGTGATGTTATTCCAGTTTGACTTAAGAAGAAATTGAAACTCAGAGAACATAAATAACTTGACCAAGTTCAAACACCTAGTAAGTAATAAGACTTAAGTCTGAATATTCAAGATCCAAGTCCAGGGCTTTGCCCACTATTCCAGGAAATTTCTCCTATGAGAAGCATTTAATACAGAGAGTAATCTATTTATTAGCTTTTTGTTAATATACTCTTCATCTCCACAATTTGCAAAGCTTTGTGCAACAAAATTTCAAAGGTATATACAGGCCCCACTTCATTATGTGACACATGTTTTAGAAAGAAATTTAAAAAGGTTTGAATTCTTCTTCCTCTAATATGTAAATCAGAACCATCCTGTGGACTGAGGCCACAGTCAGTTGAAGGATCACTGACCTTGTTGGCAGAGGAAAATAAATCCCAACAGTTGGAGCTGCAAGCCATCTGTCTTTAGCTATTTCACATTTTGTCAAAAAATCATCAGCATAGTTGGAAAATTGCTGTGACTAAGTAATACCACTAAAATGTAAAATATGATTAATTGGGGCACTCAAACTGTTTATTCAGAGAAAAAATATTATATATCTTAGGAAATTGTGAAATTTTGGAATAACAGTAAGAATTATGGAAGACATTCATACCACAAAGATAATATAGACTATTTCAAGGTTTGTTAGAAGAAAACAGATTTATGTAATAATGTTAATTTCTTAGATTAGATTCTTAGAATAATGCTGTAATTGAATTTGGAGACCATTTAACCAAATTCTTTTATTTTATAGGTAAAAAAAAAAAAATGAGACCAAGAAAGGTTAAATGGATTGTCTATGATTGTAAGTACTGAAAGAAGACAGCTTTAAATCTTTTCACTATATTCAAAAAGAGAGTTAGACAAGTATTATTATTATTATTATTATCATAACTAATACAAATAGCTCCAATTTATTTGATGCTTATGAGTGAAACTTTGATATATATCATCTTATATAATATACATGGAAATCTAGATGGTAAATAATATTATTGCTATTTAACAGAGGAAGAACTGAAGTTCATGAAGCTTAAGAAAGTTGCAACATGGATTCTATACTGATATAAATGCTGGTATATAAATAAACATATAAAGAAATGGAGAAAGAAAAGCTTCCTTAGAGTGGAAAGCCATCTAATAAATGAGAAATAAATGGTGGAATTGGAAAAATCACCATTTGATAACCATCGTACTATTAATTGATTAAGACAAGGATCATAAATAGATTCTAAAATTAGTGGGTAAAATATTAATGACAAGCAGTATCTTTACCTAGTCCCAGAGTTTTGCCCCACAAAATATATATAACAAATGGAAAATAGTATGTTTAAAGTGGAGAAACCTAGCAGACACTATTTAACCAAGGGATCAAAGTTAAGATCTACATGAATAGGACAAAAACATCATGTTCTTTCTGACCTCATGCACTCAGAAGGACACAACTTCACTTCTGGAATATTCCCGCTAAAAATACTTAATGTAAATCTAATAGTGAGAAAACACCAGATAACCCCAAATTATGAGTCGTGTGAATTTTGCTCTTCAAAAATAGTGGCATGAAAGACAAAGAAACAAAAGACTGGATGCAACACATGATACAGGATTTTCTTTTGCTATAAAAGACAATATAAGAACAACTGGAGAAATCTTAGTACAACCTGAAGGTCAGATAATAGTATTAGATCGATGATAATTTCCTGATTTTGTAATTGTAGTATAGTTATGTAACAGAATGTCCTTGTTTCTAGAAAATACACACTGAATTGTTAACTGCCATCATGTCCATAAGTTCCTTTAAAATAGTTTAGAAAGATATGTATACATATGTGTATATGTGTGTATGGGTGACAGAATGATAAAACATGGGAATCTTAACATTTAGGGATTTTGGAAGAAGGTATATGATTCTTTGTATGATTCTTGTACATTTTTAAAAATTGAAATTATGTCAAAAAGAAGTTGAAAGGAAAGAAAAAAGAGAAATCTGCAACAAGGCACACCCTCAGCTCTGGAACAGTAACCTCAGCCTGCCCTACTTGAAAGGTTGTGTTCTCTAGCCTCATGCATCAGGAGGTATGTTAAGCTACTGTGAACACTGCGTGTCTTCTCAACCTAACAGAGTGGCTGGTACCTCCTCCATGAATCCTCTACATAGTACTGTGAGGCAGGGAGTTATATTTAGGTAGATTTATCTCTCTCATATAATTTCACTAACAATGACTCTTACCTTTGCTAGACAGTGCAGTGGAAAAGTCCAGGTTCAAATGTGAAGTCTGCCAGCTGTAAAGTCTTGAACCTGTTCTTTATCCTTTATGAATTTATTTCTTCATCAAAAAGATAGTGAAATAATACCTATATCAAGGGCAGTTGTGGGAATTAAATAAAATAAGAGAAAGAAAGCTGTGATTTGAAAGACACGATGGTCTTGCATATTCCTCTTTCTTTCATATCAATCGTGCCATGTAGTTCAGGCACAGAAAAAGTCTTGAGAATTTAATCGAATGATGACCAAAGGTTTATCAAAAGTTGGATTAAATCATAACAGGTCACTCTCCCCCATTTTATAGTTCTATAAGGAATTTTTAGATATACTTTATGTACTCTTTGCCAGTGTTGCATGACGGAGATAAGACTATCTGAGTTCATGTGGCAGCAGAGGAACTATATGGTAGTAGAGGGTGCTTCTTTTCTGATATCTTTTTGTGTTGCTATTGCACATCTGTGGGATGCAAGAAGAGGACAAGAAACTGTTCTCTAATAGTATTTTTGGAGAAGAGCTGCCAAGAAAAGCCTCAAGTGGTAACAGTCCTGCCATTGAGAAAGGAATATTGGGTTTGGAATGTGAGGTTGTTAAAATACAATATAAGATGCATATTCTACTGTGCAATAAACTGATAAATGGGTAATATATTGGGAAATTCCATTAAAGATCATTTATACCAAACTACATACTTTAGAACTAAGAAAAGCAGGCCCAGAAAGGTGAAATGATTTGGCTATGGTTGCAAAGCTATTTAGTGGAAAATAGGATGAGGATTTTTTTCTCTTGATATTTAGACAAATTTGGACAATGGATTTTCCATTGCACAGTGCTGATACCTCCTATGGGACAGAAATTGTGTTTCTGTGATTCTTTTAGGCCTTGATCAATTTCCCCAAATGTTTGAAAGGTGAGTGGAGAAATTTCTTTTTCCACTATCTTTAAATCTTTAACATGGTAGACTACATATACAGAAAAAGCCTTGTATCTAAAAGCAAATGGAAAAAAACCCCTAACGGATAAAATATATGATAAAAATTTTGAATGTACCATTGAGATGGCAAGAAAATCAGGAATCTTAAACCCCCCCGAACCAGAAAAAAAAAAAAAAAAAAAAAGGAATTGAAGCAGAAACCCAGAAAAGCAAGCTCTCTCAAAAGCAGGATTTCACTGGAACCTGTGGAAATTTGATTAACTTGAACTTAAGTTGCAATGGTTGTAACACTCATCCAAAGTGGGAGAGTAATAGAGAATTGAAGATATTGTGATTGATATTATTAGTATTCATAAATATTTGGTTCTTCTTCCTAAAGGAGGATTGTACATTCCAAACTTGTTGAATTCAGGTCACGTTATTGTGACTTTTTTGAAAAAATGTTATGTAAGCAAAAATGAAGCATGTTACTTCTAGGAAAAAACTTTAAGAAGTTGTATAGGGATTATAATCTCTTTCTCTTGACTTTGTGTTTATAGAAGACTATGTCAAGGTATAGCCTTTTTCAGCCTGGATACCTGAATGATTAGAATGAATAAAGTTTGTAACCTGTGATTAACATGTAACATAAGGGTGAAATTAAAATAAATTAAACCTCTTAGAGTGTTTGCTTGTTACTACAGTGTAATCTAGTTTATTTCAACAAATACATATTTCACAGGATTATACTTGAATAAATTCAACATGAAGAAGGAAGAGGTAAGGAAACTTAACTAAATCTACCTTGACACCAGGTAGAGGGGTATAAATCTCCCTTAAGAGCTTATAGCCATAAACTAGACCTTATGTGGGTTTTTAGTTTGAATATATAGTCTCTGGATATTCCAAAATCTCCAGGTGACAATTTATTTTAAAGTAGTGTGGGTTACTAGCATGCACCCGGCAAAAACAAATTTTCTCTAATGAAACGTACTTTGACTCAGGCGTTAAAGAATTTCCATTGATAAAAGCTCAGAATCTAAACTCACAAATTTCACAAGAAAAGAATGCATTATGAGCTAAGAACCAGCATAAACAACAAACAACATGATCAAATCTTTGATTTCTTCAGATATTGGAATTATCAGATACAGAACATAGAATAATATTGTTCAATTTGTTTAAAAATAAGAGGAGTTTGAAAATGTAAGGAATAAGTGACTGTTGAAATATCTATCTATCTATCTATATATTTAACAACCAAATAAAAATCCTAAAATATTTGAAATTATCCTCTCAGTTGGTAATCTATATGGCATATTATATACAGATGAAAAGAAAATTATCAAAAGTAGAGAACAGATATAGAGAATTCAGACAGAATGCATTAGAGATAGCTACATAATAAAAAATTAAAAACAATTGAAAAGAGAGTGATATGTTCTAACATATATCTTATTAGAGTTTTAGGGGAGATAACCAGAAAATGGGGAAAAGGAATTATTACTTGAGGAGATAATGCTAACAATTTCCCAAAATGTTGAAACACATAAATCCTCTCATTTAGATTTTGCAGTGAATCACAAAGAGATAAATAAAAAGAAATTGATTCCAGATGCATTATAGCAAAGTAGAGATCATCAAAGACAAAAAGGAAGAATGGAAAAACAATTATATTGACAACTGACTTTTTTTAAAAGGCAGTAATTGAAATCAGAAGATAGTGGACTATTATCTTCAGTATGCTTCAAGAAAATAACTATCACTTTATAATTTTATAATTAGCCTTTAAGAACAAGAGCACAATTTTAAGACAAATAAAATAGAAAATTACAAAGGATGTTATGTTATCCATTAATGCTGATCTTTGAATATTTCCCACTCTCTGGCTGCTGAGCACATAGTAGGGTTGTACTTCCTGACACCTCATATGACTAATTCTGACCAATGACTTTATGAGTGGAACTGTGATGTGTTTCTTCTGGGATGAGCATTTAACTGCCAACCTGAGACTGTACAACACTGTTTCCTTCTGCTAGGATGATTGGCAATTTTCCATAGTGTTATCTTTATCAGTGTGCGTCCAATGCCAAAAATGACAAGATGAGCAGTGGAACCAACCATTCTTGGACAAGTACTGAGAATGAAGAGAAACAAACAAATAAAAATCAAAACAAAAACCTCTGTTTTATATAGCACTAGGATTTTGTTGTGTTTGTTTCTGCAGCATATCCTAACCTATCCTAATACAGAAATAATATTAATAACAATTAAAAAAAAAAAACCCACTATAACTATACGTACCAGGCATTTTTCTAAGTACCTTATATATGTTAATTGATTTAATCCTCTCAATAATTATTTAAGGTGGAGACTAGTATTATTCCATTTTATTTATGAGAAAACTGAGGCACAGAAAGGTTACATAACTGATTAAGGTAAAAAAGTAAATAAATGTTAGAATGGGCATTTCCATTGGAAGAAAAGTATCCCTCCTGGAAAGACTGAGATGCAATGATCTGACACAAAAATACACTGGTAAATATGAGGCTATATCTAAATAAAAATACTAAATAAAACTACAACATAAATATTTGGGGGATTGTAAAAATAAAATTAGAACTAAAATACTGAACAAAATAGCATATAGTTTGGAAGAGAGTGGAGATTGGATGTTTAAGTGTTATAAGGTTCTACCAGTGTTTAAAAGTAGAGCAAATATATTGGCAATTGTATTGGTCAAGGTTCTCTAGGGAAACTGCATCTGCAACCCCCTATAAAAGGGAGCCATTTTAGAACCTCGGGGCTGCAGTTCTCTCCTGCATGAGAGGTGCTGCAGACACCCGCGGGCTTAGCTCAATAAACTTCCTAAAAGTGAAAAAAAAAAAAAAGGTTCTCTAGGGAAACAGAATCAACAGGAGATATCTGTCAATAATATGAGATTTTATAAGAGTCTCTCACGCGACCGTGGGGATGCACAAGTCCAGGTTCTGCAGGCAGGCTGCAAGCCAAGGGCTCTGATGAAAGTCCAATGGAAGGTCCTTGATGAGTTTCTGGGAGTTGGCTGTCCAAAGAACAGCTGGGAAATTCTCTCTGAATGTTGAAACCACTTCCCCTTTTAAGGCATTCAGCTGATTGGATGAAAGCGTCACCCACTGCTCATGCAATCTCCCTGATTGATGCAGATGTAATCAGCCATCCATGCAGTAAACTCACTGGTGACCGAAGTCCATAAATGCTCTTGTATTACAATTAGCCAGTGCTTGCTGAACCAAACACCTGGACACAATTACCTGGCTGAGTTGACACATAAGCCTAACCATCACAGCAATATTTTTTTCTTTTAAAGATTTTATTTATTTATTCATTTATCCCCCCCTTGCTGCTTGTGCTCGCTGGGTCAGCTAACCACGCCGCGTGGGCGGGCTTGCCTTCACCAGGAAGCCCCGGAAACCGAACTCGGGGCCTCCCATATGGTAAACGGGAGCCCTACTGATTGAGCCACAGCCGCTTCCCCATCACAGCAATTTTAAACTTTGTTAAATATTTGGCAAAACGTTTCCAGTGTAACCACTACAAAACTAGATATAAAGTATATAATTTCCAAAGTAGAGAAAGTTAAAAACTTAAAGGTTAGGGGAAAACCTCAATCAATGAGAAGAAAAATATGGATGGGAAAATGGAAAAGTAAGACAATTTTTATTTATAAAGTAATTTCAATTTATGTAAATGGACAAGCTCTCCACTCAAAATTATTAATGAGTTTATATGCTTAACATCGATATCAAAGTCAGTAAAAAATAAAAATTACATATAATTCTACTCATGTGCAAAATCCTTAAGAAATATTTAGCAAATCTAAATCAACAATGTAAAAATATATAATGTATCATGAACAGTTAGATTTTTTTCAAGACTGTAAAGTAGATGCAATATAAAAAAATAAATTAATGTTATTATATTAACAAGTGATTAAAAGAGAAAAAGATATGACCTGTTCAATGGTACAAAGGAAGCATACACTAAAATACAATATCCATGTATGATAAATCTCATAGCAAACTGTGACCACAAGGACTTTTTTTTTTTTTAACACAATAAAGGAAATGTTCAAAAATTTAAACCTACAGATAAGATTGCATTTACTAAAAAAATACTATAATGTTAACACATTGCAAATGTTAACCAGAGCCATATATTTTCAACATTTTCCTGGAAGTCCTGGACAAGAAATAGTCATAAAAGTCATAAATATTGAAAAGGAAAAAGAAGTTTGCCAGGCTGCTGTAGCAAAGTGGCACAGACTAGATAGCTTAAACAACAGAAATTTATTGTCTCGCAGTTTTGGAGGCTAGATGTCCAAAATCAAGGTCTTGGCAGGATTATGCTTTTGCTGAAATCTTTAGTTTTCTGGTGGTGGCTTGCTGGCAATCCATAACTCTCTCTCTACTTCTATCATATGGCCATCTGTCTCCTATGTCTTACTCCTGCCTGTGTCCAAATTTTCTCTGCTTATAAGGACTCCATTCATATTGGGGTAAGGCCCAACCCGATTCCGTTTGGCCTCATCTTAACTAGTGATATTTTTTTAAAATTTTATTTACAAATGGGTTCACATCCACAGGACCAAGGGTTAGGACTTGAACATGTCTTTGTTGGAGACATTATTCAATCCATTACATCATTATTCACATACACATTGACTACCTTCATATGAAACAAAGAAAGCATTAATAAACTATTAGGCTTGACCAGAAAATTTTGCGAAGTTGATTAATATAATTATATAAAAGTAAATTGAATTTCTGTGCCCCAGCAAAAAGAGTTAGAAAATTTAATTTAGAAAATAATATCATTTACAATAACAAAAAAGATATTTATGAAGAAATCTAAGGAAATTGTCAAGATAATGGAAAATTATACAACTTAATTTAAAAACATTAAATCTAAACCAATGGGAAGAGATACCATGTTCATGAATAAAAGGACTCCAATAATTTAAAGCTATCAATTTTTTCTCAATTTTATCCACTCCTGTCAAAACCTTACCAAAACTTTTGTGCAACCTGACAAATTTATTCTAAAATTCTAAATTGATTATAAAATTTTTATGAAAGAGGAAAACCTAAGAACAGCCAAAAACACTCTTGGGAAGGAAAAGCAGAGATGAGGGGACATGCCCTATTTGAGATAAAGATCCTTATATGAAGCATTAGCAATGAAAAGTGTAGTGTTGGCTTGTTGATAGACAAATAGACTGATGGGATTAGGATAGAGATTGCAGAAACAGACTCATAAATTATAGAAATGTTATATACAACAGAGCTTGCAGTGCAAATCATTGGGTAAAGAATAGAGTGCTTAATTAATGATGTTGGAACAAATGGTTATCCATATAGTAAAATCAAACTGGATTTTTTCTCACTATATAAAAAATCGATCCCAATTACATTAAAGACAAATCTGAAATGTGGAGCCATCAAATTTCAGAAGAAAATATAAGAGATTATCTATATGACCTCTGGTTAAGGGGGGATTTTATCAACAGGAAAGAAAAGCACTATCATAAAAAATAAAGTTTGAACCATTTGACTATTTTACAAATATCATTTGCATTCACTAGAATAGCAAAAAAAAAAAAAAATTAGTGTTTAATAACAAATTTTGGAAAAAAGGTGGAATAAAATAACTCATATGACTTCTGGTGATCATTTATATTTTACAGCCTATTTGGAAAACTTCTATAACTGTCTCCTAATTTGAAGATGTGCGTATCTTAAAATAAAAAAATATCTCTACTAGATTTGTACTTTACAGAAATTCTTTCACATGTGCATCAGGAGTCAAGTATAAACATATTCATAATTTGCAATAGCTGAAAGAGAAGCAAAAACAATAAATGACAACAAACATCACCAAAAGTGAAACAATTCAAATATCCATGGATAAATAAATTGTAGTTACCTCATGCAATGGATTAATATACATAGAAGTAAAAATACATCAACATGGTGGCATAACAGAAGAACCATACAATATGATCCCATTTATATACAATATTAACAATATATTGTTGATATAATATATAGAAAATTTGAAAAACTGTCAGTGAAAGAAAGGGAATAATAAATAAAAAATTCAGGATAGCGATCACTTGGGGAGTAGTGCAGGAGATAGTTTCAGAAAGGAACATAGGATTTTCCAAGGCATTGGTAATTCAGTGGGGATTGGGTGGTAGTTACATGGATGTTCATTTTATTGACTCCTGTACCTTACACATTTGTTAAAAATATTCAAATTGGAGTATCTGTGTTACAGTTTCACCCATATCTTCCATTCAAGTGTTGGTTTTCATCAAAAAATCTGAACAAACGTTTTTCCTGTTATAAAAGGCAGGCTTAATATTTCTCATTTAGTATTTAATTCAAAATTTCAGATGTACAATGATCCGTTTTGATTCAGCAAATTTTTAGTCAAAGTGATCTGTCTTTGGCAGTGTATAAAAGCAAATTCTAATTCCCTGAGAACTGAAAGCAATTAAATAGAACCACATTGTAAACAGAATCTGCCATTGTGTGGCCTTCCAATATGGCCTCCTTGGTTGAATTTCTTTGCACTCTCATTGACTCATTCTCACTCAGCCTTAACTAACACCAACTCCTGTGCCAGCAGAGCAGTAACACCACCAGCATAAGCATCATTACTTACCACTCCTACCAATGAGTTAGTGATTGCTAAGACCCAAAATTAATGAATCTGCAATGAGATGATGTAGATCTGTGGATCTGTGGCTTTGCCTATCCACCTGCCAGCTATGTGACTTTATCAACATTTGGGTCAGATGGGGTAGAGGTAGAAAAGAAACTCATTAGGCAGAAAGAGAAAGGAGCATTTAATAAACATTTCTTAGATGCCTATATACTGGACACTGTGTTAAGCAGAAAGATGCCCACACCCTAAACCACAAATCCTGTGAACATGTTACCTTACATGAATAAACAGACTTTGTGGGTGTGATTAAGTTGAGGATCTTGAGATGGGAATGTTATCCTAAGCCCAATGTAAACACAAGTATCCTTGTAAGAGGGAGGTAGGAGTGTCACAGTCAGAGAAGGAAATGTGATGACAGAAGCAGAGGCAGGAATGATGCCGTTGCTGGAAGGGGGTCACTAGCCAAGGAATATGGCCAGGTTATAGAATCTGAAAAAGTCAAGGAATGAATTTTCTCCTAGAGGTTCCAGAAGGGAATGCAACCTTGTCAACACCTTGGTTTTAGCCCCGTAAGAGCCCCTGCCCCCCTCTCCCTTTTTACTTCTGACCACTAGAATTGTAAGATAATAAATTTGTGTTGTGTGGTTTCAAGCTATTTAAGTAGGTGGTAATTTGTTACAACAGAAATAGAAAACAAATAGAAACACTTGTTTTGTGCCACTGAAAATCCTTGTGGCCCCACCTTTTGCCCCAGCTGTCCCTATAGTGACTATCTCTGATTAGCATTGTGCAGATGCAACCAAATATACCTTGTCCCTCTTACATCTTGCTGGAGTCTTCTTTGAGGGCTGCAAAACCTTCTGACAAATCATACAACCTGGAAATGCAGGGGAGGTAAAGGCTTGGGCTTTACTTGACCAATAGGGAATGGGAATGGATGACTAAATTCTACTTCCCCTTTTGCCTTAGACAAAGAGTTGAGTTTTGAGATGAATTTCCTAAGTCTTCACTGAAGGTCAAGCACCAGTGACCAATTTGATAACACCCTTATATTAGTTTTCCCTTCTTCCCTGTTCTCCCTAGTCTTTCACTTCTGTTTCTGGGATCACATCCAGAATAAACCATATCATACCTCAGGTTCTGATCTCAGGGGTCCCAGACAAAGACAGATATAGATAGATAGATAGATAGATAGATAGATAGATAGATAGATAGATAGATAGACACACGATGCATAGATAGAAAGATAGATAGATATAAAGACAGACAGACACACACACTATGCTGATTGCTTTACCTGCATTTCCTTGTTTAATGCAAATATCTACCCTGTAAGGTATTTATTTATATCCCTATGATTTTATATGTGTGATATATTTAGCTCAGAGGGATTAATAATTTGCAGAGGTAATCCACATAACATAGCAAGCAATTGATGAAACCTGGATTCACATTCCAAGTTAGGCTGGTTGCAAAGCATGTAGGTTTCTGATATACCACTCAACCAAGATGATTAAACTATAGGTGCATGGCTGCTGGGGCTGGTGGGGGAGGAGATTAAATGAGATCATAAATGTGAAATGATTGCTATAGTTAATTCTCAAAAAGGCTTTCAATCTGTAGCATCCATTTGTAGATCTTTCTTCAGGAAGGAGAAACAGTCCATATTCCATCTCATCCTCAAAGAAACATGGAAAAATTCAGACGAGACTCCAAATCTCAAGCACTGCACTTAGAATATTTTGTTGCTTTGAAAAAGAAACTTTTGAAAATTTGTATTAATTAAAAATGTTGCAGTGGGAGCGTTTACATCAGCCCATCACATTATGTTGTAAATGCAGAAGAGCTGCTGAATCTGATTGCCCTGCACCTTTAAGTGCAGTGAAATTCCGGGACTTGGGATCATCTGTCATTCCCCACTTGTCATATTCTGCTAAAATAAAACATATTCTAATTTGCAAAATTCTCTCATGGAAAGAGACTTAAAAATGTACATAACCTCTGTACCAGCAATTCCATTAGGAATTTAACCAACCAAAATCTAAAATGCAGAAAACGATCTACATATTAGATGCTTATGGCATCATTCTTTAAAATTATGAAAAATTGGAAGCAACCAAAATGTCCAAAACCAGACTAATGGATAAACAATATAACATATCCATACTATGAAATTTAACAATTGAAAATTTAAAATACATTTTTATGGGGAATTATTAATGTATAACATTTGGTTACAAATGGTATGAATTCGATTCTCTTTTGTAAATTACTTCTCCCACGTTTTTATGAGACTGAAGGATAAGAGAATACAGTTTTAGATATAATTTGCTATAGTTATTGGGGCTATGGGTGATTTTCATTTTCTTTTTAATACTTTTCAATCTTTTCTATAAAATTTATATAATGGTCTCTAATGATTATTTACAACAAACAAGCAAAAATACAAGATATTTTTAAAAAGGTATTCTTTTTTTCTTTTTATCAAGAATAAAATTACATATCAACATTTCTTTAAGAATTCCCCAAAGGTGATTAAAGCATTTTACAGTTACTTGAGTTTGCCTACTTAAAGGAAAATAGAAGAGAAGAGAGTTAATATTGTCAGGCCCAGTGCTAAGTATTATCAGGCAGATATAGATCCTGCCCTTTATCATCTTCCTTTTCCCTTTATTTTTATTATTATTTCCAGTTGAGTTTCTGGACCCCCTGTAAACTTCTCTCCATCCTCAGCCACAGAAAGCTTTCCATAAGCAAATCTAACAATGGCTTTCCTCAGGAAAAAGTCCTTTGATGGTTCTTTATTGTCATTAGGATTAGATCATTACGTGCTTTTCTTAGTTTTCTCTCAGTTGAAAATATCAACCCCCCTGTAACTATGTTTAATAAAAAAGAAGTGATTGACTTATATCCCCGAGAAGAAAGCTGGGTAGCTCACAGAATTGAAGAACGGCCTGTATGAGACAGGTGCTCGAGGAATGGAACCTCAGTGCCCTCTTCATGCTTTTCCTGTGGGTTTTACATCCCTACTTGTCTCTCATCTTTGTTCTGTGTATATAGGTTTTATTCTCTACTACTTCATTTGGGGCTTTTCCATGTGGTGGGGAACGTGATTATTCTCAATTCCAGATTAGTGACTTTAGGAGAAAGGGCTTCTTTTTATTAGAATCTATATACTAATTTCATGGGAAGTCTCTGATTGGATCTACATTCATCACATGCCCACTCCTAGACTAATCCCTGTATCCAAAGGACTAGAGTACCCCCAATGCCAAATAAGGTACTTAATAGACAAAATGCATTAAAAATGTGCCAAATAAATGCCAAATAAATTACTGGTTTTCTAAAAAAAGAAATTATAGGGAAAGGATGGAGTATTCATTACAATAATTTATAGTAAGACAGTGTTTTCCTACATCATAACGTACACAAAAATCAATTCCAGAATGATTGAAGGCTTAAATGTCAAAAATAAATATTTGAAACTTTTTTTTTAGGAAATAGAGATTATGATATCTTTATGAACATGATTAAGGAAGGATTTCTTAAAAGATATTTTTAAAAAGAAATCCATAAAGTACGAGACTGGTAAATTTGTACAAAAATTAATAAATGTTTATAATAAGATGCCCAAAAGAAAGCATCTTAAGTTAGATTTCTTAGAAGCTAAGCTGAATATAGAGAATTTTGTGCAAGTAATTTACTGAGGACATGCTCTCAGAAGGAACCCGAAGGGAAATGAGGGAAGCAGGATAAGGAAGGGGAAGGAGATGAACAGGGATGTAGTTTCAGCTTTAGCCTAATCCCATTGGAAGTTCTGGAATATGAACTTTACCACAAAGCCTTGAAGTAAGGTGACCAGCCTCTTAAACTTCAAAATATATTCAACCTCATTAGTAAAATCTGTGGACATGCAAATCAACTACCACAATGAGAAACCATTTTACATCTACTTGATTGACAAAAACAAGAATACTGACAATTATACTTACTGGAGAAACTGGGTCATCAGGTTCTCTTATAACTTATTGGTGGCTTTATTGTTATTACCATTGCATAAAAGCAACCTGACCTTCTCCTATAAAGCTAAACATTCACAACACATAATTTAGAACTCAGCAATTCCACTCTTAGGCAAATATCCAAAAGAGTGTTAAAATGATCAATAATATTCATAGAATAATTATAACAGCAAAGAAAGTAGAAATCGCTCAAATTCCCATGAACAGATCAATGGTTAAATAGATTGTGGTATAGTTATACAATGGAAGATTATTCAGCAGTGAAAATTAAGGAACCACAGCTACATGAAATAGTGCGGATAAATATTAGTAATATAATGTTGAATGAAAATGTCAAGTTCTAGAAGACTACATATAACATGATATTTTAATATAAAGTTTAAAAAATACATTTAAAATATTAAAAAAAAAACACATTTAAAAAAGGCATAGGAATGATAAATATAATATTCCAAACAAAGACACATTAAGGTTGGGAAGTAAATCAGGGGTTGGTGGCATTGTGGGAAGATGGCATCGGACTAACAAGCAGAGCTCAGTGCTCTCACAAAAACAACAGAGAAACAGCCAAAAGCTGTCCATGGGACCCACTTTGGGCATGAACAGACCAGGACAACTCTCAGGAGGGTGAGGGACAGAGAGACGAAGAAGCCAAAACAACAAACACAAATTATCAAGGCCCGAAGGCAGCCAGGAAGGGCTCCCTTCCCCCATCCCAAGATATTAAACTGGGGTAAAACCTCTGGCTCACTGCAGCCAACTGAGAGAGGAACAGACATCTTCCTCTCTGTCAGCTGTTTCATGGGAAAAGGAAGGGGCAGTCGGGGGACTTTTCTTCAAAGGATTCAGACAGTAGAGCTGGAAATCCCATACTGAAACACCTCCAGGGACAGGTGCACTGAAGAGCACCATCTACTGGCAGGTCTGGAAATTGCATGGACAAAAACTGTTCTTGGTACTCTCTGTATCCTTACCACTGGGAGAAAAATCTGTGCCCCACCTGTTCCAATTTTGATAACTTAAGCCAGGAAATTTTAAAGTCCTAGAATAAAGTGAACCAAATATCAAGGAAGAGCTGTTTTAAAGAAAACAACACATGTAGCAGTTTGATATTATTTATGAATTCCAAAAAGAGATATAGATCATGCTTGTAAACTGATCTGTTCCTCTGGGCATGATATGCCCTTTGATTGTATTAGAGTCACCTGAGGTGTCTTTGATTAAATTATATTAAGATTAGGACTTTGGACCACATCAGAAGTGTGTAACTCATTTTAAGTCCCTGACCCCTTGGTGGCTTATATAAATGGACACTCACTCAATAATTCACACAGAAGAAGAGTCAGGAGAAGAAGAGAGGAATTTGTTAGTTTTGATCTTGGAGTTCCAGGGAGAGATGAGCTATTTGCCTATAAGTTTACAGCTGACTTTGTGAAGAGAACAGAACATCTGAGAAGCCCTGAGAGACTATCCCTATGCCAGCTTACAGTTGAGATCAGAAGAAGCTGGGCCCACAGAGCCTTAAGAGGAATAAAGAAGGAGAGACCAGGCTTGCCATCTTACTTAAACACATGACAACTGACTTGGGTGAGAAAGTGCCTCTTATGGTACCGTGAGTTGAACTCTTTAGGGCCTTGTAA
Organism: Tolypeutes matacus; assembly: GCA_026826555.1. NCBI lineage: Eukaryota > Metazoa > Chordata > Mammalia > Cingulata > Chlamyphoridae > Tolypeutes > Tolypeutes matacus. The sequence goes on along the minus strand of JAKSZT010053883.1, from coordinate 57,411,838 downwards.
CTGTAAACTTTTACCCAAATAAATACCCTTTATAAAAACCAACAGATTACTGATACTTTGCATCAGCACTTCTTTGGCTGACTAATACAGAATTTGATACCAGGAGAGTAGGTTGTGCTTTTGCAATTACTAAAAATGCTAGAATGGTTTTATAAATGGGTAGGTGATATTTTTTGGAGAAATTGTGAGATGCTTGATAGCAAAGGCCTATAGACTGTTGGTAGGAATATGGATGCTAAAGAGACCTTAGATGAGGCCTTAGAAGGAAATGTTGAAACCATTATTGGAAACTGGAGGAAAGGTGATCCATGTTTTAAAGTTGCAGAGAACTTAGGAAGATTGACACTTGATGTTGTGTGGAAGACAGAATTTGAAAATTTACAAATTTGGACATTTAACCAAGGAGATTTCCAAACTAAACATGGAAAGTGCAGCCTGGCTTCTCCTTGCAGCTTATAGAAAAATGTTAGAGGAACAAGATAAACTGAAAACTGAATTGTTGGGCACAAAAAAAAACATAAATTGAGCCTAGAAATTCCAAGCCTCTGGATATCAAGTCCCCAGATGATAGTACCCCATTTGAGGAATTAATTAAACTCAGAACGTGTAAGCCAGGATTGAAAATGCAATTATCTAGGAAAGACTTGTGGGAAGTGTCTGATGGCTTGGACTCCTGCTTCCTGCATGCTAAACCAACAAGATTTTTGTGACAGCTGTATGAACAAAACTACTGTCAGCCTGGACTGAAAGGGATATGGAGGGGAGAGAAGGAAGGGAAAACAGCTTTAAGAAGAAAACCATGGAGGCTGAGGTCTGGAATTAAGACATCTCCTTGGGCCAAGAGAGGAACCTCATCCATGTGTACAGAGAGGGTGAGTTTGCCCTGGCATTTGAAGAGGGTTGATGTTCCAGCCTGCTGTTCAGGGAGAGTTTTGCCACCCCAGGTTACAGAGAGGGTGGAGCACATTCCCCACCAAGAAAATGGCCTTTGGGCAAGCCTGTGAATAGGGTGGGCCCCCATGTGGCCACAGGAAGAAGAAACCATCATCTTAAGAATGACTCTCAGAGTTTGAAATTTAATGGAGTATGCTCTGCAGGTTTTCAGAATTGTTGGGTACCAATGACTCATGTTTCCCTTCCAAATTCTCCTTATGGTAATGCAAACGTTTATCTTATGTCTGTCCCTCTGTATATTGGAAGCAGATAAATTGTTTGGTAAGTTTCACAGTTCTACAGCCAGAAGGGACTTTGCCCTGAGACAAACTGTATTTCTATAAACTGATTGGGACATGATTTTGTACTTAGCATTGTTACTAATTCAAGGCTTTTTTTTTTTTTTTTAATATTGTAATGTCATTTTGGAATTCAGAGGGTGGAGTGTAGCAGTTTGATATTATTTATGAATTCTAGAAAGAGATATGGATCATGTTTGTAAACTGGTCTGTTCCTCTGGGCATGATACCCTTTGATTGTATTAGATTTAGCTGAGATGTCTTTGATTAAATTATGTTAAGATTAGGACTTTGATTGGACCACATCAGGAGGTCCAATCAAAGTTTACTCAGTTTAAGTCCCCGCCTCCTTGGTGGGCTACATAAATGGACACTTACTCAAGAAGACATACAGAAGAAGATACAGAAGAAGAAAAGAGAACTTTGTGAGTTTTTATCCTGGAGCCCTGGGGAGAGATAAGCCATTCACCTGACAGTTTACAGTTGACCTTGTAAAGAGAGCAGAGCAGCTGAGAAGCCTTGAGAGACAATCCTTATGCCAGCCTCAAGCTGAGATCAGAAGAAGCTGGGTCCACTGAGCTTTAAGAGCAGGGGTTCTTTTTTTTTTTTTTTTTTTTTTTTCAGGTACACTACATGTAACTCTCATTCTTTTTTTTTTTTTATTATGGGTAAAAATCAAAAGGGGGTTCTTAAACTTTATTGTTCCATGGACCCCTATGCCAGTCAGGTGAAATAAATACTACTGTAATTTATTTATCGCATACATTCATAAATGAAGGAAATGCTAGATTTCAGTTAGAGAAAATAAAGATAAGTTGATTTTTTTCAATTTACGCTCATGTTCCCCTGAAATCTTTACATGGACCCCTAGGTTAACAACCCCTACTGTATTAGTCAGCCAAAGGGGTGCTGATGCAAAATACCAGAAATCGGTTGGTTTTTATAAAGGGTATTTATTTAGGGTAGAAGTCTACAGTTACCAAACCATAAAGTGTAAGTTTCTTCCCTCACCAAAGTCCATTGCCATGTGTTGGAGCAAGACAGCTTCCAATGTTTGCCAGGGTTCAGGCTTCTTGGGTTCCTTTCTTCCTGGGGCTCCATTTCTGTCTGGGCTCAGCTCCTTTGTTTCCTCCACAAGGTCAGCTGTAGACTGTGAGGCTCTCTAGGCTTTGCCTCTCTCCACAAGGCCAGCTGTAGGCCCTCAGGCGAATGGCTTGTCTCTTTTCCTGGGGCCTTCTTTCTTTCCTCACGACCAAGCTCTCTTACTTCCCGGGTCTCCAGCTCAAGACTCCAACATCGGGACTCCAACTCAAAACTACTCCAACTCAAAACTAGTCCAACTCTGTCCTTTGCCATGTATTTTTTACTTTGAGACCCCACCCACCAAGGAGTGGGGCTCATTGCCCTACTGATGTGGCCCAGTCAATGCTCTAATCATAACTTAATAATGCCCAGATTAACAGACCAGTTTACAAGCTTAATCCAACATCTGTTTTTGGAATTCATAACTATATCAAACTGCCAAACTGCTATACCTACTTAAGAGGAAGAAAGAAGGAGAGACCAGGCTTGCCGTCTTACTTAAACACATGACAACTGACTTAGGTGAGAAAGTACCTCTTATGATACTTTGAATTGGACTCTTTAGGGCCTTGTAACAGTAAGCTTTTACCCCAAATAAATACCCTTTATAAAAACCAACAGATTTGTGGTACTTTTTATCAGCACTTCTTTGGCTGACTAATAAAATAGACAAGAAAGGGTAAACTAAACAGTAAAAAGACAGACAAAAGAATGATATGACAACAGAGAAAAGGACAAAAATGGATGAAGTAAATAATGCCTTTGCAGTAAAAACATTGAATGTTAATGGCTTGAACTCCCCAATCAAAAGACAAAGACTGATAGAATGGATTAAAAAAGACATGAGACCCACCTCAGACGTAAGGACATAACCAGGTTAAAAGCGAAAGGTTGTAAAAAGGTATTCCATGTAAATAGCAAACAGAAAAGAGCTAGAGTAATGATACTAATATCAGACAAAATAGATTTCAAATGGAAAACTATTATAAGAGATGAAGGAGGTCATTATATATTAATAAAAAAGGCAATTCACCAGGAAGAAATAACTATACTAAATATTTATGAACCTAGCCTAAGTGACCCCAAGATACATGAGGCACACACTGGCAAAACTGAAGGGAGAAATAGATGTCTCTACAAAGTTGGAGACTTCAACACATCACTCTCTATATTGGGTAGAACATTTGGACAGAGGATAAATAAAGAAATAGAGAACTTGAATAATATGATAAATGAACTAGACCTAACAGACATCTATAGAGCATTGTACTCCAAAACAGGAGGATATACATTCTTTTCAAGTGCTCATGGATGCTTAGACAGACCATATGTTGGTTCACAAGAAAAGTCTCAAATAAATTTAAAAATATTGAAATTATGCAAAACATTTTCTCTGATCATAATGGAATGAAGCTGGAAATCAATAATGGACAGAAAAAGGAAAATTCATAAATATATGGAGATTAAATAACACATTCTTAAACAATCAGTGGGTCAAAGAAGAAATTGCAAGAGATTTCAACAAATATGAGTGAAAATGAGAACACAACATATCAAAACCCATGGTACACTGCAAAGACAGTGCTGAGAGGGAAATTTATAGCCCTCAATGCTTACATTAAAAAAGAAGAAAGAGTTAAAATTGAAGATCTAACTGCACACCTGGAGGAACTAGAAAAAAACAGCAAAATAATCCCAAACCAAGTCAAGGGAAAGTAATAGTAAAGATCAGGACAGAAATAAATGAAACAAATGAAATAGAGAACAGAAAAAAACAATATAGAGAATCAACAAAATTAAAAGTTGGTTCTTTGAGAAGATCAACCAAATTGATAAATCCTTAGCTAGGCTGACAAAGAAAAAAGAGCAAAGACATAAATAAAAATCAGAAATGGAGGGGAGGGAGGGAATGAGCCTGAAGAAATAAGATAGATCTTAAGAGGATACTATGAGAAATTGCATGCCAAAAAAAAACTGGACAATGTAGAGGAGATGGACAAATTCCTAGAAATACACAAACCACTTACACTGACCTTAAAATAAATAGAAGATCTCAACAAACCAATCACAAGTGAACAGATTGAAACAGTCATCAAAAACTTCCCATAGTTAAAAAACCTGGGACCAGATGGCTTCACAGGTGAATTTTATCAATCATTCAAACATGACCAAATACCAGTCTTGCTCAAACTCTTACAAAAAATTGAACAAGAAAGAACGCTACCAAACTCATTCTCTGAAGCCAACATCACCCTAATACCAAAACCTGATAAAGATACTACGAAAAAAAAAAAATTACAGACCAATATCCCTAATAAATATAGATGCAAAAATCCTCAACAAAAGCTTACAAACAGAATCCAAAAGCACATGAACATAATTATACACCATGATCAAATGGGTTTTATCCCAGGTATGCAAGGGTGGTTCAACACAAGAAAATCAATTGGTGTAATAAACCACATTGATAAATTGAAGAGGAAAAATCACATGATCCTCTCAATTGATGCAGAAAAGGCATTTGACAAAATACAGTACCCTTAAGCACCTCTTAAAATATATTTATATATATATAGATAACATTTTTGTAAGCAAATGCACATATATGCATATATATTTATATATCATTTTACAAATAGTGGTATGTATTGTGAAAATTTTGATTTTTACCCACAATAAAAAATAAATAAATTAAAACAAAAACAAAAACAAAAACTCCAAAAGATAGGAATAGAAGGAAGTTTTTGCAACATGGTGAAGTGCATATATGAAAAACTTGCAGCTACCATTGTACTCAATGGTGAAAGACGGAGCTTTCTCACTGAGATCAGGAACAAGACAAGGATGCCCGCTGTCACCATCATTATTCAATACGGTGCTAGAGGTTCTAGCTAGAGCAATTAGGCTAGATAAATACATAAAAATCACCCCAACAGGAAAGGAAGAAGTAAAACTTTCACTGTTTTCTGATGTTATGATGATATGAAAAATCCACAACAAAGCTGCTAGAACTAATAGATGAGTTCAGTAAAGTGTTGGGATACAAGATTCTTTTAAAATTTTATTTATTTATTTATTTATCTATTTATTTATCTATTTATTGGGATATAAGATTAATACCCAAAAATCAATAGCGTTTCTATACAATACTGATGCGCAATCTGAGGAAGAATTCAAAAAGAAAATTCCAGCTATAATAACAACTAAATCAGGGGTTGGTAAGCTAGGTAAGTAGGAGTACATTGGTAGATCTTGTTAATAACAACGTTTCAGTTGTAAGGTGGGTGCTTTATTCATATACATTAAAAATGAGTTAATGAATATATATATATATATATATATATACAAGCAAAAAATCAGGGACATGAGTGAACTAGTGAGAGTATGTGATGAATATAGGAATGTGATTAATCCAGTCTTGTACTCCTGAAGTCCATTTAACTAAGGTGGCTCCAAAGAATAAATTTATCCATACATGACTCTATAAGTAAATTCCATTTAACTGAATACAATGAATTAGATTTGAGTTCGGAAGAAAGGAGCTGATTTTCTGTCTCCTTTCTTTATTTCACAAGTACTATTAGGCAAGACTTCTGAATCTCATTCTTCTTACCTACCTTATTTGAAAAAAGGTATTAAAGATAGCTGTCCTTACAGTCTTGTGTGATTATCTTGAGTTCAAAAGGAGATTGTACGTAAGTACATTTATCAATATCAAGGGCCCATCAATAGTCATTCCTCCTTCACTAGTCACTGTCCCTGTACTCAGGGGATTCTTGCTGTACCATTAGAGAATGTGGCAGAGCTCCCCAGGATGGGAATTCGATATTCTTTTGGTTATAGTGTGAATCTCCACCCACTGCGACAATGCCCCATGAACACCTCAACACCTACTCTCTAGTATATTGGACTCACCCAGGACAACTAACAAGGAGATGATGATGGACAGCAACTATCCCAAGGAACAGAGAGTGTCTGCAACTGCAAGCAAGATAGTCTCATCCACCTGCCCCATGGGATCTAAGCCCCCTCTCAATTAGAGATGGAGTGGGCATCATCATCCCAGAATCATCAGGATTGGGGTATGAACGATGGACTAGAGTAGACTTACTGGTATTCTCCTATAGACTAATTGTGATTCTAGGAATGGAAGAACTTTTATCATCGATGTGGAGGCAGTGGCCTCTGGAGGTTCTGAGGGAAGAGAGGGAAAAACAGGCATAAAATGGGGACATTTTTAGAACTTGGGAATTGTCCTGAATGACATTTTAATGACAGATACAAGCCATTACATATCTTGTCATAACTTACAAAATTGTGTAGGAGAGAGTGTAAACTACAATGTAAACTATAATCCATGCTTAGTGGCAATGCTCCAAAATGTGTTTACCAATTGTAACAAATGTACCACACTAATGAAGGATGTTGTTAATGTGGGAAAATGTGGGAGGGGTTGGGAGCAGGGCATATGGGAATCCCCTATATTTTATTATGTAACATTTATGTAATCTAAGTATCTTTTTTTAAAAAGTAAAAAACTATATTAAAAAAGGAGATTGTATATTTGAGCTCAATGTAAATTATAGATAGACCAATAGATAGAGATGTAGATATACACATATATATCATATATATGTGTATATATACATATATCATACAGATATGAGGGATGATGATTATGGTGATGATTGAACACATCATAAAAAAACATATTGACTGGGATTGTGCTGTATGCCAGTCATTGGTACTAGGCCCTGTTTAATGGTGAAGACATATATGCAAGCTGGTAACAATGATAAAAATTGATAAACGTTGTTGTGTATGATAAAGGAATATGATAAACATTGTTGTCAAGGCACAGAAGTGGGAGTAATAGAACGAATGGGAGAAGACTTCACAGAGAAGAGAAAATTATGGTGGATTCCGAAGAATGAGTAGATAGGCAAGAGAGAAGAGAGGGAGGCATCCCAGGTCTCTCCAGCAGCATGAAATCTGGGTGGATTAAGAAAATGGTGGATTTGTACTGACAGCTGCAACAAAAGTGAAATTCAGCTGGCAACAGAGTAGAAACCAGACCTCAAATTCCTGACAATAAATAGAGTATTCCTGTCATGAGTTTTGTGTTTTAAAGAACCCATTGCATCCAATTTATCCAATTTCCAAATATTCATAAAATCCCTTTCCAGAGAATACATTATTAAAATGTATTATGCTTTCTGATCTAAGGAGCTATGAAATTCATTCATAATTAACTTTTTTAAAAAGAAAAAAATATTTCATGAATCATACAAATACCATTTGTATTATCACTGTGAGATCATTTCCTTCATACAGAGGGGAATAAATTTCAGGGCTCTATCAGCTCCACCCAATTAATTAAAACTTGTCTTTGAGCCTTAAGAAATATCCTAAGATTTTTCCTCACTCTAAATTCTCTATCAAACTTATTCTTTAAATTAGTCCCGGGTCTCACCTTATATTTATTAAACTGTCTGAGAAAAACCACAGTTTCCAATTTGAAGACCTTTCCCTCATAAGCTTAAAAAATTCCCAAACCCAAAACAAGCAAGAGATAATTGCATTACCACTGCATGAATAGTGCCATTTTATGCTTCATTCTATTATAGGTGGGACAAATGTTTTCTTGCATAACAGAGGCCTGTATTAAATCTAGGGCTTCACTTAGTATACTGAAAGACTAATACCACTTAAATGATAGATGATAGATAGATAGATGATAGATAGATAATCTTTCCCCATTAATATTTCTATTCCCTATTGTTTCTCCCTTGTTCATAAGCTCATCTCATCTTAAATCTACTCTCATATTTTTAATTACAATATGTAGGCTATTTTTAAATTTCTACTTTTAATCCAAACTTTCCCCTTTGCTCTATATCCATACACCCAACTTTGTATTTCCATTTGAATGTCTCCAAAGCATCTGTCTTACCATATTCAAAACTAAACTCATCTTTTGTGTTCTTCCTCAAATTTGCTCTTCAACCTATATTCTAATATTTACTTCATCACCTCCAAATCAGAAACCTGGGATCACCCTTGACTCACCCCTTCCATGTCCCAATCACTACAATGCCCTCTTAAATAATGTCCTGCCTCTATTTTTCCCTTTTCACCTTTATACTTCACCTGCCTGTGGGAATGCACTATAATGAAAATATAAATATGTCTCTCCTTTCAAAGGTTTCATATTGCCCTTAGGAAAATGAAATCACACATCTAGTATGACATACATAAGCCGTCAAGGTCTAATTAATTCTCTGTTCAGGCCTAGCTCTTGTTACTCCTTTTTCACATCCAAAGATACAGATAATTCTCTGAATTTGCTATACTCTTCTGTCTCAGTAACTTCAAATGTTCCTTTTCCCTGAAACATCCTTCCTACTCTTTCCACTTGCCATACCCTTATCCGCTTTTCAAGAGTCAGCTCAAACCTCATTTCATTTTAGATGCTTTCCTTATCCCTGGAGAGAATTAACCTTTTCCACCTTTTCTGTGCCCACAGTTTCTTGTATTTTACCATAGCACCCATCATTCTAATGACTTTATTTATTTATATATTTATTCCCTATTCCCCGACCCCCCCATTTAATTATGAACGTTTTGAGATCAGGTGCCTAGTTTTATTTATCCTTTTCCTAGTAGCTGTTTAGTGTCTTACCCAGAATAGGAGCTGAATAAATATAGTACCATATTTAAAGGGATTTCTTTAAGAAATATGTAATTTTCTCTCCCCTGTCCTCCTTTCAGTTCAAGGATTAAATTCTTCCTTGATGATTGTGGAAATGGTCACACTCTATATGAAAGACCCTACCTTTCACCAAGAGTGGTGCTGTCTTGTCTGCTGTCTGTTTTCCGGTCACAACAAGAAAACGGCACAAGAAGGCAACAGTCCAACATCAACTCACTTAGAAAAGCTCAGCTCTTCACCTCCCAAAGCACCACTTGCCTAAGGCCACATCATTAGGAAGAGATGCAGCAGAGATTCAAATCCAGTCCAGTCTGAGTATGCCAAGCCCATAGCAATTTTGTCCAGTTTCTCCTCCAGCCTGAGTTAAATTCATGGCCTGCATTTCTTTTCCTAAAATCCTGGAGTCTCTGTTACTAAACTCTTTTGATAAAATACAAGCACATGTGTCTTTGTCAAAACAAGCAATAATTTGTAGTATAAATTCCTACTTAATAAAAAAGTCTCTCTCACAGAAGCAAATAAGTATGCAAAGAAATAGCTTTGCTAAAGCATATATTCAATTTGCATTGCCAAAAACTACATCTATCCTTTTAGTATAAAACATATGCTTTCAGGTTATTTCCCTATTTTCCCCCAAAAGGGATTTTGTAGTTGGGTGGGGAGAATAGTTATGTTACCTTTTCATAGCTAAGTACATATATCCAGATGATTCTTCCCAAAACAAAGGAACTATATGCTTCAAAATTTAATTAAAATGTCTACCACTTGCAAAATAGAAATGCTACAAGCTCTGATAATTCTTTAAAAATTTTTTTCTGCTCTTTGAGCTTTAGAACAAAAAACTTAAATTAATCCTTAACAACTAAATGAATGAATAATAACAATAACATAATAATATCAATAATGGTCATAATAACTAATAATAATAATGTTAGGGCTTCTTATTTGCCAGGCTTGGTTGTAAGCACTTATATCTAAATCTATTTAATCCTCACAACAACCCTTTGAGGTAGGTATAATTATTATCTCCATTTTACAGATAAGGTCAAGGAGACTCAGAGATTGTTACTTGCCTATAATTGCATAGCAATAAGTGATTGTGATGATTTAAAGCTGTATGCACCCCAGAAAAACATGTTATTAAATCTAATCCATTCTTGTGGGTGTGAACCCATTGTAAGTAGGACATTTTGATGCAGTTACTTCAGTTAAGGTTTGGCCCAGCCCAATCAGGATAGGTCTAAATCCTATTACTGGAGACCTTAAGTAGAATGAAATCCAGAGAGAGAGAGGAGCCAGAGGTGGAACATCACTGGAACCAGGAAGAGAAGGGAGAGACTAGGAGTTGGTACCATGGACATTGCCATGTGACAGAGGAGCCAAGGACTGAGGACCAAGCTTGGCTGGCAGCCAGCCCCAGAACACCAGTCTTCAGGAAAAAACATCATCTTGATGATGCATTGATCTGGACTTTCTATTAGCCTCTAAACTCTGAGCTAATACATTTTCATTGTTTAAACTCACCCATTGTATGACATTTGCATGAGCAGCCAAGGAACCAAAATAATTCCAATACAGACAGTCTGGTTGAGTCTGTGCTTTTAAGCACCACAATATAATGCCTAAATGAACAATAATTGTGGATTTCATATTATAAAACATATACATATGTGTATGCATACACTCAATTCTATTCTCAAATCATGATCAACATAAATTTGTATATACATAGATGTACATACTTTGTACACAGACATTTACATATGCTCACATATGGAATATGCTTATAACCAAAGAAAATGAAACATACATGCACAAATATGAAATATACAATATTTAATAAGTATGGAATATAGACAGCAATGGCTTTAGTATTTTTCCCTATATAAATCAAATTGTGGCCCCCAAATTTAATAACATGAAAATGTGAATAAAATGTCCCTTACAATTATGTTTAGCAAATGTGTTCCAAGAAATATTGTTTAATCACTTCAGGGAAGCAGAAATTTCTAAGGCTGCAGCCAAGTAAAACTTTTGAAAATTGTTTTTGTAATGTTTACCCAGTGAGATCATATTTTCATGGCCCTGATGAAATACAGGTGCAAAATCTAAATACATCAGCCCCTATAGTGCAGTTTCCTGCCTAGTTCCTTTCTTTGCATGACTGAAATCCTTCCACCTCTTACTCTTTTACCTCTGTCCTTCACCCCAAAATTTATTGGACCCATGTGATTCTGATAATATCCATTGAAAGAGAAAACAAGAGGAAAATAATATTTACTGAATGTCTAGGATGTGTCAGTACCTTTAAAAAGCATTATATCATTTAACTGACTCAACAACATTTTGTCATGAGTATTATTTTTACAGAATGGGAAACATGGACCCAGAGAAGTTAATAAATATACAAAAGAACACAAAGTTACTAAGTGGTGAAGTCAGGAACTTGTGGTTTTCACATGTTGTCATAGCAGAAAGAAAGAAAGAATCAAATTATATAAAGCCATTGTTGGAAGGGACACTATTTATTGTATTGTAATTACATGTTTACAATGTACTTCTGGAGGAAAATGAATGATTTATTATTCATATTTAAATCTACAGCCATATACATAATGCTGACACAGAGTAAGCACTGAAAGTTGTTTAAAATTGATTTAAAAATATTTCAATATCCATGGCCTAAAATGTATAAAACATTTTGCTAGCCTTGTCATATACCTTCCCTCATTTAATAGACTCTAGCCCAACCCCATAGCATTGCATTTGAGGAAACTGACTCTCAGAAAGGTAGAGCAATTTACCCAAGGTCAGCAATGGGCTTGGAAGTGGCCATTTGGGATCAGATCCCCTTGCACATCACAGGAAACAGGTCTTCATTACTGGTAGGTTTAGGAAGTTTTGCAACTTACCCAAGATCTCTCTGGCTCCCTGGCTCCCTTTACCAGCACCAATGCCCTTTGTGTTTATTCCTAAAATGTTTACTTGATTTTATAAATGAGAGCCAGGCTTTCATTAGTGCTAAACAGGTCTGGACCAAACAGAAGAGAAAACTATAGATTCCTTGCCCATTTAAATGCCAGTGCCAGTTCACAGGCCAGATGGAAAGAATGTTTACTTCTAAAAGTGCTAGGAGGTTAAGCATCATTTTTGTTTTCATAAGCAGGGCAGTAGCACCCTCTTGCCTGAAGCCCACTTTCCTATGCTGAGAGCCAGAGCTACCAACCATGAATTGGAAGGGTAATAGCCTCTGCTAGGGATTCAGACCCATATATCCCTGCATGGAAGAGAAAATCTTTTCTTTCTTCTTCATTCAATCACATACCCAAACTGGCAAACTTGCATATCAAAATGGGAATCCTGGGAGGCTGTTGGAATATGCAGATCAACAGAAGCTAATTAGCATTAACTTGCAGCCATCCTGAACTGATTGGCAGCACAGCTGTGGAGACCCAACAAAACATGCTGAGTCGCATGTTTGTCAGGCCACCTGCCACTTGGCGGAATCCAAAATAGTGCAAACCACTGCCATAATAACTCGGTGACCTTAGTTTGGGAGGAGCAGAGAACAGACATATTTGGATCATGCAGTAATTAGTACTGCCTTCACCTGACACACGTTCAACAATAGGCTCAATGGCAGTACCTTCCTCATCTGACACATTGACGTCTTAATTGAGATTGACAGCTTCTTCCTCAGGCTACCAGTCCTCCATAAAGGCTGCAATCTCTACCCATGATCACTGCAGCTTGCCGGAGCTACAGGCATTGAGGCACTGGTAAGATTTCATCTCCAACCTCCAGGAGCCTGATTCTCATTTTTAAAATCAAGGGTACATTTTAGGAATAAACATAAAAGACAAGGTTGCAGGTAAAGGGAGCAAGGAAGCCAGAGAGATTTTAGGCAAGTTGCCGAACTTTCTACAGAGCAGCCTCCTCATCTGATTTATGTCACCCTGTGTGGTTATTGTGAGCTTTCAATGAGATAATGTGTGTATACACCCTAGCACAAATTAGAGGCCCAAGAAATGGCAGCCATTGCTCTTTACAGTAACTAAAAGGAAAAAAAATCCACAGAGAACTGGGGGGTGGGGGGGCAGATCATTTGGATCCAATTTTTATGACCTTCCAGTGGAAACCACTGAAATAATATTTATTAATCAAATCACTATAGCTTTTATTTGGGAAATTTGCAAAGTACATTATAAATATTCATTTCATCCTTTCCAAGTATACACCTTATAAATAAGGAATGTGAATTTTAATAATGAGGACAATTGCTAACATTTATTGAGTGATTACTATGTGCCAAACACTACAATAACTATTACGTATGTATGACCTTATCTAATTCTCATAAGCCCGTGAGATGAATACAATTGATATCCCAATTTAAGATGAAAAATTTAGGCTCAAGAAAGTTCAGTAACTTGCCTAAGGTCAACCATGAGCCCAATGTTTGTTATCTTTATGAAAATTTTAGATAACCCAAAGAATATTTATATTTTGCATTTGGGTTGTGCTTCATTCTTTTTTTTTTTTTTAATCGGGCAAGCAGAGAATTTATTGGGGTGTAAAGCAAAAACAAAAGTACACTCTCAGACATGAGGGCAGCATTCTTAAGGGAGAGAAATGTGGAGTACTTCCTTGGGGTCCCCTGTTTTATAGGGGTCCAGAACTCCAGGAACTGTGCTGATAAGCAAGGGCTTAGGGATGTGAGGGTTTAGGAGTGTGAGGGTTTAAGGGGTGTGGGGGTTGCTGTCCAATGGTGATTGGCTTCTGGCTGCTATCCATGAGGTGTGAGGTAACCCTAAAGCTAGGTGGGTGGGTGGTGGTGGTGCCCTCTTGCTCCTTCCCTCTTTGCTGGCTGCCTTCTGATAATGCAGCCTTTGGGTATATGTGCTGTAAGCTGCAGAGTGTGTCCTGTAAGTTGCCCCTTCCTAACTTGCATGTGTGGCTCAGCAGGTTGATGCTAGCCAGCAAGCCATAGCCTCAGTGTCTCTTACCAGGTGGTATTTTTGTGGCTTATTAGGTTTTATGCACCCTTCCTCCTTAGGTCCCTATTCTGTCTTGCCTCAAATCCCTCCCCTGAGAGAGTTGTACACCCTTAATCATAAGGGGAGCTGAAGGGCAAAGGTCATTCTTCTGTAGCTGCTTTCTGCTGGTTAGGGATTGTAGTTTCTGCCTGTCAAAGTGTAAAACACTCTTGCTACACTACTAGGGCTAGGAGGAGGGGTACTTGCTTTAATGGCCAGGACTAGGTGATATTTACTTATGAGCAGAAGCTTGTTTTGGAATGCATCAATCCTGGAAGAGATTAAGTTGGGAGCTTAAATATACAGGGGCCTACTAAGAGTATAAGAAGGAGAGTTGAGAGGGGTCCTAGGAGGGTTATAAACTAAGGAGGGTGAAAGAGGTATGAGAACAGTGAGAATAGAGTGTTGTTGGCAGCATTTTCTAGTTGGGTGTCTGGTTAATAAGGGTTTTGATGTTTTCTTAGACTTTAGAAGACTGGCTGACATAGAAGAGGGTGTTGTTACTAGGTACTTAGCTTTTGCCTTTTGAAGAGATATTTCAGGCAATCCAATGGCTGGCACTCAGACATCTCAATAGATGTCTCTGGTGCATTGGCACTTCCTTAGACCCTGGGCTTTTCTTGGGATAAATGCACCCAGCTAGAAATACCTTTAACTTTAACAGCTAACAGTCCATTTGGTTGTGTGCAGCTGCCACAGTGGCAGCCCAGTTGAGGAAGACATTGAATGAGCTCATGTGAAGCAGGAAGATTAGCTTAAGAATGCACACATAATTGTTTAGTAGGTACCCGGAGAGGGAGATCTTCTCTGGTAAGTAAAATGACAGCTGAAGTTTCTCCCATATGTCCTAAGACATGGGCCACCAATGGGTGAGCTCCAGGTTTGCAATATGATACATGTTGACCCTCCATAGGAGCAGGCCTTAATGCCAATTGTGTTTATTTAAATTCTATTCATATTACTTTGGCAATTATTGCTCTACTGGGTATATCTTTCACATAGCCAGCATATTGTAGAGGCTTCAGTGTTCCACAAACTTGGTGCATAGTGCCCTCTGGCACTATGAAACAGACCCAATATGGAGGCAATTTTGAGCCATCACCAGTTTGCAGAGTCACAGGAGTCTGAAGCAGCAACACATAGTTTCATTTACTTCAGGAGCATGGCCAGATTGAGCAGATACCTTTATTGTTTTAGGGGTCGTAGTGATACTCCTAGCTAATAACTCAAATGGAAAGACACCATGCCTGGTACTGGGGGACTGGTTTAAATGCTCAAGAGAGTTTGACAACACTGAAATTTATTCCCTTATTGTGTGGCCTTATGGATATGTTCACTGCTGTAAGGCACCATGTGGTTCACTCTTATCAGGGAATTGAGCTGTCTCATCATAAAGGCTGTTAGGAGAAATTGAAGACTACCTAGGTTGAAGAAAAGATTTATGCAGCAAGGGCAAGTTTGAGGAAATTGTGGGCTTTCAACCTGATGGTTTCTGATATCCGTTTTGAACCCAAGAGACTCTAATAGAAATATTTATTATATTTTTATTATAATTCAGTAAAAACTTTTCTAAAGTTTTTTCCTTTCTTTTAGGTAATAGCTTCAGTTTTAAGACCATTTTAATAGTGGTTACTCTTGGAGAGCTGAACTGTTAAGCCTGGTCTTTGTGTGGAACAATCATTTCCTCTGGCAACATCGTTTCTGCTAGTCAACTTTATGCCGATACTCTGAGATCTTGTGGGCTTTGTTTTTGTTGGACCTTCAGTTGTTATTGCAAAACTAAATTTCATCTGACTGACCATTAATCGACCTTTGGCAATTGCCTACTAGGGTAAGTTCATTGCACCTGGAATCCTTTTAGTCACTTTCACCCCATTTCTCATTCCCACCTGTGGTAGGCCCTTCTACCTTTATATATGACTTGTTATATATCTTAAAAATACATTACACTTGGAGTGGATGAAGCATCAATTCTGCGATGGTCTAATAGGTTTCAAGTTGCATATTGGTTCCAATTAATTGGCAGCTGGATCACTAGATAGGCATGGCTTTAAAGCCACATTCTAGCTCAGCAAGAAAGAATGATGTGATGGGTGAGGGTGAGATCAATGGACTATGAATCAAGAAAATGCCATTTATACTCTAAATACCATTGACGTATTTTCTTTGTAGGTTTGGATTAGTGGGTGACAAACAGTGAGGGCAAGATGCTACTCTCTACCAGGGAAGGAAAAATAGAGTCATACAATTGAATAGAGTAATTTCAGCTGACATTTCAAAGAAGGTAGCAGAAAATAAGCAACTAACATTTTTAAAGGATCTAAAATGTTTTAGGAATTCAAGCACATATGATCATGGTCACACCATTATTTGACAGATGAAAGAAAAAAAAAAAAAGAAGACTCAGAGAGTTGAACAGGGCAAAAGAACTGAAAATAAGCCCTCACTTTTATGTTTATGTTCTCTTTGCTAAGCAACTCCATCTCTTAGCTTAGAATGCAAAGGATATGTCAGTTGAAGGAAGGAGGAGCAGTATATGATATAGAGGATTATAATCCCTGCTCTGTTAATGACCGTGGAAAATTCAATTACCCTAATAGTAAAAATTACATGTTACTGAGCCAGGTCATTCAGTAAGCACTTAACATAATTGGTTGTTTAATTCTTAAACCATTCCATAAGGGAGATATGATTAAATCTACTTTACATATTAAGTTCTGGAAGTTTAAATAACTTTTCCAGGAAATAGCTTACAAGTATCAGGGATTCAAGTTCAGGTCTATCAGGCTCCAAACTTCAGTTCTTAACCAATTTATCATGGAACTTCAATGGTAAAATAATAGTTTTCGGAATAAACAAATGCACTGGTGAAATCAATACTGTGAGAGGTAAATTGAAATAAGGGAAGACAGGGACTTGGGGGACTAATGAGAAGGGTATTGTATTGGTAAGGAAGAGGCTAGATGGCAGTATAAAACAGACATAAACTCTGTAAAGTGACTATACATAATGCACACACAAAAAATAACTCTATATACTGATTCCATCTTCCCAGCTATACCCATGCCCATGATACTTTAGTTGACACTGCAGGATAGTATGAGTTCTCAGACCCAATCTTGGACCTTTAATGAAGTCTCCTCTTGCAGAACCTTAGGGGAATTTTCTTGTAGGCGAGACAGCCTGCTAATTAAGAGTGTGCATGGGGAGAATCAGGAGGAAGAATTACAGTTTAAAGCAATCAGGGTCTTCTGGTTTAACATGAAGCCACCATTGGAGTCATTGAAAAGAGCCTGACAAGTGTCTGAAAACAGGGAAAAAGCAAGGAATTAAGAAGCCTGGGAAGCCATTTATTTTATGAAGAGAAAACATCATTCAGGATAAACTCGGAAAATGCTCAAGTCTAATTAACCACTGATATGATTTTTATGAGTCATATTTTGTGTTTTTAAAATGCTTTACTTGTGGTGGTAAAATGGAAAAAGGAAAAAAAGACAAGAATTAAAAGTTAAAAGGCATGAGCATGGAAAGATGATGGCTTAAAGACCATCTAGCCAATGGGCAGTCAGTTTAACACCTGGCACACTGCCTCTATTCCCATTCTTTCTGTGGTTAAACAGGTCTTTCCTGGAATATTATTTCTATGGGATTTCTGCTTGGGTCCCAGTCTAGCTACTATGTCTATGGGAACACCATGGAGAACAAGGCTCTAGGTCAGTTCTAAATTTCAGAAAAATCAATAGCCATCAGTTAATGAGCAACTCTGTGCCAAGTGCTTGGCCTAAGATTTGCCAAGCAATCTTGCCAGGTTTTTATTATCCACGTTTCAGGCAGGAGGACACTGAGGCTTCCAGGAGAAGCATGACTCCTGGAGTTCCCGTATCTAGTACACAGCTGGGCTTCAAAGGAACTGTCTGAAACATTGGACCATATTAAAAAATGTTCTCTTAGCTCTCTGCCCTTATCTTTTAGTATAAAGGCAATTGAGCTTGGATCATGTACTAAAATTCACAAGCCATGGTCCCTGCACTTTAGAAGTTTTTAATCACATGTGAGGGGGTTGGAGGTAGGAGGTACAGATAGGAAAATGGTCAAACAAGTAGGTGAAATTAATATCTTAACAATGCCCATGAAAAAAGCTGTGCTTCATTAGGTAACATCATAAAAAGCACCAATGAGGCAACAATGAAACCATCCAATATAGATGCGACTCCAAATCTGATTCTTGATTTTCTGGAATTTTAATTCTATTTTCTGATACCTCCTAGAATGTGCCTCATTTTCATCTTTTTTTAGTCTGCTAGTCTGCCAAAAGCAATATACAAGAAATGGGTTGGCTTTTACAATGGGGATTTATTAGCTTACAAACATACAGTTTCAAGGCTGAGAAAAATGTCCAAATCAAGGCATCATCATGCGATGCTCTTTTCCTGAAGACCAATTGCTGGTGATCCTAAACTCCTCTGTCACGTGGCAGGCACATGGCAATGTCTGCTGCTCTCTCCCTTCTCTTTTGCTTTCAGCTTCTGGTTTATGTGGCTTTCTCTCTCAGCTTCTATGTCTTTCTCTTTGGTTCTCTCTCCTTATTCATCACATTTATAAAGAGGATTAAAACCCATCCTGAATGAGGTGGATTCTGTCTTATGATCCGGCTCACCAGAAGCTCCTACTTACAATGGGTCCACACCCACAAGATTAATTTTAAGAACATATTCTTCTGGGGTCCATACAGCTTCAAACCATCACAGATAGTGGTGATGGTAGCACAATATTGTGAATGTAATTAACAGCATTGGAATATATATCTGAATGTGATTAGAAGAGGAAATGTTAGATGGTATATATGGAAACAGAATAAAAATTTTAAAAAATCCATGGAACTATACTACACAAACAGAACCCTAAGTTAAAGCATGGATTATAGTTAATAGTACAATTATAAAAATGTGCTATTATCATTTCTAATAAATGTTTCACAACAATGCAAGGTGTTAATAATAAGGTAGTATATGGGAATTCTGTATTTTATGCATGGTTGTTCTGTAAACCCACATCTTCTCTAATAAAGATAAAACGGGAAAAATGCTGCCATGGACATATGTTTACAAGTCTTTGTGTATGTGGACATATGTTTTCATTTCTTTTGGATAGATGGTAAGGAGTGGAGTTGCTGGATCACATGGTAAATCTATGTTTATAATTTTAAAAAACTGACTGTCCTGGTTTGAGTAATTTTGGACCCCAGAAAATCCTGTTCTTAAAGCAAACCCATTCCTGTGCTTGTAAACCTATTATATGCTGTGGGACCTTTTGGTTAGATTCAGTTAAGGGAACTTTTGAATAAATTGTGGGACCCTTTGCTTGGATTGAATTCAGTTGGGGGCCTTTGATTGGAGTACTTCCGTGAGGTGTGACCCATGACACATGGTGGGTCTCGGCCCTCTTGCTTGTGCCCTTTTAAATGGGAGAAGCACAAGAAACCCAGAGAAAAGAGCCACGGAGAAATAGAGCCACCATTTTACCCTGCCATGTGAGAGAGGACTCCAGGATTGCCTACAGCAGCAGAAAGAGAGAAACCTCAAGAGCCTTAGAGAGAGGCCAAAGACTGGACTCAGTAGAACAGCCTGAAACTGAAGAGATGAAGTCTGGGGAGGGAGTCCCATATGTCCGGTCACCCACAGCTGAGCTGTGGGAGAAGGCAAGCCTGGAGGAGAAGGCAGAATGCCTTGCCATGTGGCAGGAGTCTAGGATCCACCAGCAGCTGACTTTTGGTGAGGTAGAATCTCTGATGATGCTTTGATTTGGACATTTTCACAGCCTCAGAAATGTAAGATTTTACCCTCATAAATTCCTATAAAAGCCAGCCCATTTCTGGTATTTTTGCATTGGCGGCCTTTAACAAAATAAAATACTGACAAACTACTTCCCAAACTGGCTGTACCATTTTGCATTCCATTTTCCAGTTTCTCTACATCTACATCAACACTCATTTTTATCTGTGTCTGATTATAGGCATTATAGTGGGTGCAAAGTGGCATCTCATTATAGTTTTAATTTGCATTGCTCTAGTGCATAATGATGTTGACCATCTTTTTTTCTTCTTAGTTTGAATTGGTTTATTTATTTATGCAATTTTCAGGAGAGAGATTTGTCTTTCTTACCCAGCTAACTAGAATAGGTGTTTTTAACTCAAAACAATCTGTCCCTTTACAGAGCAAACATTTGCTTTTTTATGTACTTTTCTTTATATAGCCCATGCCAGCCACCACTTATTTGACAAGTATATGTTTTGGAGAGGCCTGTTAGAATGTATACTGTTTGGGGTGCACTGTGCTTCCTGGATGTGTACGTCCATGTCTTTCGATAGGTTTTGGAAGTTTTCAGCCATTATTTCTTCCAACACACCTTCTGTTCCCTTTCCCTTCTCTTCTCCCTCTGGGATGCCTATAATACGTATGTTTGTGTGTTTCATGCTGTCCTTCAAATCCCCAAGTCCCTGCTGGATTTTTTCTATCTTTTTATCTATTTGTTCCACTATTTGTTTGATTTCAGCTGTACTTTCTTCCACATCACTGGTTCTTTCCTCTGCATGTTCAAATCTGCTGTTATGTGCTTCCAGTGTATTTTTGATTTCTTGTATTGTACCATTCATCACCATCATATTTGTTATCTTTTTATTTATGTTTACAATTTCTTCAGTGTGTTCTCCCAGTGTCTTCTTAATATCCTTAATCTCTTCCTTCACTTCATTGAGTTGATTCATGATATTTGTTTGGACATCTCTGATTAGTTGTTCCATGTTCTGCATCTCCTCCTGTTTTTCAGTTTGTTCATTGGACTAGGCCATGTCTTTTTGCTTCTTAGTATGGGTTGTAATTTTTTTGGTGTCTAGGCATCAGTTTATGTTGATGTGTTTGTTTAGTTGATTAGTTTCTCTTTCTAATCTAAAGTTTTATTTTGTTGTTTTTGTGTGTGTGGTAAGTTTTCACTTTGATACTTTGTTCCTCTTATTCTATTTCCTTGCTGTTGTCTATGTTTCCTTGAAAAAAAAAATAGGGCCAGAGTAAAGGAAAGAGGTAAGGAGAGAAAAAGGATAATAGTAATAATAATAGTAAAAGTTAGAGGAGAAACCATATAAGATCTAGGAAAATGAATAATTAACTCAAGTAAGAAGTGCAGAGGAATAGGAATAAAAAAGTAGAGTACAAACAATGAGATGACAAACCAAATAAAGAAAAATATAGGATGAATTAAAAGGCCAGATGATGAGAAGAGAGGGAAAGAGAAGAGAAAAGAAAAACAAATAGAAAAAAAATTTTAAAAGAAAGAAAACAGAGATAAAAGGAGTGAGAAATAAAGACAAGAAAAATTGAAGACCAAACAAAAAGAGGTGGAATGTTAGAACAACAACAGAAAGCAGAAGACAGAAAGATGAAGGAAGGAAAAGAAATAGCATACGTAGACAAAATTGGTAAACAAAAAAAGGGAAACAAAGCAAGGGGAAATACAACAAAGAAGAAACAAAACAGCAGCAAGTTTTTCCCTTGGACTTTTTATCTCTTTGTCCAATTCCCTCCAGATGGATGCCCTAAAACCTCCTGTTTGTGGGTTCCCAAAACAGCTCACTCAGGTAGGATTTTTCCCCTTCTCAGCCATCTTTTGTGAGAGATGTGGGGAGTGCATACCTAGGCCGACGCCATCTTGCTGGAACTTCCAACAATTGTTTGGCTATATACAGGGCATCAGTTATATGCTTAATTCTATATGAGTCCTTTTACATGTGCACTCTTATCCATACAATACATCTGGAAGGTAGATACATTATTCCTGTTTTACACATAATCATTAACTAGAACATTTCTTTTCCCCCAGTAGTTCTGATATCGTTTTGCCATTACCAGAATACATTGTTTTGATCCCTTGAAATCTCATGGCATTCTTCTGTACCTCTCTTAAGACATGTAGAAATATATCCTCCCTTTATTTTATTCCTTTATATTACATATAAACTCCTCTTACTAAACCAGGAGACTTCTGAAAAGACATAGCCTATCAGTCATCAGGGTCTCAGACTGTGCCTTCCACAGTATCCACAAACAGTATGGTACATTAATATTAGCTACATGAATACCAAATGATAATTAATGAGGTTTTAATTTTGTTTCCGAAGAGAGTACTTTTTGTCTCATTTTATATTCATTTCCAATAACAATTCAAGAAAATTTAACTAAAACATTTTGGAGTGTTTGGGCTGCTAGAAAATTTCCTTTGATATGCTGACAAAAGACCACATTCAAAATAAACTCTAATATATACAATAATATATAGAGTTTCAAAAATCATCTGGAGACTGTATTTAAGTTCTGTAAGTGTCCTCCTTCATTAGTGTTTTTTGAAACTCTTTTTCCCAGTTTTAGTTTTGTTTTAGAGCTACCTAAACTCTCCCTGCACATGGCCCTGTGTGTGACCCTCCTTTTTTGGTGGCCTTATCTCATTATGGATTCATGAAAATATTCCCTGTGTCTCCTTGTCAATTGCTCTGCAATTGTATATTCACAGCTCTGCTTTCATCACATTTTGGTCCCATTATCAAAACCCCAATACAGAAGTGTTTTGCTGGCCAAGGCTATTTTGTGTTTTGCGATTGAAAGAGTAGGGTTTCATCCTTGATGCTGTATAGTTATTGCTTTCCTTCCATAGAGCAGTGTTGGAGTTTGGGAGTGAAACAGTGATTATGACATTTTGTTTCATGGACTTTATTTTATTGGTAAATCAAGATTACATTTTATGGGATTTTAAAGCTAAATGAATCTCAAAATCAAAAAACCAAATGGCAATAGTCCCAAAGATCAGTTTTTAAAGTTTTTTGTCTGCTCTGAGGACATTTTGAGACTATAGCAGGAAGCACTTTAGGAGTCCACAGACCCATAATATATGTGAGTCTGGCCACGAAATCATCTTATTTCGACATTGAATCTCAAGCACCTAGCATGGTGCCTGGCTCATGTTTGTGCTTATATAGAAGCAATTTTCTTTCCACATCTATCCTTTTGTTTGTTCTCCTTATCAAAGGTCTCCAAACATTTCTGAGCTTATCAGGTTTCATGTGAAAAATACAACTATTGCCAGATATTATTAGAGAGAAAAGGGCTGATTTCCTCCCACAAGCTAATCTGATTGTTTCTGAAATCCAGAGCATGATTTAGGGCCTCTTTCTTGTATTGTTGGCACTGCATGGTCAGAAACTAACTCTTTTAACAGAGAACATTTGTTTGCTCTTTACTTTGTAGATGACTCTAAGGTTGTATGTCAGATAGCTAATATGACTGGATATTTAAAAATATATTCAGATACAAGTGTTGCCAGATTTTCTCTAGGTTCTTGGCTAAGCTACAAAAAATGAATTTCCAAGTGCAAGCCAGTTTAGTTAGGTCAGTAATTTATTAAGGAAGGGAAGGAAGAGAAATGGGAGAAAATAACAGATTATGGGTCCCAGGTAGAGAGGAAAGGGGCTGAAAGTGATAAAGAGGGCTGATTTACAGACTACAATTCCCCATTACAGATGACAAATGCCCAGGTTTTACTTACATGCCGTTCCAGGTAGGGGGGAAGAAGGCAAGAGCAGGGTGTTTTGCTTTGGTGCTTGCCTTTTAAACCATTAATTATTCCACTCTTTTGCTAATGACAGGAGAGGAGTCCCAGCTGTTTGCTGTTTTGATTGATTACCCCACCCATCAAACCCCTGGGAGGGCCCAATGATAAGACCCCCTGGAGAATATCTGTGGGTTCTCCTGGCTTCTGGATAAAATCTCGTTATGAATGGGGTTTCTTGCAAAGGCCTTCCAGCAGCCATCTCGAGGGTGCCAACGGCCACGTGTTCAATGGCAGTGGTTTTTTTGCCAGGTTCCAGATCTGTCTCTTTATTTCCTAACTAGCCTGCCTCACAAGTCCTAAAATATGTTCTTTTATACATGTACTCATTCAAGAAATAAATATGGGATACATACCTGGGACAATCCCTGAATTGGCAACCGGGGATGAAAAGATGAAGAAGGCACAATCTTTGTCCTCAAAAAGCTTAAAGTACAAATAGATCAGGGAAACATAAGCGATGCCATAAGAATGCTTTACTAGAAGAATGGATAATGTGCTCTGGGAAGCAGAGAATGGAGGGAATAATGTTGCCTGGGGGTTGGGGAAGTGTGTTTATTTTGTTGGTGTGCATACTTTTTTGTCACTGGAAGCCCCGAGGACAATTTTTACACCTACTCACTTGGCAAGATAATATTTGTAAAATATTTTACTGTCCTCAGATCATAAGGGAAATGATTCATATGGCATAGCAGGACATGAAGCACCAGCCTAACACTGGATTAATAATTTCAAAGTATTTACAGTCATCACTGTGAAATGACCTAGAAATATTCTAATTATTTTGTGACAATGGATGTAAACCAGTTTGCTGGACAAACAACTGTTTCATCCAACCGAACATTTTCTGTCCTTAATTTGCCAATGTTAAGAGAATCCTTCCTTTACTTTTTTCCTTTTGTCTCTCCCCTTGCCTCTTCCTCCTGACCCCTTCCTCCTGCCCCTCTCACTTCAAGCATTTTTGAGCACTTGCCATGTGTTAGACACTGTGGATGCAGAACATACAAAAATGACTAACACTGTCTAGCAGGAGAGACAAAGAAATAAACAAATCAATCCAATTTCACTATAACACATGCTCTGACTCAAGTTTGCACAATATGCTAGAGATGCCTTGAGAAACAGTAATTAAAATCTGCCTTAGGGGAATCCAGCAAGGCTTCAGAGAGGAGGTGATATTTGAACTGGGTCTTGACAGGCACATATTCTCTGTTTCATATATAAGGTCTTACTTATGTCCTTTTTTGTTGTTGGACGATAGTGGCAATCTATGCAATTATGAGATAAATCTTTATTGGAGTAATTGAGGCAGGTTAGTATAGGGAACAAAGGGAAGATGAGTCACAGCTGGGACCTGGCAGAGAACATGGCCCTGAGATCCCACTTGGAAATCCCCTGAGGGAGAGCTGCTACTAAGAACAAAGCCGGAAAGACCCTGCCAAGACCCTGGCCATGAGGTCCCGGATAACTCCAAACAGGCCTCCCCATTGGTCCTGGATAATTACCTCATCATTGGTCCCAAGAGCTAACAGGTGGGGATCGAAAAGCAACCAATCAGAACAGCAAACAACTGGGGTCCCTCCCCAACATTAGGAAAGTGGGGGAGTGAAGAATGGCTTTAATAAAGGCAGCCCCACAACCCCAGGTGCTCCTCTTTGCCTGGAGGTAGCCCGCATCCACATCTGGGTGTGTAATTTTCTTTTCTCTTTTTTCTCTCAATAAACTCTTTTTACTGGCCTAACCAAACTGGCATGTTCTTAAATTCTTTTATGTGACATAACCAAGAACTGAGAGGAATCCAGTGCCTTCTGACTTCATAATATTATGAATTACAAATTAAAATTCTATTTCTGAAATCCCATACCATAAAATATAAAATTGGTCATGAAAGTAAGTGAAAAGAAAGTAAATTTACAAAACATTACATAGCAATATCAAAAATTTAGTACAAAAACCATATCATGAATGTTTATTTAATGCATTTTTTTCTATGAAAACTGAATTAGCTGCTAGCTCTGTATAAACAAGTTTGATGAAGTTTGGAGTACTGTTCTTTGTGGTTAATATCTTTTGAAGTATTAAGGGCCATTAATGTAGACCATCTTCAATGACAATTCAATGAGCTTAAATGCCATGAAAAATTTTGAAATGCAAGTCTAATAGAAGGATATTTTCCACAGCAATCACATAAGACCATGCAATCTGTTCAGGCCTAATTCCAAGAGGCGCTATTCAGAAAGACTAAAATATGATTTGTGCTCCTGGTTGTTGGGCAGTATGATAGCCCTGATATTTCCTAAGATGATATTTTACTTGTCTCCTCTTCTTCCTTTTGCATTAATGCCTTATTCTAAGTGCATCTCAGCTGAGTTGTCAACAAATTGAAACGGTCAATGTGTGGAGTCAACTCAAATAGATATTTATGCTATTCATTACTTGTTCCCAAAATGATCATTGCTGGGGGGGGAGTTCATAATGATGATAAGAAAAGTAATAATAGCAACAAGCATAAATTTAGTAATTGTGGGTAAAGTTTTTCCCATAATAATATCCTTAAATAGAACAGCTAAGCAAAATTTATTTTTTTAAATCACTCCCTGGTTGTATTCTGCACCTACTTAATTATTTATATTTTTCTTTTTATTACAGGATTTTTTTTATCCCCCAAAAGTACAATGTTAAAGATAAAGAATACAGTTTCATTTAGCCTAAAGTTGAATATACATACATATGTAAACATAGTAAATATAGAAAAGTGCACATATCTTATGTGTACAATTAATATAATTATTACAAAATGAATACACCCATGTAATAAGCATGCAGACAAGAAACTGAACATTACCAAAATTTACCATAAATATCCCCTTGTACCTATATGTAACTACTGCCCCCACAAAGTTAGCAAATATACTGATATTGAGTAGTATTAATTCATTTCTCCAATGTGTTGTATGTTTTATTATCTCTACATCTTTGGTGCATTTTTAGTAATTGCTTTAAAGTTACAATATGCATCTTTAACTTTGTCAATCTACCTTTCTAAAATTTTATCAATCTACCACTCTAATATTTTATCAATCTACCACTCTAATATTAAAACCTTCTAATAGTGTACTTCCATTTTTTCTTCTGTTTTTTTATGCTTTTATTGCTATAATGCCTTTGCATTTTCATGCCCAAATATATTATTATTATTTTGCTTTAAACAATAATCTTTTAAAGAAATTAAAAAAGTGAGAAAGTGAATGACTTTTATATTTAATCCATATATACCGTTTTTTGCTAACTTCATTTCTTTGTGTAGATTCATATTTCCAACTTATATCATTTTCCTTCATCCCAAAGAACTTGCTTTAAAGATTTTTTGAAGTATAGATATGCTGGTGATGAATCCTTTCAGCTTTTTTTTTTTTTTTCATCTGGAATTTACTTTGCCTTGATTTGGGGGGACAATTTTTTCTGGGTAGAGAATTTTCAGTTAATGGTGTTTTTTGTTTGTTTGTTTGTTTGTTTTTTGTTTTTTCTTATAGCACATGAAAAATGTTGTTCCACTGGCTTCTGTTATTTATGATACAAAGTCAATATTGAGTCTTATCTTTTCCCCCTGTATTTAATGAGTTTTATCCTCAAGCTGATTGTAAGATTTTCTTCTTATTATTGGTATTGAGAAATTTGATTACAGTGTGCCTTGCTGTAGTTTTCCTTGCATTTATCCTTCTTGAGTTTTTTTTTTTTAAGCCTCTTGGATCTGTGAGTTTATATAGTATTATATTCAGAAATATTTTGGCCATTATCTCTTTAAACATTTTTTTCAGCCTCTCCTATCCTAGACAACAATTACATGTGTGTTAGATCACTTGAGATTGTCCCACAGGTCACAGTGCCTTTGTTCATTTATTTCAGCTGTGTGTGTGTGTGTTTGTGTGTGTATGCATGCTTGTACACAGGCACACTTGTTTCATTTTGGATAGTTTCTATTGCCCTAACTTAAATTCAATGATCTTTCCTTCTACAATATATGATTTGTTGTTGATAGTATCCAATGATTTTTTTTTTCATTTTAGGTATTACAATTTTCACCTCTAGAATTTCCACATAATCCTTTTTTCATAGTTTTAATTTTTCTCCTTATTATGTTAATGTTTTCCTTTAATTCCTTGAACATGTTTATGAAAACTGTTTTAAAATATTGTCTGCTAGTACTATTCTATCTTTTATTACTATGACTGTTTTTACAGACTGATTTTTCTTCTGGTTATGGGTCCCATTTTTTCACTTTTTGGCATGTCTAGTAATTTTTGATTGGGTACTTGCCATTGTAATTTTTATGTGAATTTTGTTCTTATCTTTTAAAAAGTGTCTCAATTTGTTAAAAAAGACATGTCATTCACTTGCAGATTATCAGATTATCTTAAACTTTTTTGTAGCTTGTTTTTAAACTCTTATTTTTAGTGCAGGTCTTGAGACACTGTTACTCTAGGGCTAGCTTAACCATATTCCTAAAATGTGAACTTTACTGGGTCTCTAATGAATGCCCCATGAGTTCTCCCTAAACCATCTGGTAAGAACTGGAACATCTTCCAATTCTGTGTGCGTTCTGGTAGCTTCTCCTTCCCTAATAGTTGTTCTTTGCCCAGGCACATGGGTTCTCACCTATGCATGCAAAGCTTAGTATTCAGCCAATGACTCAAGGAGACTTTTGTGCAAATATCTTGAGGTTTTTCTCTGTGTAGCTTCTTCTTCTGTACTTGTTATCACAAATGCCAGCAATCTTTACCTCTTCAAACTCCAGTTTAGTGGTACTGCTCTGCTTGGTTTTCTTTCCTTTGAATCAAAGTCTGGAAAGTGCCTAAAGATTGAAATATGGGATAAATATAGGGCTCCCCTTATTTTTTACCTTCTCTTTGGGAATTCAGTCTATGCTATCAGTTGTCCACTCTCTGAAAACAGTTGTTTCATGTTTATTTTCCAGTTTTCTCATTGTTTTTGGTAGCAGGGCTGCTCCAATCCCTATCCAGAAACAAAAATCTTATTTCACCTACATTTTGCTTTACATAAATGCAATAATACATTAAGTACTCTTTAGTGGATGGCTTCTTTAACTTATTATTATGTTTTTGAGGTTCATCCATAATTTTGCATGTAGTGGAAGATTTTTCACTCAATATTTTATGGTGTTCAATTGTGTGAATATATCATTAGTTATTTATCCGTTCTATTATTTGATGAGTGGCCTATAGGCCTCAACTCAGGATCAGAAAAGGAAAGAAAACTAACATTTACTGAACCATGCGTCAAGTGATTTCCTCAAAATATAGTCAACATTCATACAGTATTGCAAAGTACCAGACACCATTCGAAGTGCACTACATATATTTACTCACCTAATCATTACAACTACTTTATAAAATGGATACTGTTATTATTATATACCAATTTTCCAGATGGACATACTGAGGCAAGATTAAATTCCATCACCAAGCACACACCTAGAAAGTGCATGAAATGGAATTTGAATGCAGGCAGTTTGGTTTTAGGGGGCATCGTCTCAATTATTATTTTATATTGCCTCTCTATGAACAAACCATAACATTTATTCTCATTTTCTTCTTTCTACTAGTATACTATCTTCATTTTATAGTGTAAAAAATATACATAAAGAGTTAGTTTTTCAAGTGAACAAGAGTCAGATCTGTCACTCTACTACCTGATTCCCTATGTTTCTATCTTCCACTTCCAAGACTGTTTTGTTTTGTTTTTGGCTTTTTATTTTAAAATAGTCTGGATTCACAGGAAGTTGCAAAGGTAGAACAATGAGGTTCTGTGCATCCCTCACCAAGTCTCCCGGGTTGTAACATGTGGCATAAATATAGTACACTCTCAAAACCAGGAAACTGGCATTGATGCAGTCCACAAACTGATCCTGTTTTCAAAATAGTTTCTAAATTCTCTGAAAGTTATGACATAAAAGAATTAGTTTTATTTTCTGTAGGCAAAGATTAAATTAGTGACAAGGACCAAAAAAGCACTGTGATATTAGGAATCAGTAGTGCATAGTTAAAAATGGCTAGACATGGTTAAATTATGCATAAATGGTGGAAACTGCCAGCAAAAAAATATTCTAATACAGTGTAACTTTATTACGTGTTAAAATCCTAATTCCAAACAAGGAGATGAATTAAATTGTGAATCTGGAAGAATGTAGTCATATTCAAGATATGAAAGAAATATCTGTGTAGGAAATTGTAGGATGAAATACAAGATTCTGCAATGTGTTACAAAGATATTGCTTGTCCAGTTTCTCTCACAGGGTGATGATCAGCTTCTTTTTTAAAGTTTTCCATTCAGTCTTTGGTGGAAATTTTCACTCTGCACTATTAAAACTATGAAAATTTTTTCATGAAGTTCACTAGAAAACTGATTCATTGCTCAGAAATGAGTGTGAAACCACTTAGCCTGTAAGGCAAGAGAGACCAGTATTTGCTTTTACTAGGCCATAAAGCAATCCTACCCCAGGTTCTCTAATACCTGCAGTTGTATGAGAATGACAATTGTGAAATGTTCACAAAAATAAATCTTTGTAGCTTTTCCCAAGGTGGAAGACTGAGACTAGTCCCACATCCCTTGCAAATTTGAAAACCAAATTCTTGCCTCTATTTAATCCTTAGCCTAGGCTGTTCTACCCACAACATCCATTTATTTATTTATTACATTTATAGAGTGCCTTTCTTCCAAACAGCATCTTTTCCAGAGCTGGCTCCTGGAGGAACAGTTGATCATAGATATGTTGTGGAACTTGCAGGGTAAGCAAAATATCAAACACTTTTCTATATTAGAAACAGAAAATGCCTTCCCAAGATATTTACTGTGGATATACTGGTTTTGATTTCCAATCATGGCTACTGTAGGAAGTTGCTAAAATCTAGAAAGAGCTGAAATCCTTTTAATTCATCATTTCCAACATATTTACAGCCTTAAACAGTGATGCCTTTACTCGTAACTTCTCACACTCAGACAACAAATTAAAGTAGGAAAAAAAATTTTATTTGCCAATCTAAACAAGACAGGAGGAAAAATAGAAACTTTTCTGTGTCTTTGGAATTGGGCTTTGGCAATTTGTAGACATTTTGACTTATAAATATATCTCTTAGCCTTTCCAAGCTGTGTCATGACACTTCCTTTGCCCAGCACACTCCAAAAATTCATCAAAGTTCAAAGTGTTGGAAATACATTGCTGATTTGTTTGTGTTTGGGAGCTCAGACTCCGTAACGCATATGATGACAGATGGGTGGTATTGACATAGAGATGCAGATATTCTCATATCCCCATTACTGTCTTAACAAACCCTTGCCACATTTCTTCATGGTAGCTGAATACAGAAGTGCTTAAAAACATTGCCACAAGAGGTTAAAAAGACAGATGAAGAATAACATTAAGCCAAGGGTCAGGAAACCAGGTCTGCTACTACTTGCTATATGACTATGAACAACTCATTTGCTATCTCTGACCTATAGCTCTCTCATCTATAACATAAAATAAAAATACTAGATGATCTCTTAGGTCATTTTTCCATATGTCTTCTATGAAACTCATATCAGATTCTTGGAAGCCCTGGTGAACATAAAATGTGGAAGGGAATCAAACCTTGTGATCAAGCTTTCATATCTCATTTGTAACTGAAGTACAATTAAATCAACATTCAACAAATATATAACATATATTTATTGTATACCAACTATATGCCAGCTGTCACGCTAGGTGATCTGAACATAATATGATGAATGACAGATACGAGACCTCTCAGAAACAGAGAGCTTATAGTCTAGAGTGACATACAGAAATTAAATGAAAAAGTGAAAAAATGCCTAATTACTCACAATTGTGATAGGAGTTATGAAAGAAAAAACACAGGATATTATTGAGATCTTAAAACAGAAGAATAGAAGAACTTGCACATCTAGCCCAAATGCATGTATTACTGGCTTTTGTTAAAAATGCTCTTAGATAGTTCCAAGAAGCATATTTCTCTCATTTAGGTTTGTTTTAGGAAAAGTCTGAGAGAGAACATGATACTACAATTTGTAAAGCATCCTTATGTCCTAGAATGATACATTCAAGCAGTAGATCAACTCGTAATAATAGGCCCCTGAAATCATGCTGGGTCTCTAAATGACAAAACATGGCACATAAACATAGTTTCTAAGTTTCTTTTGATGCCCTTTATTTTGGACTATCTTTTTAAGGATATTCGCATGGTGAAAAGTCTTGGAAGATAGAGCTAGTGTTTCCTTCCAGAGTAAAGGCTGGGTTTGCTTATAGCCTTGGAAGATAGAGATATCTCTTCCTTTGGAGTAAAGGGCAGGCATGCTCACTGTCTGGCACAATAAAGGTGATGTCCACTCCCAGGGAAAAGGCAGGCACAATTATGGCCCATTTTGAAATATTTAGGTTTTCTAAGATCAGAGTTCCTCTCCTGAGACACAGTACACCACATGTGCAGGTGACATTTAGCCCTCTTCACGTTATATTGTGTGAATTAGGGCCTGGGGAACCAATGCAAAAATTGCTGAAACTGTGGCTAATGTTATTGCTGTGAGTGAAAAGATAAAAAATAAAACAACAACAACAACAACAAAAATGGCCCTGTGTCTCAAATCTGCTACCAGCATCCATGAAATTGTGGCAGGCTAATTTGGTAGCTTGCAAGTTGGGCAAAATATTAGACCCTTTAAAGTTCTTAATTGTAACTAATGGGAAGTGATGTGTTTCATGATGGCAAATACTAGTAAAACATATGCAGATCTATTTTTTGAGTCTGACTTGAGTCAAGCAATTGTGACTTGGATGAGTTCTTGATTCCTGTTTACAATCAGAGTTCCTTGTACAGAATGGACTGCCCATTTATTTCATTAATAATAATAGCAATAATAATTAAAATACATATGATTTATTGAGCATGTATTTTATCCCTGGCACCATGATATGCATTTTAAATAAATTACTTCTTTTAATCCTCAGAACAAATGAAGCAGCACAGTCCAAGGCTCATGTTTTTAACAAATATACCTCCTGTCTCTTGTTTTTCTTGCCATGTGCTCTTTGGTCATTCCACTCCCTGCCCACATGGCCCTGTCAGATTTCATTTTCTCCAAGCAAAGTAGCTGTGGTCCTTGGATTCTCAGAGTCATGTGGGATTCAAACTGAAACTCCATGGTGACATTTCTTCCACATTGACTGGCATTCTGTAAAGGTATGCTCCTTCCTTCTGTCTTGCACAGAGACCAGAAAGTCATCTCCCTGCCATGATATGCAACATTATTTAACTTTGACTCTGTCCTTAATGACCCCAGGCAAAAATGTAAGTACATACCATCCCAGAAAAACCAGTGTCCCTCTTTTACAACACTCATTACTTGTGGTTGCATTTAAGAAAAGTATTGTTCTGAAGCCAAGTATATTTTTGGGCCAGTGTTCTTGATTACGTGTATGAATATTACTATTAATGAATATAAGTATTTCTATGTTTCTACCAATTACCAGAAATGGGGTTAGGTACAATTAAACAATCTTAATTAACCTTCACAAATAATTGTGAAATGAAATTAAGGTTCACGAAGTTTGAACAAATTTCAGTATTGAAGAAACGATAGAATGTAGTGGTTAAAAGCTTTGGTTCTAGAATCAGTTTAGATGCAGATTCAAATTCGGGCTCTGCCTTCTGTAAACTTTGATGACACAATTGCTAAGCCTCAGTTTACTTGGGTATAAGGAGAATAATAATAGTACCTACTTTGCAAGGATATTGTAAGGATTTAATAAGATAGTGAGCCCATGCTTTGGATAAATCTGATGAATAATGTGTCCAATAAAGATCAGTTGTTATTGTTATTAACCCTTATTTAAGATAAAAAAGGTGTGAGTGATATTCTGGGTCTTGAGCTGAGGATACAGTTTCCAAACAATTTGTAGGACACTGAGTTGAATTTGAATGTCAGATAAATAAGGAATAATATTTTAGTATAAGCATGTTCCAAATATTGCTTGGAAGATACTTATACTAAAAATTATTCATTTTTATGGTATTCAAATTTAACTAAATATCTTGTATTTTTATTCCCTAAATCTAGCAACTCTAATTCAAGGTTAGTTGGCCCCGAACCTATGTTCTTTCTACTATGCAGTATTAAAGGACAGTGGGATATTTCCATGCTGTCTTCATCATCACCATTTTCTTCTTCCAAATCCCTGTTTCCTATGTTTCTCATTATTCTTAACAGTCATCAGAGGGCTATGAGGAAGAAGATGTAAAGAAATTAAAATCAGAGAATATTATTATTAGCAGCCCTAAGAGAGTTTAAGGGGACAGAAGAAGTTGAATTAAATGATAAAAATTGTCAGGTGCTAACCTTCCCTGGAAAGCCTGCCTTGAGACCCCACAGATTAATTAGCCCCTTCTGTGCTGCATGCATCTCTCTGAAATGTTCCTTTTCCAGAAAGCTCCTCACACTTAATCACGAGGGTTCTTAAATATTGTCAAGCATCAGAATTGCCTGGAGGGTTCATTAAAACACAGACTTTTGGGCCCCACTCTCAGAATTTCTGTTTCAGTAGATCTGAGATGGGCCTTGAGTATTGGCCTCTTACAAGTTCCCCGGTGAGGCTACTGCTGCTGGCCCAGGGACCACACTTTGAGAACCACACTTCTACTGTAATTGTCAGTTTACTCCCTCATTTCCTTTGACTAGACGATGAGAGACTTGATAATGACTATAATGTTGACTTCCTACTTTCATTATGGAAAACTGAATTTTCCAAAATCACCAAATTGTTACAGATTTGTTCTCGTATGTTTGGTTGGCCTCTTCCCTTTCTCTGCTCTGTCCATGTTCTTGCCCTGGCTTTTGCCCTGGAGGCCACATGGCTGTGATGAGCTTTCCTAGACCCCATTTAAAGTATTTGTAAGACAGTCTCTGGCAGAGCCAGAGGTGAGGGCAGAGGATGGGGCAAAGATAGAAAAAGGGGATAGGGCATATATCCAGCACTAGGAAGAGGTTAAAATAACACACACACATACACATTAAGGGAAAGCACATCCAATTACCTACAGCAGAAGCAAAGGAAAGGGCAACACTAAAATACAAAATATTTGTTTTAATTTGGTGAAATAGCCTTACATTGATTTAGTCTCTTAATGAATTAATACAAGAGGAATGTTTTGTTGTCACTCCTGAATTGGCATTTAACAAATTGGCTTTGATCGCTTCTTGAGCAGGAATTTTGTCTGTTAATATATCCACACAGCATCAAACTATATGTAGCACTGTAAGTACTTAATAATTTTTGTGTAATTATTGAATAAATTAATTTATAAATTATTTGATAGCACTCAATTAACCATGATATTACTGAACTTTATGACCAATTAAGGAGAATTACTCTAATGTCAAAATTGGAAGGAAATTTGCAATATTTCCTGTCAGATTTGCCAAAAGTGATTATTACAGATTTAATGTAATGAAATATATATATCTTGGGAATAACTTCTGTTCTTTGAGACTATGGCTCTGTAAATATTATTTTTTTCTTCTAGCAATAATTTTCTTCTGGCAGTGATGCCTTACTGATTTGAAATGGTTTTATAGAAGTTACAGAACAACATTGAGAAGAAAAGTCAAAATTAGGTTGTCTATATTGTGGGTCTTTCTGCTTAAGAAGAAACCTTTTGATTATAGTGCAAGATGTGTCAAGGAGATGCTGATGATCACAATTTATTTCAGGGAAACTTAACTAACACACAGTTGAAAATGTGTGAGATAGATGCTGCTATCTCTCTGTGTGCCACAAAACAGAAATTTCCTTTTGTCCTTCCTGTAAAGTTTGGGAGGAAAGTATTTATTATATGATCTGGAAATCTTTCAAAAGTGAACATCATTACCCAAGTCATTTTACATCATAAAATCTCATAATTGGAAAGGACTTGAGAAATTATGTTGTTAAAATACACATCCAAATAGAGCTTCTTTTTTTATTATCCCTGCCTATTTTTCTCTCTGGTGCCAGGTAGTTCACTGTTATGCAAGGGACCTGTGCAAGAGGTTTAATTGAACTAAAATTCTCTCTTGTAATGAGTTAAAATACAACTTTGCTAGTACCATCAAATATTGATGTCAGTTCATTTATCCACTTATTTATTGAGCTATTAATATGTAAGTCATAAATATTTTCTGAGTTGCAGTTAGGCACAGAGAAACAAAGATGGAAAGTAATGTTCTTTGCTCTCAAAGATAGTATAGTTTACTTGAAAAAGAAACGTGGAAACAAAGAACTACAGAACAAAATATGCTTCCATGGTGGTACATATAAAGAACTGAGAGAAAGGAGTTCCTAATTCACCCTAGGGAGTCACAGAAGCATCACAAAATAGGACCTACATTGATATTTAAATAATAAGTTTTATTATTAAACTTATTTAATAATAAGGGAAAAAACGTATAACAAGGCTAAGATGTTGGGAAAGATGGCTCCGTGTCCTAGAGCTTAGACTGTGAGCTCTTGCGCGTGTGTGTTGGCGGGGGGGGGGGAGTAAAACCTGGAGAGTTGCAGGAATAGCAGGACATGAGGCTCAATCCAGAAGTAGGGGGCAGAGTATTCAGATGACTTTACCCTTTTACCCTATAGGGGACAACAAAAAAATGCTAAGAAAAGAGAAGTAACATAATCAGATTTTCATGTGAAAGAGATAATTTTGACAACATTATAGGAACAATTACTGGGAGATAAGACTAGATAGATAAGTAAAAAACTCATTGCAATTGTTTTGACCAGACAATAGGAAGGAGAATGGAGAAAGAGAGAAAGAGATAAATTTGAGAGGTATTAGGAGGAATAGGAAACAAGATTTGGTGACCCATAGTTTTTGAAGGAAAAGGGAGATGAAAAAATATCTCAAAAGTATTCCAATTTTGGGACTTAGGTCTTTACTACTCAGGGAATAGCAGCATTGGTATTATCTAGAAGCTCAATAAAAATGCATAATCTCAGGTCTCACTCCAAACCTAAGAATCAAAGCCTACATTTTAACTGGATCCCCAGGTGATCCTTTGCACATTACAGTATCAGAAACACTAGCTGAGATAAAAGAAAGTGGTACCATACATTGAGGTACAAAATCCAGGAGGAAAACATAATAGGTTCTCTTAGT
Organism: Tolypeutes matacus; assembly: GCA_026826555.1. Classification (NCBI taxonomy): domain Eukaryota; kingdom Metazoa; phylum Chordata; class Mammalia; order Cingulata; family Chlamyphoridae; genus Tolypeutes; species Tolypeutes matacus. Next base: position 57,374,919 of record JAKSZT010053883.1, on the reverse strand, counting down.
GGGTGAGTTGTTCAGAGTGGGAGAAGACAAAGGACAACTTTACTTTAGACATAAGGGTTTGCTCTGTCTATGGAAGATCCAATTGAAAAAGTCATTATATATAAGGTTCTAAAGCTCAAGAGAGACCATTTTCAGCAACCATCAGAGCACAGGAAATAGTGAAAATTAGAGGAGAATTGCCCCAAGAATGTAGACTTACTAGTAATCAACTATCTTTTGATATTGATTTTCCACTCCTAATCATTTGAAAAATAGAATATTTTCCAGCCTGTTTCCTCAATTTGAATCACTCAAGAACATATTTGAGGTAGCTAGTCCCTAAAGATGGTCCCAAATAATCTCCCCCTCTGCTCCTCACCTCAAGAGGTGGTACTTATTTACTTGCCCCTTGAATCTGGACTGTCCTTGAGGCTAGCTTTGACAAAGGGAAGGCATCACAAGTGACATCCAAGGACCTTTAGGCCCAGGCCTTAAGAAGACTAGCATCTTCTGCTTCCTTTCTCTTGGAAGCCCAAACAACACGGAGAGGCCAAATGGAAGAAAACGGAAGCACTGCAGTCAACATGCCCAACTGAGCTCCCAGCTCACTCCCGCACCAATTGCAGACATGGGAATGAGTCATCTTGGATGTTCCAGCCCTGATGAGCTCAGGTGACTGTGGCACCAGCTAACATCACATGGAGCAGAATTGTCTACCTGAACCGAGTTCAGTCAACCCACAGACTTGTGAGATATAATATGGTTATAGTTTTGTTTTTTTGTTTTTTTTTTAATAGGTTATAGTTTTAAACAATTAATTGTTGGGGTGGTTTGTTACACAGCAATATATAAATAAAAAGTAGAAACAATGTATTTCCCCAGGATCTTTTTAACAGTCTTATCTTTGGGCAGTTGGTTGGACAAAGTGCAGATGCCAGTTTGAAAATTAGTGAAAAACACACCAGTAAATCTACTGAGCATATGAGTGAGGAAGAGGAAAAAAAACAAATTTAATTGGTAATAATTATTATTTACAATTGAATAGTCAGGCACAAAATTTTTCAGTCTCTTGACACTGTCAATTGAACTTACCCATCATCCTTTATTGTCTCTTCCTCTGTATTCATCTCTATTCCTTTGCCATTACTTTACTTTAGTCCCTCATTATATGTACCTGGAGTACTATAAGGATCTTTATACTTTCAATATTGCAAGTTTAGTTATACCCCCTTACTGCCACAGAATGATCTTCCTAAAAATTTATTTGAATGAGGGTTTCAATGTTGCATCAACAATACATTAAGTGGATTGACTGATTCATTCCTTCAGTTATACTTCTTATCAAGGCTTAAAGGTTGTTTATGATCTTAGTTGAACCCAACTTCCCAGCCCCAACTCCCTCCAAGAACTCCCTATTCGCCTCATGGTGATATTTTGGTTCATTCACAATGCTTACACATTCTTGCATGCACTTCCACTCTGCTATGAATTTTTTCCTCAGTTTTATTGCTCTTCTTTGTTTTCACCCTATTATTCTGTAGTAATTGTACTAATCCTTCAAGATTCAGGTCAAATATTACCACGTTGGTTAAGGTTTTTCTTTAGTGGTACTCACAACTAATGGTCCACTCCTCTTAATTCCAGTGTCTTCTTTTCTTTGTGAGTTAATTTTTTATTTTCAAAGGAGCTTTAGATTACATAAACATTACTCAAAAATATAGGGGATTCCCATATGCTCCACTTCTCCCCTCCTCCTCCCCCTCCCACACTTTCCCCAATTAACTACATCTTTCATTGGTGTGGTACACTTGTTAAAATTGATGAACACATATTGAAGCATTGTTACTAACCATGGATGATAGTTTACACTTTGCACTGCACAATTTTATAGGTTTTGACAAAATGAATAATGGCCTGTATCCGTCATTTCAATGTCATGTAGGACAATTCTTATGTTCCCATAATACCCCATGTTACACCTATTCTTCCCCTCCCTCCCCTCAGAACCTCTGGTGGCCACTGCCTTTATATTAATGATACAAGTTCTTCCATTGCTAGAAAAATCATAAGTCTACTCAAGTCCATAGTTGCATTCCCCTCTTATGTTTGTTCATTCCCCAGTCTTGAGGATTTGGGGATGGTGATGCTCACTCTGTTTCTGATTGAGCAGGGAATTAGATCTCATGGGGCAGATGGATAGAACTGTCTTGTTGCGGTTGTAAGCACTTTTAACTCCAGTGTCTTCTTTAGCTATTTAATGAATTTAAAATAACTTGCTATGCATGCCCTTTGACAAAATACTTCACATACAGTGTGCAGTGTGCTTTTTAATGTACAATATATTTTTTAAAACCTACAAAAAGAATCCACAAAACCTAGAAGTAGTTGCCACTATTTCCATTTTATAGAAAAGAAAATCTGAGACCCAGGGGAAGTAATATATATTGCCCAAGGTCATGGAGATATGAAAGCTGCATAGTTAGAAATTCAGTCTGGACTTATCTGACACAAACCCTTGAATTCTTGAGCAACACATTATATTGTCTTTTTCTATGGGGCATATTTTAGTCTTATTTGTACTCTAATTAGTCACTACAGATTTCTGTCTTCTACCAAAACTTTAAGCTGAGATAGAGATAGAGAAAAAGACAGAGAAAGAGCACTACCACAAACCCTACTCTGCCCTTTGCAGAGTACTCACTACTTCTTTCCTAATCAATTTGTTAAACTGGTATTGTTTAATTCAGGTTTGTGAGGTATACCATTTTAAAGAAATTTCTATGTGCCCTGCATCATTTGAGGTGCCCAAAGGGAGAGAAGAGAAAAATCATGCCCCAATGTTCCCTGCTTTAGAGCTTCTAAAAAAAATTGGAAGGAGAATGCAGATATTACTAACATCCCCCCCCCCCCCCCCCCCCGCGGGGGGGGTTAAAAAAAAAAAAAAAAAGTACTCTAACAAAGCTCCTTTTTCCAGTTAATCACTCTGTGCAAGCATTTCCCTTAAACACACTTTCTATTCCTTTTATGCTAATGGAGACCTATGTTTCCAAAGTTGATATGCACTTCGACAGCAGGTGTTACCTAAGAAAGGAGGAGACAAAAGCACTTAACTACTGCATGGAAAAGAATGTGTTCACCTGACACTCACTGCATTAACATTCACGATGAGCTCTTTATTTTGGCAATCAACTTGCTGCTACTACCAGGGAGAAAAAAACAACAGTCTCCATCCTTTCCACACTCCCTACTTCCCATCCTCCATTGCCACACATTCTTATCTCCCTTTTCCGAAGTCTAAGTGCTAGCAATGGAAGTTTTGCTAATGTGGTGTTGACACTGTGAATTACCAGTGGAAAGAGCACATTTAGGGTGGGATACAGTAACATTGAAAGAAGGAACACCTCAAAGGTTTTCCATTGTCTTTAGCCCACTCCCCAGATTCTACTTCCGACAATGAAAGACTATGTAAGTTATAGATCTTCTTCTTAAGAAAAATATCCACCAATAATACCTTGGTACAATTTCAATGGGATGTCTCATTAAGCCACAGAGGATCCAAAGACTCCATATTTGTAATCTTAGTCTAGGAAGATTAAACAATATTTTTTTTGCATGGCATGAGGCTTTTTCCCTCCCTTCCCAATCCATGCCCTGATCATTTGTACTGAGTCCTTTCCAGCCATATCTCATTACTCACTTCATGATCCAGCAATTTCTGTCCTTTTTGGTAGGTCATGGAATTTTGTGGCCTCATGCCTCAGTGCCTTTGCACATTATGTACTCTCTGGGGTTTGTGTACAAGACATCATTATAATCACCAATTTTCAAATCCAGTTTCAAGCACTAAGTCCCTTGAGAATGCTTTTCCACATTCCAGGGTAATTCAAGATTTTCTTTCTTTGTGTTCCAATTAAACCTTGCAGGAAAGTTTACCTTCAAGGTAAATGACAAGTTGTACTGGATTTGATACTCTGTGCCCCGCCCCTTGAGGGCAGGAGCTTTGTTTATATATTTTTGTATTCCTGTGACCTAGTATACAAAGTAACTCACCAATTTTTCTGTTCAATAAATGACTGAAATATAGCTCTTTCAAAATAGCTTTGTGGGTCCCGATTTCAGATTGCCTGGGTACATATCCCAACTCTACCATTTGAGGAGTATAATGATTTTGGGCAGGCCACATGTCCCTGCAGCTTCCATGATTATGTCTCTAATCATCCCCGCATCTTTGCATCTCTTACTGAAGAAACTCTTAGAAGAGAATATTGAATTGGCTGAATTTAATTCACCTGCTACCTTCTGGCTAATGTGGGGTAAGGAGAGAATGAACTGTAGTGGGAAGCAGCCATTTCCTCAGGACCACAAAACTGGGCAAGTCCCGAAAAGTAGATAAGAATGGACATAAAGAAAGAGGATATTAAGAGTCAAAAAATGGTGAGTGTACATAACATGGTCCTAATGAAGAAATGCTTAAAAATCACTAGGTGGCTTAGGTGTACTTTCCTGCTGTGTGATCTTGGATAGGGCACTTTACTTCTCTGCGGCAGAAAGTAAGACAAGATTCTCCCTGGCCTATTCTGTTCCTGCTGTCTGATCCTCTGCAATTCTTTTGTTTCCTTTTTATTTCCAAGTCTGCTCTTTCAAGCTTCTTTCAGTGAGGTGGAACCCTAATAACTTTCCAATAAATTCGTTTTGTGCTTCAGATAGCCATTATCTGTTCCTTTTGTATGTAACCCAGAACCCTGAGTAACAAAGACGTTTACTTAAATAAGCTTCCAAGGAGAAAGCATAGGGGAAATCCAAAGAAGGGAAAACACTCAAAATAAGATTTGGGACCCTTATGAAGAAAATCTCCTATCTAGAGATTTTTCTCTAACATACACATGTTGAATTTTGTGTAAATCATCCTTCAAGCTTCATCATCTTTCAAAACTTTCATATTCTCTCATGTCTTCCCTGACATCCTCAAACCCTAAGATATATTTCTAACAACTTCCATTTATTTCTCTGTACCAAGTACATACTTTTAGTTTGAAGGCAAAACTTTCCTGCAAGGCTCTGTTTATATGTCTCTGTCCCTGACTTAACTGTGATTTCCATAAGAAAATAGATCATCTATTAATCACCTATATACCCCTAGTACCTGAGAAGTTGCTGGAATCTGGTAGGTCAGTAATAAAAAAAATTAATAAATGAGGGGGAAATGAGTGGATGAATTACAGAATGCATCAGCTGGGTCTGGAGAACCCTACTGAATTGTGTTCACTTCCTGATATCCCTTTCCCCCTCAAGCTTTCTGGACTGCAGGCATTCTTTTTGAAGTCCCATTACCACAGTCAACTTTTTCACCATGGCTAATAAATTAGCATCACTTTGAAAACAAAAATGATTCCATTTTGTACATGGAATGTGGCCTGGGAATTAGAGAGGGCAGGAGTATTGCTCTCCCTGAGGCCTGGAAAGTCTCTTGGTGTTTTATTAGGTAACAATTTCTGTTTTTACTGGATTTGCTGGTCACTAGCTCGCCCCTGGGAGCCTGTATGAATACCACGAGAAAAAAGGAAAACAGCATGCTCCCTGCTACATAGAGACCAAATAACCTCCTAACCAAGAGGCATCTACTATTGAAATTAGAGACGCTACTATTGTGATTCTGAGCATGGACTTCTCGAAGGGAAAAGGCTAGCATTACTAGGTCAGTGTGCATGGTTTGGCGAGAAGCAGTTATGAAGCGGTTCCTGTTCTGTGGGGCCGGCTCGTGGGCAAGCTTTAGAAATGTGGGAAACAGAAAGATGTGTTTCTCATGAACACTCTTACCTTAAACATGTACTTCAGAGAGGCAATTAGAAAATGGATTTTCTTGTCAGTAATTGTGTGAGACCTAGAAAGGTACCACTAATTTCGTAAAGCATTTAAGGGGTTATTTGAAGCTACTGTCATGGTTTTGTTACTTCTTAAAATCCACACTGAGCTCCTCCATGAATTGTCCTATTACATTGGAAATCAGGAAAGGACTGTCCTGAAAAATAGGGAAGCAGTTGGAGCATTCATATAAGAGTTAGAAAATTTGGGTACAGCGCCTATATCTGCCTTTTATAGCTAGGTGCCCCTAAATAAGGCAATCTTTTTGGATTTCTATTTTCTGAACTGCAAATCAAGAATGTTGATGATTTTCTTACACAGCTATCTACCTAGCTATGCTGCTGGAAGATACAGAAGATGTGAAGCTTTCCAGACAGTATGGTAGGCAGAGGGTCATTATTAAAATGTAAGATATTATAAGAATATAATGAGGGGCAGGAAAGGCTATTTTCCCCTTTGCTCCCCTAATTAATCTCTTAATCACCTCCATAAACTTTCACAGTGAGGCTACAGAAAGTGTGGTGCAAAGAAACAGCCCATGCTTTGGTAATAGACCTCAGCTCAAATCATTCAAGTAATCTCTCCTCTCTGAACCTCAATTTCCTTATGTGTGAAATGGAAATTATAATGCCTACATTAGTAGGGTTCTTGTGGGGTTTAAGTAAAATGATAGAATGAAACTGTACCTGGTACTTTGGAGGTACTTGAGTTTAACTTCTCCTTTTTATAAACCTTTAGGATTTTAAGATGGGTCGGGTAAGAGAGCTGATAAAAATGGAGGAAATTCTGCTATGTGTTACCCATGGTCTCTTTCCCAGAAATTTGCCCAACTGATTTTACCTATTACTATTAATTGGGGAATAGTGAGAGGAGTTTCTCTAAGAACTCAGAAATGTGGCCATATATATATATCCTCTAAGAGGAAAACAGTGAGACCAACAATGAATTCCACCATACCAGATATATATATTTACCTGAAAGAGACACAACAACTCTTCAGCTGAAGGCCCTGATTTTAACCTGACTTAACATATCACATATTTAAAGAAACTGCCCCTCAAATTTAAGGGACACTGATTAGGCAACAGGAATAGAGAGGAACTAAAGGGGAGTTCTGTAGATGGTCAAAGACAGAGTCCATTGAAGATTTATCCACTAATGAAAAAGTCTTGGTCTTCAAGTATTATAGGCTTATTGGTAAGGCCACTCCCAAGTGGGGAGGGCTGTGTTAGTCTTATAGGGGGCAGAGTAGTGTAGCAGTTTATAGCAAGGCTCTGCTGTAAGACAGTCCTAAGTTTAAATCTTGGCCCTGGAATTTACTAGCAGTGTAACTTTGGATAGGTTATTTAACTTCTTCGACCCTCAGTTTTCTAGATATTTAATATCTAATATTAAAAGGGGTTAATATTATACCAATTCATAGGGCTGTTGAGAGAGTTAAATGCCATATGTGTATTTAAATTACTTAGCACAGTGCTTGGCACTTAAAAAGTACACAATATATATTAGCCTTTTTCATCGTTATCAGAGCCTAGGACCGTTTAGCTAACTCCTCTGTTTCATTGCCTATTTTTCAAGATGCTTCTTGATTTTCCCAGGTTTGTCTGGCTATAGGGAGAAAATGCAATGATTATTATTATGGTCTATATGATAGCTATACTTTTTATTGTAAATTTTTAAAATGTCTTTCTAGCATACATGCCATTTTCTTTATCCTGGGTAATTTAAATCCATTCCTGAAGTAATAACTGAAGTAACATAGAGGGTTAACAAAAATCAGATTTCTAAGTTTTTATGGGTCAGTTCTTAATCTGTGTTGAATTCACCATGGTAAACACCTCTTATCAAGCCTTCTGGAATTCAGCAAACTGGCAACACTGGGCTGCACCTCAACAGATCCATGTGTCCTTCAATGGGTACTTCAGAAGGGGGAAAGTTGGTGGGGCCATTTATGGTCCCATCTGGCAGGTTTAAGGACTTCATTAACATCAGTTCATCAGCATAAGTTATGAGGAAGTGTTTCTCAAACTTCAGCAGGCATCAAAATGACCTGGATGGCTTGTTAAAGCTCTGATTGCTGGACCTCACCCCAGAATTTCTGATTCAGTAGGTCTGGGTGGGGCCCAGTAATTTGCATTTCTAACAAATTCTCAGGTGATGCTGCTAATCTGGAGACCACACATTTAGAATCACTGCTCTAAAGTGGTTCAGAATATCTATATTTTAGGATAACCTTTTGTGCTTTCATTTTTTTTTAAATGCAAAAGCATTCATTGGATGTCTGCCATGTTTAGGCATCATGCTGGTTACTGGATATACACAGATAAGCACCTACCAGGATATGGGTAAATAAACCAGGATGCCAATAACTGGAAAAATTACATTGGCAAGCCAATTAAACTATTTCATTTGGCAGCCTTTTCCTATGAAGAAGAATCTATATGGGAATTCAATCACTCTCAATAGCTTATTTCATAAGTCTAATATTAGGAAAAAAGATGTTGAGTAATGTTAATAAGCAGGGTTTTAGTAGGGAGGGAATGTTCCAATCATTCTATCTACCTCTCTGACCTTCAACCTGCCTCCTTCCTTCCCCCCAAAAAGAGTTTTCAGTCTCATTGTCAGATTGGGTTCCTTTTATGGGAACTCTTCAAAAAAGTCGTGTATGTGTGGATTTGTTCCCTGTTTCTTTCTTTTCCTTCCTTGGATTTGGATGAATGAGGTAAAACAAGACCTTCTTCCTTAAAGCACACCTTGCCATTTTGATTTTTGTCTAAGAGTATGGAAAGGCCTTCACTGTCTTTGAGGTGATAGCAAGTGCTCTAACCCAGAATCACCAGAGCTTTACATTACATGTTATTAATACCTAGCCCAGTTCATGGAAATATAGTAACTTTTTTGTCGTTACACCAATAGTTTTCATATGTTCAGATGTCTCAAGAATCTTGTGGAAGATTGTCAGTGAACATTGTGTGCTCTAGACAAATAACATCTCCCAGAAGAGCACCCCCACAAAGAGGAAAGGCGGGTGGCCACTAGATAATATCCAAAGGCCTTGATGAAGAAAACACACTGTCAAATTTCTTGCACTGGAAATATCTCTAGACTCATCAAACTACCAGTTTTCCATTAGCTCAGCCTTTCCTCATGGGATCAGAGATGGGATATAAACATGATACTGGGCACTACAACAGTGGATAAAGATCTCAAGGAGGACAGTTTAAGAAAGAATACCTAATTACTTACCCCTCCATGGAAGCTTGGAGCTTCCAATACAATGCATACTCTTTTCATTAGGGTGCAACTTGATAAACGTAGCCTCCAAGGACACCCTTTGGACTATTAAGGCCTAGAATGGTGTTCAATAATTTTGGTGTCATGGATCCATTACTAATGTTATTAAGTGGAAGCCTCTCCCCCAAAAAGATACATATCCACAAAAGTTTGCATAAAATGTCTGGGACTTCACAAAAACCCGAAGACCACTGGCCCAATGTAAAACAAAACAAACTAAAAAAAATATTCAAAAGATCAATACCTGTTTCTTAACTGATGATCTTGTCTAACTCAACAGAGATGTAATTGTCTCTCATTTTAGCTCTCACAACCCATCAGAAAACATGGTAATTGTTTTGGTGCAATCTGGCAGTCAAACAACTTCATGAGAGATATAAAATATTTCCTCTGAGATTCCTGGCATAGTCAGCCTCAAATATCCATTCTGGTGTGGGTTAGGGTCTAGTCATTGAAATTCCTAGCCGTGCCATAAACTTTTCAAGTGAGTTATTAGTGTAAGCATTTCTTTGAATATTCTTGCCAAGAATGTAGCTCCGATGTGCTTGGTGCAGCAAAGCAACAGAAAGAGAGAAATGAATGGTCGCTGCAATTATGAATGGGTTAACATTCCACTGTATTCCAGAAGAATAGACTTCAGGCAAGACTGGAAGGAGAGATTGGTGGGAGAATGGGGAGTATACAACTGTCTCCATTCAAACATGGGAACAAACCCTTCTAAGAATGACTGCAGAATGAAACACCTGCCACCCAATTCTTCACATAAAAGTTTGGCTGAAAAAACTGTGGGCAATTTGGAACAACTTTTATATTCGAAGTTAAAGGAACTGAACAAGAGAACTATAGAAATAAATCCTTGAGAATGGACTTTTATAATATTGACTGCCATTTAAGACCAATGGAACAGAAGTCAGAGGTCAGAGCTCATCTTTTCCATCTTGCACCTTCAAAATATGTTTTCCTTGTGCACCAGGATTTTGTATGGCCACTTAAAGAATTATAAAATCGTGGCTGGGATCTTGACCCTGCAGAGCTCTCTGCTTCTCACAGCTGTTGGCAACATAACCCCAATCTATTGGCTCAGATCCTCTTTAGTTCCTGTGTCCATTATTTTCTCTTCCTTTCTCTTTTTCTTATACCTCTTTCCTCTCTCATACCTTCCCTCCCTCCTTTCCCCTACTTTATTTTTTTTCCCTCTTGATTCGACTGTAAGTTTCATAAAATAAAATACCCAGATCTCAATTGTACAATTCCATCAGATTGATAAATGAAAACACCTGTGTAACCAATACCCCTATCAAGATAGAGAACACTTCCATCATTCTGGATTGCTCTCTTGTGCCCACTCCAAGTCTATCCCAGTTACCCTCAAATAGCCAATGTTCTGATTTCTTTCACCTTAGATTAGCTTTTACTGCACTAGAAATTTAGATAAATGGAATTTTTCTATCTGGTTTATATTATTTTTGGAATTGATCAATGTTGTTGCATATATTAATAATTTGTTCCATTTTATTGCTGAGTAGTTTTACATTGTGTAAATACACCACAATATAATATTCATTTCTCTTGTTGATGAGCATTTGGGTGTTTTCAGTTTGGGGATATTATGCTTATTGGTACTATTGTAAATGGTGTTATTTATAATTTTATTTTCCAAATGCTTGGTGCTGCTATATATAAAATCCTTTGGTTTTTCTAATTTATTCTATTATTTATCTATTTTTATATCATTAAATTTTGTTCGTATCCTTATTATTTCTACCCTACTTCTAACTTTGAGTTTACTAGATTCTTCAAGTGGATATTTAGATCATTGAGTTTAGACATTTCTTCTTTTCTAATATAAGATTTAAAGGTACAAGTTTTCCCCTGAGCAAAGCTTTAGATGCATCCTACAAATTTTCATATTCTGTGTTTTTCATTATCGAGTTTAAAATATTTTCCAAATTTCTTTATAATTTCTTCTTTGATATATGGATACCTTAGAAATATGTTTTTTAATTTCTGAATAGTTCAAGAAGTTTTAGACTGGCTATAAATGAAATATCAATAAATATTAAAGGATTGAAAAGAGATCAATAAAATGGAATTAAATTAGAAATAAATAACAAAGAGTTTTTTTGCCTACTGTTTTACCAAGTACTGAGAAATAAGTTTTGAAATCTCCTACTATAATTGTGAATTAATTAATTTTTTTATTCCCTTAAGCTTTGCTACATGCATTTTGAAGCTCTGTTATTAGGTGAATATACATATAAGTTGTTATGTCATTTTGATAAATTGACAATTTTATCATAATAAAATATCCCTCTTTATCCCTGCTAGTACTCCTTGGCCTGAGGTCTCGTTTGTCTGTTATTAATGTAGCCAATTCAGCTTTCTTCTAACTAGTGTTTTCATGAGAGTATAGTAAGGAATTTGACTTCCTAAAAGAAGTCTGGTCTTTGTGCCATCTTCTGTAAGGCTAAGCTCTAAAAACTTGTAATTTCCCAATGCTAAGAGTGTCTTTGTTATTCATAGTGGGACCCTTTTCCCACCGCATGCCTTTAAAGCAAACTGCAAAGCCACAGCATTCAAAATTGCATAGTATTGGCACAAGGATAGACATACTGACCAATGGAACCGAATTGAGAGTTCAGATATAGATCCTCGCATATGCAGCCAATTGATATTCGACCAGGCCACCAAACCCACTCAACTTGGAAAAAATGATCTCTTTAACAAATGGTGCTGGAAGAATTGGATATATATATCCAAAAGAATAAAAGAGGATCATCATCTCACACCCTATACAAAGATTAACTCAAGATGGATCAAAGACCTAAAAATAAGAGCCAAGACCGTAAAGCTCCTAGAAGATAGGGAAGCATCTATGAGCTCTTGTAGTAGGAAAAGCTTTCATAAATTGGTGGTAGTTGAGAATGGTGCAGACACTGTGGAGGATGGTTTAGTGGTTCCTCATGAAGTTAAATACAGAATTGCCATATGATCCAGCAATCCCATTATTAGGAATATATCTAGAAGAATTGAAAGCAGGGACATGAACAGATATATGCAAACTGATGTTAATCACAGCATTATTCACAATTGCCAAAAGTCAGAATCAACCCAAGTGTCCATCCGCTGATGAATGGATAAAGAAAATGTGGTATATACATATGATGGAATATTACTCAGCTGTAAGAAGGAATGAAGTATTGACATATGTGGCAAAATGGATCAACCTTGAGGATCTTATGTTGAGTGAAGTAAGCCAGTCACTAAAGGACAAGTATTGTTTATCTCACTGATATGAACTAAGGATATTGAGCAGACTCATGGAGATATAGTGTGGAAAATAGGTTACCAGGAGGTAGAAAGGGAGTAGAGAGTGGTAAGCTGATGCTCAATCTGGGCAGAATCTATGATAAAGTGGATGGTGGTAGTTCGGCCATGGACAGGGGTGATGGTGGTACAGTGGTGTGATTGGGTTTGATGGTGATTGAGGGTGAGTGTGAGTGGGGTTGGGGTGAGGGGTTGGGCCATCCATGGAGCTGGGGGGAGAGCTGTAGGAAGGAACAGGTGAATTCTGGGGAGGGTGAGGACTGGTTGAGAATCCAATTGTGAGAGTGTTCATTTGGTATCTATTGCTGGGGAGGGTCATTGTTGCAGGGTGTTGATGGTGGGGGGATATGTGGGGAAGGGTGCACTTGGGTTATGCCACTATGGAATATGAACCTGTTCATGAAGTCATAGGGTGTTATCTAAATGAGTGGAGACCAACACAATAACCAACAAAATATTAAACTCTCACACTGACGAGCCCTGCTACATTCTCAAATAGAGTGGCAAGAAACTCTAGAGTACATAGGCGGTGTCTAATAAAAGAAAACAGACCAATATGCCAAGCCCTTGATATTAATGCTTGTACTTATGAAACTTATTTTTGTCAAATTGAAATTTAACTTCATAATTATTGCCTAAGAGTTACCTCCTGAAAACTGCCATGGTATTTAAATGTAGCCTCTCTCTAAGCCAAACTTGGCAAATAAACTCACTACCTGTCACCTGGCATGGGATATGATTTCTGGAGATGAGATTCCCTGGCACCAAGGGATTAATACAAAGCACCAACCAGTGTTGCATTTGGAAAAAAACCTTGACCAAAAGGGGGAAACATTAAATGCAACAGAGTTTTTATGGCTAAGAGATTTCAAAATGATTCAGGAAGTCATTTCAGAGGTTACACTTGTGTACATCTCAGACAGATCTCATTAACTGCCACAGTAGACAAAGTCTCAAGCAGGTTGCTCCCAAGGCTTTAGAGACATCTGGACACTATAGGCAAGGCACACAACCCCATGAAGTCTGCATCCCATGGTGGCCCTTACCTTGGAATATGTTAATCTCTTTCCACAATGTAACAGAGTTAGACTCATTTATAATTTCCCAACACATGATTCTCCTACCCCTATTATTTGAACCTATAATTAGCACTATAATCTGTTAAATATAAGTCATGGAGACTTAAATCTTCATTCTGTTCACGTGCCGGTTGAGCCCTGAATCTCAGCAGAGATGCAGGCAACACCTACCCTCCAGTTCATTGGATTTGCCCAGAACAACTATGATGATGGACAAACCTGATCCCAGAAAACAAAGAGTACCTACAAGTGCAAGCAAAATAGTTCCTTCCATCTGCTCCATAAGATCTAAGCCCCCTCTTAATCTGAAGCAGAGCAGGCATCAGTATCCCAAAATCCTCAAGATTGAGAAATGAATAAACATATGAGGAGAATGCAACCATGGTCCAAAGCAGACTTATTATTACTGTAGTAATGGAAGAACTTGCTAAACAGACCTAAAGATAGTGTTTACCAGAGGCTCTGGGGGGAGGGGGAGGGAAGAATAGGTGGAACATGGGGCATTTTGACATATTGGAATTTTTCTGCTTGACATTGCAATGATGGGTACAGGCCATTATACATTTTGTAAAAACCTATAAAACCGTACAGTGCAAAAGGTAAACTATAATGTAAACTTAGATCTTGGTAGCAATGCTTCAATATTTGTTCATCAAGTATAAAAAAATATACCACACTAATGTAAGATGTTATTAATAGAGGAAATTATAGGATGGGGGGTGGGATATATGGGAATCCCCTACACTTTCAATGCAACTTTTCTGTAACCTAAAACTTCTTTAAACATATAGTGTACTATATGAGCAAAAGAATTATACACCATGATCAAGTGGGTTTTATCCCAGGTATGCAGGTTTGACATAAGAAAATCAATTAATGTAATATACCACATTAACAAATCAAAGGGAAAGAACCACATGTTCATTTCACTTATGCAGAAAAGGCATTTGACAGAACCCAGCATCCATTCTTGATAAAAATCACTTGGAAAAATAGGAATAGAAGGAAACTTCCTCAACATGATATAAGGCATAAATGAAAAACCCACAGGTAACATCATACTAATGGTGAATGACTGAAAATTTTCCCTCTAAGATCTGGAACAAGACAAGGATGTCCCCTGTCACCACTGTTATTCAATATTGTTCTGGAAGTTCTAGCCATAGAAGTTAGGCAAGAAAAAGAAAAACAAAAGCATCCAAATTTGAAAGGAAGAAGTAAACCACAGTGAAACACCATTTCACACCTACTAAAATGGCCCCTATTAAAAAAAACACACACACACAGAAAACTACAAGTTCTAGAGAGGATGTTGAGAAACAGGAACACTCATTCACCACTGGTAGGAATGTAAAATGGTGCAACCACTGTAGAAGACCGTTTGGCATTTCCTTTAAAAACTAAATATAGAGTACCACATGACCCAGCGATCTCACTACTAGGTTTATGCTCAGAAAAAAGTGAAAGCAGGGCCTTGAACAGATATTTGCACACTAATGTTCATTGTGGCATTATTCATAATTGCTTAAAGATGGAAGCAACCCAAGTGTCCATCAGCTGATGATGGATGAACAAAAGGTGGTATATACTTATGATGGGAAATTATTCAGCTGTAAAAAGGAATGAAGTCCTACAATGAGGATGAACCTTGAGGACATTATGCTGTGAAATAAAACAGACACAGAAGGACACTTTATTGTGTAATCTCACTGATATGAACTAAGCAAACCCAGAAAGTTCAAATCTAGAATATAGGTTAGCAGGGCATAGAATGGAAAGTTGATGCTTAATTCATACAGAATTTCTAGTTAGATAGATTATAAGGGTTTGGAAATGGATGATAGCACATTACTGTGAGTGTAATTACCAGTCCTGAATTATGTAGGTGAATTTGGTTAAAACAGGGAAACTTTAGGTCTTACATGTTACTAGAATAAAAATTTAAAGTAAAACATAGGACTGTATAACTCAGTGTACCCTATCATAGACAATGGTCTATAGTTAATAGTGCAAGAATAAGAATATGCTTTAATGAATTATAACAAGTGTATGATATTAATACAAAGTTTTATCAATAGGGTGGTATATAGGAAATAAATATACCTAATGTAAACTTTGGACTATAGTTAATAATACTATTTGAATAATCTTTCATCATTTATAATAAAGGAAACTAGAGTTAAAAATAGTACAATTATTTTAAAAAGTGTTATAAATTGAAGCAAATGTTCCATACCAATGCAAACTGTTAGTGGTGGGATGGTTTATGGGAGTTCTGTATTTTATGTATGATTGTTCTGTGAACCCACAACTTCTCTAATAAAAATTTTAAAAAAGAAAAATTGAAAAGAAAACAAAAGAAAGAAGGAATCAAGTCCTGATACATGTGACAACATGATGAACCTTGAAGACATTATGCTAAGTGTAATAAACCAGACACAAAAAGATAATTATTGTATAATCCCACTGATATGAAATAATTTGAATAAGCAAACTCATAAAATTATACTCTAGATTATTGTGTACTGGTTGCTTGGTTGAGGGTCAAGAATGGGGACTTAATTCTTAATTTGTATGGAATTTCTATTTAGGTTGATTGTAGTTTTGAAAATGAATGGTCGTGATAGTAACACGTTATTGTGAGTATAATTAACATCACTGAATTACATATGTGAATGTGGTTAAAAGGGAAATTTTAGGTCATATATGTGTTACTGGCATAAAAATTAAAAGACAAAACATAGGATTATATAACACAGTGAACCCTATTGTGAACGATGGACTCTAGTTAATAATAGTAAAAGTATAAAAATGATCTTTCATGACTTATAACAATTGTACAACACTCCTACAATGTGGTAGTGATAGAGTGGCATATGGGAATACAATACATCTAATTTAAACTGTAGACTATAGTTAATAGTACAATTTTAATACTCTTTCATCAATGGTAACAAAGGTACCACTAATGCAAAGTGTCAACAATAGGGATTATATGGTAATTTTTACGTGATTTTTCTGTAAACCTACAATTTCTCTAATTAAACAACATTAAATAATAAAATAAACACACACACACAAAGAAGTGAAACATAACATCCCTTCCTTCAGTGAACTCATGGTCGAACGAAAAACAAGTTAAATAATATTTAAAAGGGTTGTATAGCATTTTGGTTAGGTGTGAAGACTGTCAATAGATTACCTGGTTTAGAAGCCTTTCTCTGCCACTTACTAGATGTATGACACTTGTTCAACTACCTCACTATGAGTAGTTGTCAAGGTAATGCCAGATTCTGTGAAAGACAAAACTTCAGTGGTATAACATAATAGAATTTTACTTCGTGCTCCTGTAAAATCCAAATGATTGTGTAGGTGGTGTGGGGTGGGGAAACTCTGACCCACTTCTGTCATTCAGGGACCCATGCTGAACATCAACTCTGCAGGGCATGAGCACCCAACTTACATATGGATAAGAGAGAAGGTAGAGGATCATGCCAGAGGTTTCTATGTGTCAAGCCTGGGAGTGGAAACATCATACTTACTCACATTGTGTTGGCAAGAACTGTGAAGGAAAAGGTCATTCAGATGTGTGCCTGTGCAGAAAGGCAAACAAGATCAATGAACAGCTGGCCAGTCTCTGCTGTGTCTCGGTTTTCCCATGTGTAAAATCAAGGTAATAGTATCTTGAAGATTTTGTAGGTCTATGAAATAATACACATAAAGTGCTTACCCAGTGCTTGATGGTAAGTGCTTGTTAAATTGTTAACTGTTATAATTGTAAATGCTATGACAAAGATAAATGGTGCACTCAGCAATGGAAGATTGCTCAGCTCAAACTGGGATGTTACGTAAGACTAAACAGGAGTTGATTGGACTGTGGCTGCCAGTTGTGTTGGCTTCCTCAAATCACAAAATAAAATACGCAAAACTTTGTGGCCCACTTATGTATATTCAGGGTCAGCTGCATTCTATAGGCCAGCTGTGTAACCTTCCTGCAGCATCCTGGCTCCATTTTGACCAGAGGTTGAAGGAAAAAAAAAAAAAAAAAAAAAAAAAAAAAATTTATGCTAAAAAGACCTTTCAAATAGGAAGAAAATTTTAATCATTTGGATTATCTGATTATGGATAAATTGAATTTACTGTTTTTTGAGATCCAATCTATAATATTTGTGTAACAGGTGCAAATTTTCATGCCATAGTCTCATGTGTGCAAAAGTTGTAATATGCCTCAATTTTCTATAATTCTACTCAATCTTTTTTTTTTAAATTAATTTATTTTTTATTGTGGGTAAAAATGAAAATTTTCACAATACATACCAATATTGTAAAATGATATATAAATATATATGCATATAGAAAATACAATCTTTGTCTCATGTCAATTCAATCATATTAAGTTCAATCTTTTTAGTATTTTCTTCCTTCTCTTTCTCCCCCAGGGGATGTCTAAATTCTGCCATTGCTTACAGTGCATCCTGGCAGTGGGGGAAGTATAGGACCCCTTGTTGCTGTCATGTGTCCCCATGAGGCATGTACAAGATCCTACCTGGTTCTTGTGTATTGCATTCCTCTACACTGACATCTGCTCTCAACTCTCAAAGTTGCCGTAATTTGGAAGATAACTTTTTCGGTCATCCTAACTGAGGGTTCACATTGCCACCTGGCTTCTGGAGAACAGTCTACAGCCACTTTCTATTCCAAGTCCACTTGCTTGATACTCCTTTAGATCCACCTCTTCCCAACTTTTCCCACTTCTTAGTGACATGGGAAGATTTGGCTCCTTTCTCACTCCATTCCACTCTACTACAGGGCCAGGGGGAGCTATATTTAAAGTCCTCAGGCTCTTTCAACACCTGAAACTCCACATAGTCATCTCCATATCCCAGGGTCACTTCATTTTTTTCAAGCTTCCACTTCTCAGTGTTCCAGTTTAAAGTGACTAAAAGTTTAATCTTTCATGTTCCTATTCCTTTGGAGAACGTGGGAGCAGAAGATGAGTGTGGTGGTTTGAAGCTGTATGCATGCAAACATAACACATGAATGGTATGAATGCTGTATTCAACCTTCATGTTCTTAAATTTAATCCGCCACTGCAGACTGGATAGAAAATGGCAGAACTAAGACTATAAACCATGAGATAATGTTTGACAATAAATAAGTTATTAGGGCAGGCACACGGTAGGTACTCTGAGTCATACTGCTTCTTTCCTTCACTTGTAGTTAAGAACATTTTATACTAAATTTCTTCTGCTGATTAAAGGTGACAGGGTGGTGAAGCAAAGTTGAAGGTTTTTGCCATTTTCTGTTGGAATAATGAAGGCCCTTCATTTTCCTGACTACCTGGATATATGTGGCTCACACTCCAGGTCCTGGGCTCCAAACATGACTTCCTGGAGGAAGGCTTCTGACCTGTCCCTCTCTTCCAGCTTGCCCTTTCTTCTGACCCAGCAGCATTTGGCTTATCTCTCTTGCTCTTGCTCTATTGGTGGGCTAGTGTTTTTGCATATATCTCATTGGCCAGGACTATATCACATCAGAACCTCCAACTAAAAGAAGAATGAATGAGGGGATAGTTTAACTCATTGCATCCTGCCCCTTCCCAATTTGGGGCCCCATTAATGAAAAAGAAGAGAAAAATCATTAAAAGGCAAGCAACTTGCAGTGTTTTCCACACCCCAATATACCAATTTTGTTTCCTAAATATTTCTTTAATTCATCACCTCCCCTCCACTCATATTGTTCTCCTTGCCGTTTGTCTGGATGATTAAAATTGCCTACTAAATGATTACTCTCTGTTTCACTTTTGCCCTTTTAAAATTCATTCTCCACCCATAATGAATTTTCTAAAATGGAGGTTTTCTTAAGTTTCCAGATGCTATGACAAATACCACAAAATAGGTTTGCTTAAACAACAGTAATTTATTGGCTCATGGTTTCATCAGCTAGAAGGCTTACTTCTGGGTGCTGGGATCTTCCAACTGGCAGGAAACCCTTGGGGTTCCTTGGTTCTCCTGTCGAATAGCGACGTCCTCTCCTTTCTCGTCTGAGTTCTGTTGACTTCCTTCTTCCCCTGTGGCCTTCTCTCTCTATGCCTGAATTTCATTCTGCTTAAAAAGGACTCTATTAATCTGGATTAAAGCTCAACCTGATGCAGTCTGTCATGCGTTAACTAAAAATAACATCTTCACAAGGTCCTATTTATACTGGGTTCTTATCCACAGTAAAGGATTAAAGCTAGGAACATGTTTTTTCCTGGGGTATATAATTCAACCTACCACAGAGGTCTAATCTGCCACTCCCCTGTGTAAACTCTTCAATAGTACCTTATCATCTACAAGATAATATTAATACTCTTGAGGAGGGAAGCCACAGCCTTTTGTGTTTGGGCTCTGCCTACTCTTCCATTCTTACCTTCTATGCCTCTTATTCTCCATTCTGTGCTACCCAAGGTTTATCTGGAAATACTGGGAGTTCCTGCCCCATTATGCTCTTGCACACCTTTATGCAAAAGTAAAAATCATGCCCTCTCCCACCTCCTTCTTGTTTTTCATCCTTCAAGGGTATGACTCCT
Source organism: Tolypeutes matacus (assembly GCA_026826555.1). Taxonomy (NCBI): domain Eukaryota; kingdom Metazoa; phylum Chordata; class Mammalia; order Cingulata; family Chlamyphoridae; genus Tolypeutes; species Tolypeutes matacus. The sequence continues at coordinate 57,354,807 of JAKSZT010053883.1, read as the reverse complement.
CTGTGATGCATTTCTAATACCATTGGTTTGAGTGAGGAACATACCTCCTGTGTAAGGTTGGCTACATAAATTGTAGGGCCCAGTGCAAAATGAAACTGTGAGACCCATTGTTTAAAATCTATTAAGAATTTCATGACAGTAACAGCAGAGCATTAAACTAAACACAAGGCTTGCCAAGCACAGGGCTCTGTGTGAATGCACAGGCCACATGTCCATGAAGCTGGCCCTGCTCCTGTACCCAAGGACCTCATACTTCCTGTGTTGATAATGTGTTTATAACTGTCTGTTTCCTAGCTCTCATCCAGTGGTAACCTCTTGAAGATAATGGCTAGGTCATGGTTCTCCCAGTTGTATCTGGCAGGGTTACCAGATAAACAGCCAGCAGGAAGGATAGGGGTGTATGTGTGTGTTTGTGTGTGTGTGTGTGTGTATGAAGAGATAGAGAGACATTTCTTATAAAGAATTAGCTCACAACCCTGTAGGGTCTGGAAAGACTGAATTCTATAGAGCAGTCTGCAGGCTGGAGACTTTGGTAAGGTAAAGTTGAAGTCCAAAGTCTGAATTCCCCAGGAGAAGCTGGCAGGCTGGAAATTGATGTTGAAGTCTTGAGGCAGAAATTCTTCTGACCCTAGTTTCTTGCTGTTAAGACCTCCAACTGATTGGATGAACACACTCACATTATAGAGGGTGATCTCCCTCACTTAAGGTCAACTGATGGTAGATGCTAATCCCATCTATGAGATACTTCCACAGTAATGACGAGGCCAAAATTTGACCAAACAATCTGATAACAACTGGTCCAAAATTTACTTCTCAAGACCCCCTTTTGGTGGCTATAGTGATATTGATTAAAGGTCAAGAACATGAAGCAGCTCCTTGAGTAAAGACTCCTGTCTGTGGGATCTGTTCAGGTAGTTTTGTATCAGTTGGACTCATGGAATTCAAGTTTAGTAGCATGTGGGGGAGCCTGTCCACTTTCTTTAACATAGTTTTGAGGCAAATAGTGGAGATGTTGAGCATTTCCTAGGAGAGAATCGATTGTGAAAAACAGTAGAAATTGTAGGAATTAAATAAGCAAGTAACAGCAGGACTATAATAGGTGAGAAAGGAGGAAATTTGCAGGAATGTGAATCCTGCAGAGATGTATACTGTGGCTCCGTGCAGCTGCAGACTGGGCACTTGTTTGAATTTTTATTTGTGTGTTTTTGTAGAAAGAAATTTACCTCAATATGTGGAGGCCTCCATTTATGTCCTAGTTCCATTGCTCACAAGCAAATTGCTAAATTTTCTTAGTTTCTTAGATTCCTTTTTCATAAAATAAAAATAATAATAAAAGTGAAATGATTATATCAATGAAACAAGCTAAACATCATAACATTATCCAGAACATAGAAAGTGCATAATAAATGCTCTTTCTACACTCCAACTACCAGTTCCCTAAGGGCAAACAAATCTTCAATTTATTTTCCAAACCCTATCTCCTCAGTATTAGAATTATGGGTTCTCGTTCAACATAGCTTGATACTGTCTGTTTAACTCTGTTCTAATCTGCAACCAACGCGATCACCTGAGCAAGGCAGGATTGCTGTGTGTACAGAGAATTAGACAGACTGACTTTGCTATGCTATTTATAAGTTGTGTAGTTTGGCATAAGCGGTTAAGTTTCATTGAACCTCCATTATTTTTTTCCATGTTTTAATGGGGATTATTTTTAATAGTTGTTGTGGAGAATTTATGAAATAATGCTCACAAAGCCTAAATGCCGCAGAGTACCTTGCCAATGCTAAGTGCTTAATGACAGTTATTTTTATTTGTCAATCCTGTACCAGTCATCCTGCTAGAGCAGCTGATGAGAGGAGTGAATTCTAATCCCCACTCGTTTTCTTAAGACTGTGTGCTATTGGAAAAGCTATCCTACATTCTCCAGGATGTACTAGACCATGTAAGGTCCATTCTATCTATAAAATGATTTCCCCTTATAAGTTGTAATGTATTAGCTAAAAGTAGTTTTTAAAATAGCCATTCAATTTAGGCACAATACTGCTGATGAGAAAAATAAAGCTTAGGGAGTTAGAATAATTTGAAGATCAGGGCATGAGAAATGATGAAGGGAAGGTTTCCACCTGTCTTAGTTTTCCCGAGCTGCTATAAAAAATAACACACTATGGGTTGGCTTAAACAATGGGAAGGCATTGTATTATGGTTTTGGAGGCTAGAAGATGTGCTTCTTCCTGTGGTCAGTAGTGTTCTGGGTGGTGGCAATCCTTGGGTCCCTTGTCTCTCCTGTCACATGGTGATGTCCTCTCCTTTCTCTTCTAGGTTCCCAGCTCCTTCTTGTGGCTTTCTCTCACTATATCTGAATTTCTTGCGCTTATGAAGAATGCCAGTAATCAGGATTAAGGCCCACTCTGCTTCAGTTAGCCACACATTAATTTACAAGGTCCTATTTACAATGGCTTCACACCTACAGGATGTGGTTTAAGATTAAGCCATCTATCACCACAGCCCTTCTGCTTAATGTCTATGTATATTGACACCCATGTAGTTACCCTAGGAAAGAATCTCTGGGTTTGCAACTCCTTACTTCTCTTTCTCATTTTCTGGATACCTGTCTGCAAGACAGGCCTTCTGGGACCTCCAAATGTTTCTCTGGCCTCTCAGCAAACTCATCAATCACTCTTTGTTCTACAAAAATAAAGTAGTAACAACAGCTAAAGAAGAGCATGTTGTTTCTATTACTTGTTCTTTTTCTCAATCCAGTTACAGTTTGGCTGGGTAGAATTTTGTCACCACCAAGAGCCCTTGCTCACCATGACATTGAATCTGAAGGACAAGCAGCCAGGTGTTCTCACCAGAATGAGGATCCAAAGGGCTGGCTTACCAGTCATTGTAAAGGGAAGTAGGAAGAGCTCTGGGGTTTTTGCCTGCCCAAGATCTATTCCCCCTTTCTTTGGTCATAGAGAGTCTCTGGAGAATCACACCTCTCCACTCCCAGTCTGTGTTATTCTATTAGAACTGGTCCCATATCCTGGCTCTGAATATGGGCACATAACCCAGGTCAGGCCAGTCAGAGTCAGTCCTAGAATTTTTGCTAGATCTATTGGGAAGGAAGAACTCTATTTTTTGTAGTGTTCTTAGCTGTTAGGATATCTTGGACTGCTGATGGCCATTGTGCCTGCCCAACTGCCCAAGAACATAGCAAACACAGAGAAAGCAAAGCCAAGGGATGGAAAGGGACACATTTCTGGTGTTGGTTGAGTACATGGACCCAACTTTGCTTGATGTCTGCACATATATGAGCCAATCTATCTAATCTTTCTATATTTTTTCCTCTGGTTTTTTGTTTAAGCCACTTTGTATAAGCTTCTGTCATTTACAACCCAGAGATCCCCAACGCATACAGAAAGGAATGGATATAAAGCTTGAGCTGGCAAGGAAGACCATCTGATTCTTTTTTCCTCTCAAAAGTCATATCCTACCATTGACTCCAGCTATTAATATTTCCCAACTTGTGGTAGGCAGAATAATGATATCCCAAAGGTATCCACATCCTAATCAAATACCACGAACCTGTAAATATGTTACTTTATAAGACAAAACAAATATTTACAGACTGTGAGACACACACACAGTGTTATGATGATGTGATAAATCCTATAGTGGAAGTAGGCACACAATTATATTAAAGCACAGGAAAGATTCACATCCTTCTTGTAGATGAATAAGAAGGAATTCTTCATGAAGACAGGAAGGAAAGTGCTTACTAGACAGAAGGAAATTTCTGTAAAGTCCCTGAGACTGAAGACTTGAAGAAGTACAATGTATTCTGAAATGGTAAAATGTATGAAAATTTATGGCAGTCATTCTTCATCCTATCAAAGCCTTTCTTTTTATAAAAAGTGCCTCCTTCATTATCCTCATATAAAAGACATAGATATTATAACCTACCTATAAACACATATATATCATATATATGATATATATATAGAGTGCCTTAACTATAATATAAGGGAAGAAAAAAGTAATTTATAACACAAAATTATGAATTTCAATATATAATTGCTGCTTAGGCATGACTACATTAATGAAGTAGTCATTTTCTTATATCTATGCATGGATTATCTGTGAATTCAATAGAAAAATATGCAAATTGATACAGATGTGTTATATTGTCAATTCAAATGTCATGAGCAGTGCATCAATGACATTGTTTTTCATGTCATCAATGACGATGATGCATCAATGACATGAGCATCAATGATAATGTTTTTCAAAAAGAATGGTGAGGGAGGATTGTGGGAAGATGACATTGGCTCAGCTCTCTCACAAAAACAATGGAGAAAGAGCCAAAAGCTGCCTGAGGGATCTGCTCTGGGAGTCAGCAGACCAGGACAGTGATTCACAACTCCAAGAGGGTGAGGGACAGAGAGAGGAAGACCCTGAAACAACAAACTGTGAGTTACTAAATCTTCCTGCTGCCGGCCAGGAGTCCCCTCCCCCACCCCCAACATTTAGGTGGCGGTAAAACCCCTGGCTCATTGCAGCTGACTGAGAGGCGAGCAGACATCTTCCTCCCTTTCAGCTGTTACAAGCAAAAAGGGCGGGGGTCGGAGGGTTTTTCTCCAGTGAATTGGGCCAGTAGAGTCTGCTTTAAAATATTGGCTTTGGCCAGACCAAAATAAAGGAAAACCTAGAGAGACACCTCCTTGGAAAGGTTCATAAATGTTCGCCATCTGCTGGCTGGTCTGGAAATTGCACGGACAAAAACTGATTGGCTCTTTGTTCTCTACCTTCTGGGAGAAAATCTGCACCCCACTGGTGAGTCTCTGACACAATTTTGAATAACTTAAGCTGGGCAATTTTAAAGACTTAGGATAAGTTGAATCAAATATCAAAGAAGAGTTGTGAAAAAAATAACAATAGGCTAGAGAGAGAAATTGTCCATTGGAGTAAACTCACCAACATATTCAGATGCCTAGATATCAACAAAAAATTACAAGCCCTACTAGGAAACAGGAAGAGATGGCCCAACCAAAAGAACAAACCAAATATCCTGAAGAGATACAGGATTTAAGACAATTAATAAATGATAATCACACAACTCTCCTAAATCAGTTTAAAGAATTGAAAACAAAATGACTAAAGAGATTACAGATATTAAGAAGACATGGTGGGGGCGGATGTGGCTCAAATGGGTGGACATCCATTTCCCATATGGAGGGACCGGGGTTAGATCCCCACGACCACCCAGTAAAAAAAAAGAAAAATATAGAAGGCATGTGGGCCACCAGGCCCTGTGTGTGGATGTGCCATCAGGCCCCACAAGTGGGTGCACCGCCAGGTCCCGTGTGCGGGTGAGTACCCCAGGCTCCACGAGTGGGTGCGCTGTCAGGCCCCATGTGTAGGTGTGCCACCAGGCCCTGTGAGCGGGTGAACCCCCAGGACCTGTGCACAGTTGTGCCCCAGTACCTGTGCGTGGATGCGCCATCAGGCCCTGCTGAGCCATGCAGCAAGATGATTACATAACAGGAGAGTGACACAAGGGAGAGTGAAGACGAGATGCACCAAAAAAAACCAGAAACTAAGGTGGCGCAGGTGGTGGACTCTTCTCTCCCACATAGGAGGTCCCCAGGATAGAATCCTGGTGAAGACAGAAGTAGAAGGATGAGAAGAGAAGGCAGGAAACAGACACAGAGAATTGCACAGCTAATGGACACAAAAACAGCAAAAATGGGGGGGCGGTAAAAATAGATAAAAGTAAATAAATAAATAAATCTTAAAAAAAAAAAAAAAGACACAGTGAGCATAAAGAACAATTTGAAAGTCTGCAAAGAAAAGTAACAGACCTTATGGGAATGAAAAACACCATGAATGTGATTATTAAAAATACATTAGAGGGGAGTGGATGTTGCTCAAGCGGTTGAGCACCTGCTTCCCACTTGGGAGGTCCTGGGTTCAGTTCCCAGTGCCTCCTAAAGAAAAACATACAAACAACCAGCAGACAATGAGCAAAAACAAATGAGCAGACAACAAGCAAAACAATGAGCAATCAGATTAGGGAGGCAACTCAGGGGAGCCGATATGGCTTAGTTGTTGAGTGCCAGCCTCCCACACATGAGGTTCTTATTTCAATCCCTGGTCTTGGTGCCTCAAAAAAAAAAAAAAAAAAAAAAAAAAAAATACATTAGAGGTACATAAGAGCAGATTTGAATTGCTCAAAGACAGAATTAGCTATTTCAAACAATGAACATCTGAACTGGAAAAGAACATATCTGAACAGAAAGATTAGAGAATAGAAAAAATAGAACAGAGTCTCAGGGAATTGAAATACAACATGTAACACAAAAACATACACATAATAGGTGTCCCAGAAGGAGAAGAAAATGGAAATGGGACAGAAAGAATATCTGAGGAAATAATGACTGAAAACTTCCTTACCCTTATGAAAAAAATAAGTATCAATATCAAAGGACAACATACTCCAAACAGAAAAAATCCAAATAGAACTACCCCAAGACACCTACTATTCAGAATGACAAATATCAGAGGTAAAGAGAAGATTCTGAAAACAGCAAGAATGAAGCAAATACAAGGAACCCCGATAAGATAAAGTGCTGACCTCTCATCAGAAACCATGGAGGAGAGAAGAAATTGGTATGATGTATTTAAGGTACTGAAAGAGAAAAACTGCCAGCCTAGAGTTCTGTGTCTTGCAAAACTGTCCTTCAGAAAGGAAGGGGAGTTCAAAGTCTTCACAGACAAACAGAAACTGATAGAATATGTTACCAAAAGACCATAGTTACAAGAGATACTAAAGGGAGTGCTGCAGCCTGAAAGAAAATAAAAACAAGGGCGAGAGACTTGGAGAAGAGTGTAGAAATGAAGATTATTAGAAAGGGTAAATTAGAGGGTAAAAAGCTAGACAATAGTACTATATGACAACAGAAAGCCAAAGTCAAAATGGATGAAGTAGGTAATGCTTTTATGGTAATAACATTGAATGTTAATGGCTTGAAAACCCCAATAAAAGACATAGACCAACAGAATGGATTAAAAGATATATGAACCAACTATATGTTGTCTACAAGATACTCACCTCAGACATAAGGAAACAACTAGGTTAAAAGTGAAATATTACTTTGTTGAGTGCCTTAGTTTCTTTATTGATTCTCTGTCTAGATGTGCATGTAACTGTGAATCTTGACATTCCATGGGTCGGGATAGGGTGGTATCATGGGCCCTGGGGGGCTGGGGTCAAGGGAACAGTCAAGATCTAATGGGGTGTTTGGTGGTCATGGGTAAGGTTTTTTTCATTACCTTACAGTAATGGACACAGGACATGGTAAATATCATCAAAATTATTAAACTATCAAAAAAAAAAAAGTGAAATATTAGAAAAAGATATTCCGCATAAATAGTAACCAAAAAAGCTGAAGTAGAGATACTAATAACAGAAAAAACAGATTTTACATCCAAAACTGTTATAAGGGATAACAAAGGTCTGTATATATTAATAAAAGGGGTAATTCATGAAGAAGAAATAATTATACTAAATATTTATGCACCTAACTTCAGTGCTCCAAGATACATGAGGCACACACTAGCAAAGCTGAAGGGAGAAATAGATGTCTCTACAACAATAGCTGGGAGAAAATATTTGGTAATCACATATCTGATAAGGGTTTAAGATCCATGATACATAAGGAGATCATATAACTCAATATAAATATATTACATTAAATATGAATTGCATATATAAGACAGTTTTTCTTTGAAGCTGAACAAATGTAAGTTAATACTACAAAATTATAATATCAGAAAACAACAACAACATTATACTAATGAAGGAGACCAGACACAGAGTACTACATATTGTATGATTCTATTTATATAGAATGTAAATATAAATCAATTTATAAAGATGAAATTAGATTTGTGGTTATATAAGGGCTGAGGAAGGAATGCTAAGGGGTGTGGAGTCTTTCCTTTTGGAGTAATAAAAACGTTCTAAAATTTTTGAGATGATGAATGTTCAACATTATACTAAACATTATACTAAAAGCCATTGATTATACACCTTGGATCGATCATATGGTATGTGAATATATCTCAATAAAACTGCTCATAAACAAATAAAAAAAAGAGTGGTAAGGAAATCTTGGTAAAATTCTGGAAAACCAAATTATACTCTTAGTCCAATGGAAAAGGTTGGTGCATTTCCTGGACAAATCAGGTTATAGGAAAACCATGTAAACCTATGGGAAAGATTATTTGCACCTGAAATTAAAAACAGAAAAATATAGATGAGGAGAAGCTTTTCCGTTTCTGCCTGTGGGTTATGGCTAAGGGAACGGGTAATAGTTGGAGCTGCTATGAACTTCTTGAAATCATGAGGAGGCAGAACTGAGTACAAAATCTAACATGAGCCATTGATGATGTCATTGAGTTATTAATTTAATTAACCCTGAAAACTCCCTATGTCTAAAATTGCTATTACATGAGATAAATTTACTTATTTTTAAAGCCAATTCTGTTTCTTCTTATTTGCAGCCAAAGTATTATAATGGATATAATGATACGGCCTAGTCCATTGGTGAGTCACAGACAGACCAGGGTGTAGCAAATGCTGTCGTGACCTATTCTTTTTCCTCTAAGAGTTGTTATGATGCAAGATAAAATGTGCAAAAATAGCCTCTACACATTGTTGGGCATGTGTTAAGTTCACTGTAATTGATGGTTGTCATTCTTATTATTCGAAAGGTAAACATTAGGTTTCTGAGCTGTGTATTAGTTCCTAGTGCTGCTGCAATAAATTGCCACAAACTTAGTGGCTGAAAACAACACAACTTTATTATATCATAGTTCTGTAGTTCAGAAGTCCAAAATGGTATCACTGGCCTAAAAATTAAGGTGTCTCTAGGGCTGTATTCCTTTCTGGAGGCTCAAGGAGAAAGTCCATTTTTGTACCCTTCCAGTTTCTAGAGGCTGCTCATATTATTTGGCTCATGGCTTTCTTCCTCCATCTTCAAAGTAAGTAAACTTGCATATCTCTGAGCCTTTCTTTCATAGTCAAATCTTCCTCTCTGACTCTACTCTTCTACTTCCCTCTTTCAGATAAGGACTGTTGTGATTATATTGGGCCCAACCTGATAATCCAAATAATCTCCCTATTTTAAGATCAGTTGATTAGCAACCTTAATTCCATCTGCAACTTTCATTTTCCTTTGTTATGTAGCCTAACATAGTCACAAGTTCTGGGGATTTGGACATGCACATCTTTGGGGGCCATTATTTTGCCTACCACCATCTCTTCCACTCAACTGGGAACTCCTTCACGGGAGAGATTCTGTTTAATTAATTAAATCTTTGCATTTTCAGCAACTAGCACAGCTATTGATACAGTATAGAAAACACCCAATAATGTACCTGAGCAGATAACTTACTGAACAAATGCATGAAAATTAAAAGAAGTGCCACAGTATAAAAGCAGAATGTTAAAAAATTAAGGGAGATTAAGATTGATTGATGAATGGATAGTCGTTTTGAGGTCTGAATAGGTAAGTGATAAAGCAAGTATAGCAAATGTTAATTGCAGAATTTAAGTGGAGGGCATATGGGCTAATTTTTTTTTTCGATCTTTATGTATATTTTAAACTTTTAATAATAAAATGTTGGGGAAAATTCTGGGAAAAATGTTAATCCGAACCTCAGCTTTCTACATAAATATTTGCAGAAGGATGGATAAATTTAGTGGAAATCTACTTGCTAATTAGCTCAGAAATTAAGATGGAGATCAGGACAATCTGTCCTTTCCACGTTTCTGATGCACTGATCCTTTTCTGGAAAGCATTATGCAATATGATCAACACTCCATTCAGAGGTGCTTATGTGCTGAAGGAGCAGTTGCTGCAACAAGCTTGCTGATTAGAAGCTGCGCAGCTAGTCCTAGCAATCTGGGTTATTGTTGAACGTGGGCTGTAAAGCAGCAGGTGTCTTGTTGTCTGGAGAAGTCTTCTGGGAGCCCCATAGTTACTGTGCATTACAGAGAATGGATTTTATCCAGCTATGTATATGATACTCAGATGGAAAAAGAATGCGTGGGAGGTTACTTCAGTGATTTCAAGTCCAATTATAAACATTAAATTATATGGTTTGTTTATGACCTTGTTGAAGCAAAAGTAAATAAACTCTTTGGCAGGGAATAAGCCAGTAATTACTTCATTTAGTCACTTAATGAGCGTTGTCTGAGCACCTACTATGGGCCAGGCTGTGGATGTGATATTTTGATGTAGAGATAAATCTGTGGCAGGTCTTGGTGTGGGTCATCCACTTTAAACCTCAGGGAAATCTCAAGGCCTACAACTCTCTCCCATCCCAGGCCCAGAGCTCTATTCTGGATCAAGGACAAATGAATTTTTTAAGGATGCACACAATGGAACCAGCATTGAGAAGGTTACACTTTCAGACAGTTGCGCAGTGAAAACTGGACCCAACTGGTGGCTCACCCTCTACTATCTCGACTAAAGCTTTAGTAAGGCAAGATGAAGTCTGGTGGCAGTATCTTGGGAACTGCCTTTGACTTTGGAAGGCCAAATGTGACAACGTGGGGGTCCCAGCCAGAAGAATACCTGGAGTGGATGGTTTAGATCAGTTCTGTTCTAGATAATAGGGGAGAAATATAAAAAGGAATATATAAGAGTATAAAAGGGCTTCAGTTTTTTAACCCAGCATTACAGGATAGAGGCCCACGTAGGGATTCAGGCTAGGGATTGAGCTTGTAATAAAAAAAGAGTGTTCCTTATATAGAGATATATTCCTCAAAGACCAAACTGGGGTCTCTGTAGAGGCAAACCTTTTATCAAAAGTCAGGGACTCAAATTTCTAACAATTTTTTTTTTTTTCAGGAGACATATCTTACACATATCTCAAGGAACTTATATATTAGAAGGTGAGATAAGATATGCACTCCCACAGTGACTGATCATTCAACTACCCCCTTACTATAGTAATAGTCGTTATTATTCTACATTCCTGTCTTCTTGACCAGATTTTGAACCATTAAAATCAGGAACTATTCTTTACTGATCTTTCTATTCCTAGTGCCCAGTACAGTGGCACATTAGTGTTTAGTAAATATTTTTAAAAGGATAGTGACATTACTTCAGCTGAGGGAATGAGGATCATGTCATTGAGGAGGTAGAGAGTCTTGAAATATAAAAGATGCAATTTCCAGTAAGAGGGAACATGATGAGCAAAAGCTGGGAAAGGGGGCAGCACAGGAAGTCCAATCACAAAAAGGGATGGTTTGTCTGAAAGTGGGGTTTGGAAATGTAAATATTGGGGGATAATTTAATGTCCAGCTAAGGTCTTTGAATTGACTTTTATAGACATCAGAAAGCTATTAAATCTTTGACAGAGATACCAATATAGCCAGAGTGATGCTTTTAGAAAAATGGTTTCCACGGTCAAGTTTCCTGTCTGGGGTGACTGACATCAGGAATGACCTCACCCCCGACAGTCCCAACAGTTTAACCCTATCTTGTGTATAATACACCAACCCCCCAATTCATATGTGATACCTGCATAGTTACTGGGGAGTCATTCCTTACATCACTGCTAATACAAAGGTTACTTTGGGGCTAGCTTTTATCCAAGAAATTCATCAACCCAGGGTCACAAGGAATCCATTGCAGGAGGAAACAGTAGCTCAGGAACCTCCTTAAATTTACCACTGGATTTATTTCCAATTCCTTTGTAATCTCTTCCTTAGAGATTCTCAGTAAATTCTGAGCTCACAGAGATTTGCATTTAATTCCAGTATTTGGATTGTGAGAGCTTTTAATACCTGTGGACTTGGCTGAAACAGAGAGTAAATGCATCCCCATTAATCAGAACTGGACTGAGTCATGTTATAGAAGCCACAGATTTCTACAAGAAAATTAAAAGGCAATATCATTTCACTTCTGCTAAATGTTTTCTTATGATTCAGGGGGAAAATTGGGACACTCTATATTGTGTCCAGTGACTATGCCAAAAATATATCATCTAGAAACACGACAAATGAAAGTATAAATAGGAACTGCTCAGAAGGGGTTAGCCATAAATCACTGAATGAGCAGGAGCACAGGATCCTTTTATTGTGTTGCTTAAAATGTGAAACATCATTGGTGACTTTGAGAAAAACAATTTGATTTTTTGTACAGCCACATTAGCACGTTGTGGGAAATAGGAAAGTATAATTTCCCTAGGTGAAAGCAAAAGCAAGATGTAAAATTTTCTGATGTTTCTAGAATCATATAAACTGCTTTGAAAAATGGAATGGGGTTTGTTAAAGAACAGAAATGACGGTGGTTTCTGGAATGGTGAATTTTCATCTTGAGCATTTAGAAATCTTGGTATGGTGACGGGCTGGCTTTGGGTCAAAAATGCACTATAATAAATTGGATTGAGGCAGTGGCAACAATTAAGGGACTTTTCTGTTGGGGTCTTCTAATTCCTCCATAGTGCTTACTCTTAGAAAACCTTTCTCCATATTTTAAAAGGAACTGCTTTTTGAAATCCTGAGTTATAGTGTACACAATTATTTTTTTCTTAGGAAAAAAAAAAGAAATTGTAGTTTCTGCTGGTTTAGAACAGGAAATTATGGCAAAAAGACTCTAAGACCTCTTTCACTGATATAAGTGCTAAGTATTTTAATAATGCTATGTTGTTGTTAATATTAAATAGATAAGTAAAAATTATCTTATGTATAACATTCCTGTTACGCCAGTTATCATTTTGGTTAAAAGAAATACATTTCCTTTTGCTTAAGAGCCTAGTCATTGAGATTGCCACTTTTAATTTCAGAAATCCAGTACAGATGTGTGGAATCTAGTGGATTAGTTCCCAGAACTAACCCCTTAGGAGTTAGGCAGGAGTTACGTGAGGAGATCTGAGCCATTGAATACGATTCAATGCTGTAATTTCTCAGTGGCCCATTTTTTCATTAATTTTTACTGTGTATAAAGCTATCCTGAAACAATAGCAATTTGTTATAGTTCATGATTCTGTAGGGTAGGTAATTTTGTCTGGACTCAGCTCTGGGTAGTTCTTCTGCAGATCTCATCCAGGCTCATTCATGTAGCTAATGGTCAGCTGGATGGCTGGGAGGGTGGGAGACTTGTTGGTACCAGCTGGCCTCACTTACATGTCTGGAATTTGAATGGGGCAACTGATGCAACTGGACCACATGTTTCTAGGATCTGGTAGGGTTAGACATGGCTTCTTCCCTTGGTGTCTGGGTTCCAAAAACATTGAGTGGGCAAACTCAAATGTGAAAGCACTTATCAAGCTCCACTTTTACCATGTTTGTTAATATCCCATTGGCCAAAGCAAGGTCACATATCTAAGTCCAGATTCAAAGGGTGGGGAAATAGACTGCAAACCATATAAGCATGTGGGTTGGCTTTTCCTCTTTACAGGTTGGCTATAAAAATAATATTAGCAATCTCACCTTCCCCAAGGCTTTTAAAGGAAGGAGCTAAAAAATGTTGCATGTGTATGCTTGTGTATATATGTGTGTGTTTGTGTGTCTTGATCAATCTATAATATATAACTTAATGATATGATCCCAGAGGTGGATATATATATCCTAGCTCTATTGGTGATTAGTTTCTTGGCTTCGGGCAAATTAGCCTTTCAGTATCCTAGTTTCCTCATTGCATCATGGGACTAAGAATAATATGTATCTCATATGTTTATTTTGAGAATTGAGCTAACGATTGTAAGACTTGGAAAAGTGCCTGGAGCACAGTGTGATCTTGGTAAGTATTAGCTATTATTATTTTTGGACCTGTAACTCTGTAGTAGTTTCCTATTGCTGCTGTAGCAAATTACCACAAACTTAGTGGCTTAAAACAACAAAAATTTATGATCTTACAGTTCTGAAATCTGAAATGGGTTTCACTAGGTTAAAATCAAAGTGTTGGCAGGATTGTGTTCCTTTTAGAGGCTCTTAGAGAGGAGGATCCATATCCTTTCAGTTTCCAACTTCTGGTGGCTGCCTACATTCCTTGGCTCATGGTCCCCTTTCTCCATCTTCAAATCCAGAAATACCATCACTCTGGCCTCTGCTTCTGTCATCACATCACTTTCCTAACTCTAATTATTTTTTACCTCTACAGACCCTTGTGATTACATTGAGCCTATCTGGATAATCTGGGATAATCTTCTCATCTGAAAATCCTTAACTTAAGTACAAGTGCAAAGTCTGTTTCACCGTGTAAGATATCATAGTCACAGCTTCTGAGGATTAAGTCATGGGCATTTGAGCGGAGGGAGGCATTATTCTGTCTACCTAGAATATTCTCCATCTTAAGATGTGGATCATAATTCCATGAGGAGAAACCTGTCAAAAGGCTTTCCTTAACCATGAATTATTAGGGAGAGGTTCTAGTATCACTGAAAAATGTCTTTCTTCTACAATTTTGAGAGGGTGTCTTTCCACTCTAAACTGCCAGGAGAGAGAATAGTCATTTTAAGGGATGAGTCAGAAGTGGTTATCAACCATTTAACAGGTAGAGCATTGTGGTAAAGAAAATGTCATGTATTCACCAAATCCTATTTACATTTCCTCTGGCAATCAGCTACAGTTTATAGAGACAAATTCTTAGCAAATGGAAGGAGAGTGGCCATGATCTATGTCATTTATGGGCTGAGGCAGTTAAAAGCAGATGTGCCTTCTCTATGGTAACTTCCTTTGTCAGATGGTTTCATATAAAGGATTCATCAGAGGCCCCAGGGGATGGCTGAAACACAAGATATAAGGACTCTGAGTTTCTGAGTGACTGTATGGTACAAAACCACACCCTCACCTTCCTTATGTTAAATCAATGATAGGTGAAGTTGCTTGCTTCAGTAGTTGAAAATACCACTGTGACTAATACAAGCAGTTTCCCAAACACTGGTCTGCAGAAAGACTCACTAGCTCCTAATCTTCCTACTCTCAGAAAAGCAGAAGTGGTTTGTGCTCCATCTTGGCTACATTCATTTACTCTTCCACTCCTGGACTGCATGCAGAGACTTTAGATACTTTGCTAGACTATAATATAATTTTGATTATGGGATACTGAAAAAGGGTGGTGGTTATTGATGTTATGCTTCTGGCTGCAATAATATTCACAGAATCACAAGAATTTAAAGAGCTGCTAATGATCACCTCATTTTGCTGCCTTATTGAACAGTTGAGGAAACTTAATCCCATAGAGTTTCAGTGATTGTTCTAAAATTTTCTGGTAAAACTCAACAGTGGACCTGAGACTTGAATCAAATGCAGCGTTAAGTTCAGCTCCCAGCATAGTGTCCGGTGTAGGAGGGCTTCTGTGAGTTGTTGTCAAATAAGTGAATGGATGAATGGTGCACTCATCCTTCAATGTCCAGCTCAATGCCAATTTCTCCGTGAAGGCTTTCTGAAAATCTCTCATTTCAAATTAATCTCCTTCCTCTCTCCTCCTCAAAGATAGTATTGATCTCTACATAGCATTTGGATGCGTTAATTTGCATGTATCTCTCTAGCCCTGGAGGGACGAATAGAGTTTACTTTATGTGCCAAATTGGATTGATAGGTGATGGATGCCTGGATCACAATATTCAAATGGAGTATGAGACCTTACACAGCTTGGTGGAAAAGAATACCATATATGATTTGTAATGTTTGCCATAAGAAAGGATTAGAAAATAATGGAACATGTGCCATATATTTATCAATCCTAGTCTATTATCTATTAGAATAAAAACTTAAGAAAGAGGTGCAATGTCTTTTTCTGCTTAGTACTGAGAAGATTATCTTGGGTATAATAAATAGATGCTCAAAAATATTTTTTGAATTGGACTGAAATTAAATTCACATGACACTGAATCTAAAAGTCCCTTCAAACATGGATCTCCCATTTATCTCTCCCAAACTTATTTTTTTCCCCCCATATATTCAAAGATTTTTTTTTTTTGAGGGGTATTCTAAGTCTCTATGGCTCATTTCCATTTAACAATGAATCTCTCGAAATGTTTATTTTAAAATATTCATTAATTCTATCTTTTCTGTTCTTTAGATCAGATAAATGTATCCAAATTAGTATATTTCTACTATGTGAGGATAATAGCTCTAGGTAACCTGGATAGCATGCCAAGAGGGGCTGTACCTGCCAAATAACAGCAAACGCAGTGACCAATTTACCCATTTAAAGATGTATCCTCAAAGAAAAGAAAGGAAGTGATGGATATAAGACAGAGGAGGCGAAAATAACAATATTGCTTTAAATTCAAATGAAGAAAAGCCTTCTCAGAAGAAACACAATAAATCTGGGAAACTAGCCATATATATTCTCTGATATATTTTTCAAAAACCAGGCTAGATATAATTACGCTCTAATGTCCTATTGACGTGGATTCCTGGGGTAAATGCAAATTATTGGTTAAGTTTTTCTCTCTTATAATTACTTTACAAAGAAAGGAACTGACTTGGAGGCCCAGGGCTATGAGGGAAATACACTGTGATGATAGAACGTATAGACTCTTTACTTAAAAGCAAGGGTAGAAAAGCTAGAATGTATTATTTGAGATATTCTGGAATTTTAAATGGTGCTCAAGCTTTGAGATTTCATTTTTATATTTGCCTGTGAACATTAGATCCATATGCCCACTTTTGTAGTTCAAATTTGGTCCTTAAGGCATTTGAGAAAATGACACTAAAGCATTAGTCCTCCATTTGCAATACTATTGAACACCTTCCCTTAGGAGTCCCAAGGGTATCTCAAACTTACCATGAATAGCACTGACCTCATCTCCACCAGGAAATACGGTATCAGCAAGCTCTAAGTCTTTCAGGCACAAAGCCTTGGGCTAATCTTTGGCTCTACTTTTTCCCTCATGTACAACATCCATTTGGATGTTCAGTAAGTCTTATTCATTCTATCTCCAGAGCATGAGAAGAGGATGTGTGGAGACCCAGTTCTGTCACTAACTAAATGTGTTTACTTGTATATGTTACTTACATCTCTGGGCCTTAGTTTTTGAATCTGTAAGTCTCTATAAACTTTATGTATGACTGATAATCACTGCCATTACATATACTTCTATTATTAATTCTCCTGCTACCATCCTCCTGTTCTCTTTATCTCCATTGCTACTACTCTAGTTCAGAACCTCAGTATTTCTTTCCTGGGGTCTTGTATTATCCTCTTATCTGGTCTCTCTGCCTCAAGGCTATTGCTCTATCCTTTTAAAACTTTTCTTTATTAGGGAAGTTGTGGATTTGCAGAACAATCCTGCATAAAATACAGGATTCCCATCTACCATCCTATTATTAACATCTTGCGTTGGTGTGGAACATCGCTCTATTTGTGTTTTCAATATATATTTTTTATTAGAGAATTTGTGAGCTTACAAAACAATCATGCATAATGTGCAGAATTCGTATCCATCACCCCTCCCCAATACTTTGCATTGTTGTGGAAGTTTTGTTACAGATTACAAAAGAACATGATCAGACTATTACCACTAATGATGGTCCATAACTTATGTTTATTATATTTTTTCACATACACCCTATTTTAACACCATGTATTAGTATGGTATATTTGTTAGAGTTCATGAGAGAACACTCTTATAATTGTACTGATAACCACAGTCCATCTCTCACCATTGTTCACTGTTATACAGTCACATGCCTTGTACTATTTATCCAAATTGTACCCTCTATGACTCTCACTTCCATTAGCGAGTTGTGTAGTCATAACTTCAGTAAATTTTTCAATGTTTTCCTCAGGCCAAAAGAAAAAATCTCATACTCCCTGTTATTTACTTTTAGCTTTGGTATAGTACCTTCTTTGACACTGATGCAAGAATATTACAATATTGCTGTTAACTATAGTCCATAAATTAAATGAATTGTATTTTTCCCATGCATCACCATATTCTTACCACCTTGTAATGGTGACGTACATTTGTTCTAGCTCATGGAAGTACATTCTTGTATTTGTACTACTAACCACAATCCTTATCCACCTCAGGGTTCACTATGTTATTCAGTACCTGGATTATTCTCTAGCTTTCTTTCAATTGAAATTTAAGTCCCTAAATTACCTCTTTCAGCCACAATCCCATTTATAAAACAGCTGTGTTAGTTATACTCACTATGCTGTGTTACCTTCAACTCTATCCATTCCACTTTTATAGTCTAGCTAATTAAGAATTCTTCATACATTAAGCCTCAGTAATCCTTCACAGCCCTCAATTTATCCCCTAGTAATCTATACCTAAGATTCTAAATTCATGTGTTTATTCTTTATATTTAGTTCATTATTAGTGAGACCATACAATATTTGTCCTTTTGTGTATGGCTTATTTCACTCAGAATAATTTCCTCAAGAATCATCCTTGTTTTTATATGTATCCCAATTTCATTTCTTCTTACAGCAGCATAGTATTCCATTATAAATATACTGAATAATACCGCTTGAACATTAGTGTGCAAATGTCGGTTCACATCACAGTTTTCAGTTCTTCTGGATATATTCCTAGTAGATGGATTGCTGGATCATATGGCAGTTCTATATTTAGCTTTCTGAGGGACTGCCAAACTATCTTCCATAGAGGCTGCACCATTCTGCATTCCCACCAACAGTGAAGGAGTGCCCCTATTTCTCCACATCCTCTTCAGTCCTTGTTGTTTTCTGTTTTTGTAATCATGGCCATTCTATGAGGTGCAAGATTATATATCATTGTAGTTTTGATTTGCATTTCCCTAATAGCTGATATTGATAGCTGATTTCATCAATAGATGATATTGAACATCTTTTTTGAGCTTTTTCACCATTTGTATTTTCTCTTTGGAGAAATGTCTATTTATGTCTTTTGCCCATTTTTAAATTGGATTGCTTGCTCTTTTATTATTGAGTTGTATGATCTCTTTCTATAGCATGGAAATCAAACCCTTATCAGATAGATGCTTTCCAAATATTTTCTCCCTTTTCACCTTCTTGACAAAGTCCTTTGAAGTACAAAAGTGTTTACGTTTGAAGAGGTCGCATTTATCCATGTTTTTCCTTCATTGCTAGTGCTTTGGTGTAAGCCACCACTTACCACCAGGTCTTGAATAAGTTTCCCTACATTTTCTTCTAGTAGCTATATTGTTCTAGGTTTTATATTTAGGTCTTTGATCCACATTGATTTAATTTTTGTATAAGGTGTGAGATGCGGGTCCTCTGTCTTTCTTTTGGATATGGATATCCAGTTCTCCCAGTGCCATTTGTTAAATAGACTGTTCTGCCCCAGGTGGGTGGGCTTGATAGCGTTGCCAAAAATCACTTGACCGTAAAGGTGAGGATCTGTTTCTGAACCATCAATTTGGTTCCATTGGTCTATATATGTATCTTTATGCCAGTATCATGCTGGTTTTGTGTTTTTTTTGTTTTGTTTTGTTTTTTACCACTATAGCTAAGTAATGTGCATTAAAGTCAGGAAGTGAGAGTCTTCCAACTTAAGGTTAAGGCTATTCTAAGCCCCTTACCTTTCCAAATAAATTTGATTATTTAAGAATATGTTGTGTAATCTACGTATATTTGTGAATTTTCCCTTTTTCTGCCTTGTTTGACTTCACTTTTATTCTATTATGGTCAGAGACAGTGCTTTGTATAATTTAAATCTCTTTTAATTTATTGAGATCTGCTTTGTTACCCAACATATGGTCTATCCTGGAGAAATATCTACGAGCTTGAGAAGTACGTATATCCTGCTGTTTGGGGGAACAATGTTCTGTATATATCTATTGGGTTTAGTTTATCTATCATACTATTAAATCTTTCTATTCATTTATTGATCCTCTGCCCAGATGTTCTACCCAATGATAAGAGTGGTGTATTGAAATCTCCAACAGTTATTGTACAGATATCTATTTTTCCATTCAGTTTTGCCAGTGTTTGTCTCATGTATTTTGGGGCATCCTGGTTAGGTATATATACATTTATGATTATTTCTTCCTGGTGAAGTGTCCATTTTAATAATATATAATGTCCTTCCTTGTTCTAATAATGGCTTTGCTTTTAAAGTCTATTTCATCTGATATGAATATAGCTATTCCAGCTATAATGTGTGGAATTTCTTTTTCCAGCCTTTCACTTTCAATATATTGGTATCCTTGTGTTTCTAATGTTAGTCTCTTGTAGATAGCAAATGGATGGTCATATTTTCTTATCCATTCTGCCAGTCTGTGTCTTTTGATTGGGGATTTTAATCCATTAATATTCAATGTTATTACTGTAAAGGCAGTTCTTATTTCACTCATTTTGATATTTGCGTTTTATCTGTCATCTTATTTTTAACAATCTTTTTACACTTTCAGATACCTTTGCTGATATAATCTTCTTTTCTAGACTTTCTTCCAAATGTCTCTTTCTTGTCTTTTCTTTTCAGTTTATAGTACTCCCTTCAATATTTCCTGCAAAATAGCTCTCTTGGTTAAAAACTCTTTCAGCTTCTGTTTATCTGTGAATCTTCTAAACTTGCCCTCATTTTTGAAAGACAATCTTGCCGGATATAAGATTCTTGGCTTGCAGTTTTTCTCTTTCAGTATCGTAAATCTATTATAACACTGCCTTCTTGCCTCCATGGTTTCTGATGAGAAATTAGCACTTAATCTTATTGGGCATCCTTTGAATATGATAAATTGCTTTTCTCTTGTTGCTATCAGGATTTTCTCTTTATCTTTGGCAATTGATTTGCATCTCATTGTAGGACTATTCAGATTTATTCCAATGAGAGCTCATTGTATATCTTAGACATGGAAGTCTCTGTCCGTCAATAAGTTTGGGGAATTTTCTACCATTATTTCCCCAAATATTCCTTCTCCCCCTTTTCCCTTCTCTTATCCTTTTGCGACATTCAAGACACAATTATTTGTGCATCTCCTGCCATCATTTAGTTGCCCAAGACCCTGTTCAATTTTTTCCATTCTTTTCTTTAGCTGTCTTTTTTATTCTCACTTTTTGAGGCCCTGTTTTAAAGCTCACTGATTCATTCTTCTACCTCCTGAAAGCACTAATGTATTTTTAATTTCATTTATTGTGCTTTTGATTCCCATAAGATCTATTTTTCTATGTATGCTTTCAAATTCTTCTTTGTGCTCACCCATTGTCTTCTTAATATCCTTATTCTCTTTAGCCATCTCATTAAATTTATTAAGGATTTGTTTGAATATCTATGATTAGTTGTCTCAACACATTTATGTCATCTGGAGGTTAGTTTGTTCTTTTGACTGAGCCATATCTTCCTGTTTCTTTTTATGGATTATAATTCATTGTTGGTGTCTCAGCATCTGATTTATTTGATGGATTTATTTGGAGCTCAGTTTCTTTCTTTAGTCTAGGGCTTTCTATTTGATTGGCTTTGTGCTACAACTCCTCTTTGATACTTGATACTGTTTGATACTTTGATACTTAATTTGGAACTTTATAGTGGTTCATCTTTAGCTAATATGAATTTTTTCCGCTCTCTCTCTTTTTAAGAAATCTATTTCTTGCCATTTTTTCCTTGCTGGTTGTGTAGTAGGAGCCAAGGATGCAGTTGGTACTGTATGCCATGAGGCTAAAGCTGCCCATATTGCTGTAGGAACTTATGAATCTTCTTCCACCTTTTTCACATACCAGGAGTAGTGATGGAGTTTCAACTATGAGCAATAATCCAAACCGTGCAGGCCAAGACTGCCTGTAATTCACCAGAGAGACAGATGAAGCCCCTTCCTCCCCTGCTAAAATGGGGATGGAGCCACAGGTATGGGCAGTAAACTAAACCATATGGGTCAATACGGATTGCAGTTGCCCAGATAGACTGATGAAGCACTGGCCCCCCTCCTACCTTGCCAGAAGTGGAAGAAATATAGCCACAGGTATGCACAAAAATCTTGTGTGCAGGCTGAATGTCTCTGCAGTTGCCCAGAAAGGCTGAGAGAGCACTGTCCCTCCTCCTGCCCTGTCACAGGTGTGGATGGAGCCACAGATGTATCCAACAATATAGTCTGTGTCGGCTGAAAATTTCTGCAGTTTCCCAGAAAGGCTGAGAGAGCACTTCCTCTTGCCCTATAAGGGGTGGAGATGGACCCATAGGTGTCCAACAGTCTAGTCCATGAAGGCCAAAAGCGGCTGCAGTTGTCCAGAGAAGCTGGGGAAGCACTGACCCCTCTTGTCCTATTGGGGGTAAGGATGGAAGATTCTTTTACTAAATGGCATAATGAGATGAAGGCCTGGATAAGGGCAATGATGGTGGGTAGCAAGAAGGGGACTGATGTGAGGCAAATTTCAGTGATATCATTGCTTAAAACTTGATAATGGATTGGCTATGAGGAAGTTATCAAGAATAATTGTGAGACTTTTTTTATACGAACATGTGGGTGGATGGAGATAATATAAAATACATAAAAAGGCAGACACATAAGTACAATTTGGGAAGAAAGATAATGGTTTTATATATATTGAATTTGATATGTTTTTGTAAGTCTTCTTACCAGAAATATTGGATGGGCAACAGGAAAGGGACATCTGGAAATATGGAAACTGGTTGGGACTCACGATGTAGATTTCAGCTATAGGTGACCAGAATAGGCCTTTGAAAGTATGGGAATGATTGAGTTCATCATCCCTGGGAGGATAAAGAGTGGGAAAAAAGCAAGTCTGGGGTATAATCCTGAGAATCTCCTTCAAGAATGGGCATTCTTTTTCTGTACATTTTATAATCTCTTCCCTCTATCTAGTAGAATTCCACCCCTGGCTTCTTTCATCTCTTCCTTGACTTGGCATACACCTTTAATTTCATGCAATATTCTATTTTAAGAATGTATAGCTACTTTATTTTTAATCTGTAAAAAGGTTATTCTCCTGTCTTCTTATGAAAAGACTGGTGAACTCTTATGTGGTGAGTTTGGAACAGGACATAAATTGAGCCATGATTCCCACAGAGGGACAATTTAAATGGGCTGTATCCACAGGCAACACAGTTTAAAAAATATGCAAATAGAGCCAGGTACAAAGAAGTGCATAGTGTGAACACACAAATGGCAATTCATTGGTTTGCTGAACATGAAATACAGTCATCAGGCAGCACTGCCATCTGCTCAGAGATAACTTTTTGCAAACCCGCTCAAACGCTAGAGAACAATGGAAATCAAGGCAGTTTGCTGGGTTGTTTTTTCCCTAGACAAAAGGCTAATTCTTAGGAATGCCAAAGGAAGAGGTTGCCCTTCAGCAAATGGCTGGGACTTGAACTGCCCCCTCACCCAGTTCTCAGGAAATATCCTTGGCCTGCGGGGAACGTGAGAGAGGAGGCCCTGTTCTGGAAGGGAGGTATCTTCTGAGAATGCCAAGTCAATAAAGGGGAAAGCACAGATAATACCCGTAATAATTCAAAATCTCCTTATAAACATCCTCTGAAAGAGATCAGAATATTCCATGTCACTGTGGCACTGGGCCTTAACCCTGCACTCCAAAATGTCTTATGGTTTTGGGGGTCAGAAAGAAGCTGGTGTTTGTTGCAAATGGATGGGATATTTTGAAAATCAGCCAAATACCAAATCCAAAGAAAGCATGCAAACACACACCCTTTCCTAATGGTGCTGGATGAGGGTACGGAGGCAGGAGAACTGTGCTGTGGTATTTAATGTGCTGCTTGCCAAAAGCCACAGATTTTACTTTGCCATTTATTTTAAATCATCCTCTCTAAACTCACCTCATAGTTCAGATTGCCAAATCCCTTAAGTTTTAATGATCTCCTTTCCTCTTCTCACACCCTTATAAAAAATACTGCAGTGTTTGATCTAATAACAATGATTGACCATTGGGGAAATTTGGAAATGGAACCACTCAGTATTTTGTACTCAGAAGGGAAAGTGGAAATACATAATTCCAACACTGTTGCCTACCCAAAATAATTCATCTGGCTGTTGCGGAATCTCTTTTCTCCCAGAGAAATTATAAAGGAAAATTATAAAGGAAGAAGAATAAAGTAGCATCCCCCAAATACCACCTGCGGTGATTTGAAGCTGTATGTACTTCAGAAAAACATGTTCTTAAATTTAATATATTCCTATTGATGTGAACTCATTATAAGTAGGAACTTTTGATGAGGATATTTCAGTTAAGAAGGAGGGGCCCCCCTCAATCAGGATGGGTCTTAATCTAATTACTGGAGTCTTTTATAAGAGGAGTGATATTCAGACATGGGCAAAAGCCACAGGAAGCAAGAGGCTGGACATCAACAGAACTGAAAGAGAAGGGAGAGACCAGGAGATGCTGCCATGTGTCTTGCCATGTGACAGAGAAGCCAAGGATTGCAGGCAGCCAGCCTCAGAACTTCTGTCTTTGGGAAGAAAGCATCACTTTGATGATGCCTTGATTTGGACTTTTCTTTTATCCTCAAAACCTGACCCATTTCATGGTATTTGCTTGAGCAGCCCAGGCAACTAAAACACCACCCATAATCCTATCGTCCTGAGGCAAACACTTGCAGTTTTATCATTGCCATCATTTTATTTTTGTTTCGAATGTATTTCAGACATGTTGGTTATCTTTTTAATATCATTTTGTCATATACATTTTTCAAGTATTTAAAACACAAAACTAATGATTTGCATTTTATTCTCACAACAGCCCTGTGAGTTAGGGATCCCCATTTTATAGACGATTAAACTGGGGTGTAAAGAGGTTAGGAGACCTACCCAATGTCACACAGCTAATAAAAGAGTGAAGCTGGAATAAGAACCCAGGTTCCCTGGCTAAAGGTCTTCTTACTAGAAACATAGCTGCAAAATTTTGTTGCTTGAGTTGTTTGTAAGGTTAAATAGCATAAATTTCAAGTGACATGTTAATTGATAATGGGGCCTGAACAGATTAGTATCCAAGAGTGTTGCAATTCAGTAATAAAGCTCTGGCTTCCTTGACTCATGCCATCTTTATTCCAGAATAGAATTCTAGCTCTCTTAAAAGACTGCTCTATCTTGCTCAGACCCCCAATTTTCAATTTTCTCCAAGTGAGTTGCTGAAATGTTATCACTGGAGAATTCTGTTGCAAACTGAATGCAAGGTTCATACTTCATTTTGAAAATAGGTAGAAAGTAGCTAGTGGGCATTATGAAGAAAAGTGAAATGAGTTTGCTTTATGAGCTGCAATTTGTTCAATTGTTACTTCAGATTTTGTTGACAGTTTATTCAATCTACTAATATTGGTAGATCTATTTTTGACATTTTGTCCTTTGTCATTGTTTGCTGAACATTTGTTTTCTTGGAATTAATGCAAAATTAAAAATAGATTTTGAATGATAAATAGAATTTATGTATTTATTTTTCTATGGTAAAAGTAGTTCTAGACCAAAACAGGAAGCCCCATTCCAAGTTCCAATGAAGTCTACATTTTTGCAGCTGAGTTATGACTCCACAAGAGCTGAATTTTGTGATTGGAAATTGTGAAACCACCCTCCCATATAATATACCATGTATATATTTTTTAGAAAAAAAGGTAATTACTTATTTCCTCCTTGAAATGTCATATGGGTACTCATCACCACTCATTAAAATTGTTGAAAACCAATGATGAGACCATTAGCACATCCAAACCCTTTTCATGTTCTGGCTCAACATTTCTCCATTGAAGTTCCCAGTTGGTGCACCCTTCCATAGCTCAGCTGGTAGAGCGGAGGACCGTAGACCGTGCGTGTTTGAAGTTCCCAGTTGTAGCTGAAAATATGCCTTTCATCATTCATCACCTAATTTGTGTCTACTCTCTTTTGGACAGGATACACTGAGAAAGGGATATCAAGATACTTTAAGTTCTTGCTTTCTTTCCCTTAGAAATATATAAACTAGGTTAGGTATTGCCCTAGAACAGGGGTTCTTAACAAGGAGTCCTTGAACTTGAATTTAATTTAAAAAAAACAAACATTATTCTTGAGGAGTTGAGGCAGTGCAAGAGATTGAGCACCTCTCTTACACTCCAGAAGGTGCTGCCTAAAAAGAAGACAAGCAGACACAGAAGAACACACAGCGAATGGACACAGAGAGCAGACAGTGAGTACAAAAACAACCGGGAGGTGGTGGAGGGTGGGGAATAAATAAATAATTCTTTTAAAAAAAAAACATTATTCTTGTGGGGATGTGTTGGCACGGATATGATATATTTATTAAATAATACACAGTATAGTGTGGACTTAGTAAGGGGTCCATGGAATAAAAAAGGTTAAGCACCACTGCCCTAGAATCATAAGTTAATTCAAATTATGTTCCAGGTAAAAGATATCAAATTTGTATCTATGGTTTAAAACTATTTTGTCTCACTTTTAAAAACTTGACTAAACTTATTTCTACAGCCATGAATCATGCACATAAATTCATATTTTAAAATTATATATATAAATTTAAAACAAAGCTTAATTTTTGTAGAATATTTGACAAATATGGAAAAATTTAAAAATTATCAATAATCTCAGCATTCTTAAAAAATCTGCTAATATTTTGATGTATTTACTTCTAGTTTTATGCAAGTATATGTTTAATGCTACATATACATTTTTATAGCCTGTTTTTTCATGTAACGATATCAAATAACCATTTTCTTTAAAATGTTGTAAACATCGTTGATGGCTTCTTCAGGTGCATAATTCAATTAGCTACTTTTGGATATTTAAGTTATTTTTATATATTTAACTATAAATGAGTTTTTGTTAATATTGAACTAAATAGTTCAACAGGATCAAATAGTTCTTATGATCAGATTTGTTTATGTCACTGAAAACTCAGAGAATGTTCACTGGGTTAGCAAAAGGTAACAAAGCCATTCAGTTAACAGAAGGTTTTGTATTATGTTATTTTGGTTAATGTCCTTATTGGAAGACAATGGTTAAAATAGATTTACTGTCAAAACTGTCTTGTTTTTTGATCTTGGCATCTAAATATATAAGTTATGTGACTTTGGATAAGGTATTAAAGTTCTTTGAGCTTCAGGCTCCTCTTCTACAAGATGGATACATTAATAATATTATTTGATAAAGGAATTGTGAGGATTAATGAGATAATATATGTAATGGGGCTTATAGTTAGGAGAGGTATACATTACAAATACATAATAAAAACAAAACAGCATCATAAGTGGTAAGGTAAGGCAAGTACAGGATCTTATGGGACTAGTCAGGAGAGGCACTTAACTCAGACAGGAAGGGGAGATGTGGGTATAAGGTTAGGAAAGACTACTTGATGAATAAAATACGAGTTATCCAGGAGGATTAATGGAGTTGAATGTTTCCCAGAGGGCCAAAGAGAAGAAAGAAACAATTTTGTACAGGGAGGGCTTGGGGAAATAAAACAAGGGATAAGAATGCAGTAAAGACTGCTGCCTCAATCACTCTTAGGGGAGAATAGTTACTTGAGATATGGGGTGGGGTGGGAAGCATCACAGAATTTAATAATATCTGGAGATCAAGGCTCCAGAAGGATTAATAATCATGTACAGCTTACTTGAAGGAGCCATTTTGAGCTCTTCCTGCTGGCTCCTATAGAAAAGTGGAAGAAAAATTTATCTACAGTTGTAAGATCCAAATACATGGTTTTAGTGTGGTTGTGATTATTCTGTGTATAGAATTTGGCATCTTTTTTTTTTTTCAACTTCAGGTTATAGTAGAATCATCTCCCTATAATCTTATAAACTCTTCTGAAACATCATTTTAAATTATTGCATCATAGTCAATTACAGAGATTCACCATAATGTACTTAATCTTTCTCCTAACTTCTAAGTCTGCTACAATTGTTTTCTATTTTAATTAATGTTCTGGTAAGCATCATTTTCATCTTTATTCACATTTTACCTTAAATATTTAGGATACATTGTGTTGGGGATTAAATCATGACCCCATAAAAGATATGTGCAAGTCCTAATCCCTGGTTCAGGGGTATAAATCCATTTGTAAATAGGACTTTAGAAAATATTGTTACTAGTTAAAGTGTAGACTCATTTGTGAATAGGATACTTAGAGATCCTATTTAGATGAGGCCAGATTGAATCAGGGTTGGTTTTAATTGACTGAGACCCTTATAAGAAGAAAAAATGGGACATAGATGTAGAAGCCAGAAGTCAGTGGAAACCAGAGGAGCAGGCACAAGGAGAGAGCGGTGGCCATGGGATGGAAGATTGCTGGAATGCTAGACTCCAGGAGAGAACAAGCCCTGCCAATACCTTGATGTTGGACTTCTGGCCTCCAAACCTGTGAGATAATAAATTCCTATCTTTTAAGCCATCCATTGTGTGTTATTTTTCATAGCAGCCCTGGCAAACAAAGGCAGATGGTAAGGACTCAAATTACTGTGTTAATGGAAAAGTTTGTACCTGATGCCTCTGGTGCCCTGCCTTACATCCCCCCTGCTATATTTCTCATTCTATCTGTTGCTGAAGTAGCCCATTCTGTGGGTACTGCAACTTATTTTGCACGACAGTCAGAATCTCACCTGAGTGTGTTGTGAACCTTTGCTTTTTTTGCCTCAAGATTCTCAGGTGGCTGATGGGTGTTTTCTTGGCCTGTGAAACTCAGAAATGTGAGAGTTAACACTCCTGAGGGACAACCCTTGACCAAAGGTTTGATATAAGCAGATGGTATGATAAATGCTCCCATGACTTTAGGATAGACAATTTATGATAGCATTTTGTATGCTTCTTCAGTATTTCTGGCAGAATTGACCCCCAATTTCCCACAGCAGTAACCTTTATATTGCACTTATCACCTGGCTTTTTTTCTTTCCATGTTTCACTCTTTTTAGTACCTCATTCTTGTTGCCTGGAATCACTTCCCTGAAAATGAGTCCTTGCCAAGCTCTGCTTTTGGGGAAACCCAAACTAAGGCACACATTTTTAATGCTCATAATAAATGTTGCAAAATTGCTTTCCAAAATGTTTATCATTCTTAACTTTATTCTAGTGAAATCTGATTTTTTAACTTCCCCTTAGGATGGAGCTTCTAAATTAAAGTTATACTTTGGACCATATCTCACAAATTACATATATCTCACTCCATCCAAATACAATTTGTAACAATTTGTCCTTTTTGACTTACTTTAAAGACAACAAGAGCAGGACAGATAGTACATTACGAGTTCCCTCTCCATGAGCGGATGATGCCTACAAAGAGTCTGTTGCCATATGCCCAGAGTCCAATGCCTGGAGGAGACAAATCATGGTGCCATTGCAAGCATGGGGGCCTAGCAACCTAACCTGCAATCTGCTTTATGTTTTTGAATCTTATATTCCATTCCTGGTCCTACACTTATCCTGCAGGCCAGAAACCCACAAATGGCCCAGCACAGATACTTGGGCCTTGCTACTCTTGCAGATGATCCAGATGGTTCCAGATGCTAACTATGTGGAGTTTTCTGCTTTGGAGATCCCCAGCATTATTTCATCCATACCTTCCTAACTAATATTCCTTTTTGCTCCAAACCTGAGATCTCCTCTATAATTTACATCAGTTTGGATGAAACTGCAGCCACCTATATGGACTATGTTAACTAAGTACAAAGCTGGGAGACTAGAAGTTTAGAGAAGGCAGAATAAATAAAGGTGAAACATGGATATGGGTGAAAAATTAAATTGGGGGAGTTTAGGAGTAAAGGTGCTTAGGTGCTGGGGCAGGGATTCTCTTTCGTGTTCACTTTAAAAGTCAGGCATCATTCACCAATGCTTACTTGGCTTTAAGGGTAAGAACCACAAATACCCATCTTGCTAAGGGTGTCAAAAATGTCTTGGGTTAGGGAGTTCTGGGAAGATGACATTAGAGTAAGCAAGCAGGGCTCAACTCTCACAAAAACAATAGAGAAAGGGCTAAAAGCTGTCTGAGGACCTGTTTTGGAGGTCAGCAGGCAAAGACAGTGCTACACAACTCCAAGGAAGGTGAGGGACAAAAAAACAAAGAACCCAAAACACCAAATGTGAGTTACCAACCCCTCATGGCAGCCAGGAAGGGCACCCATCCCCCACTCCCAAGTAATTAAGCTGGGTTAAAACTCCTGGCTCACTGCAGTCAATTGAGAGGGGGAACATACATCTTCCTCCCTATCAGCTGTTACAAGGGAAAAGTGAGGGAGAGTTGGGGTTCTTCTTCAGTGAATTCAGCCAGCAGAGCCTGCTTTGAATCTTGACTCTGGCTAGACCAAAACACAGGAAAGTGGAGCTTGAAAGAACTATTTCCACAGAAAGGTGCCATCTGCTGGCTGGTCTGGAAATTGCATGGAGAAAAACTTTTGGGACTCTCTTACTCGAACTCCTGGGAAAAACTCTGTGCCCTATTAGTGAGTCCCTGGCCCAATTTTGATAACTTAAGCTGGGCAATTTTAAAGACTTAGAATACGCTGAACCATATATCAAAGAAGAGCTGTGGAAAAAAAAAAACAACAACAATAGGCAAGAGACAGAAATTGGCTATCAGAGTAAATTCACCAACATATTCAGATACATAGACATCAGCAAAAAATTACAAGCCACACTAGGAAACAAGAAGAGATGGTCCAAATAAATATCATGAAGAGATACAGGATTTCAGACAATTAATCAATGATAATCACACAAATCTCATCAATCAATTCAAAGAATTGAAAGAGAATATGACTAAAGAAATAAAGGATATGAAGAAGACAATGAAGTAGAACAATTTGAAAACCTGCAAAGAAATGTAACAGAGTTTATGGGAAGGAAAGACATGCACATAAGAGCAGACTGAATTGCTTGAAGACAGAATTAGTGATTTTGAAGACAAAACATCTGAATTGGAAAAGGCAGGAGAACAGAAAGAGAAGAGAATGGAAAAAAATGGAACAGGATCTAAGGGAATTGAACGACAATGCAAAGCACACAAACATACACATTGTCAGTATTCAGAAAGAGAAGAGAATGGAAAAAGGGCAGAAGGAATATTTAAGGAATTAATGACTGAAAACTTCCCAACCCTTATGAAAGACATAAATATCAATATCTAAGAAGGACAATGCATCTCAAACAGAATTCATCCGAATAGACTTACGCTGAGACACCTACTATTCAGAATAACAAATATTAGAAATAAAGGATTCTGAAAGCAGCAAGAGAAAAGCAAGGCATCACATACAAGGGAAACTTGATAAGATTATGTGCCCACCTCTCATCAGAAACCAAGGAGGAGAGAAGAGTGTGATATGATGTATTTAAGTTACTGAAAGAGAAAAACTGCCAGCCAAAAATTCTGAATTCAGCAAAGCTGTCCTTCAAAAATCAAGGTGATATTTATCTGACAGGGGAGATACCATGATCAAGAAAGTGGTTTTCCCAGGGCGAGGCTTATCCATTGCACTCCAGACGTGCTGACCCTTGTGATTTCCCTGAATGTGGGAAACTCAACTGCATAATTTGTGGTAGGGAGGGACTATGTTCGCGCACTCACCTTTAAAAAAAAAAATGAGGGTGAGTTCAAAGTGTTCATAGACAAACAAAAACTGATAGAATATGTTACAAAAAGACAAGAATTACAAGAGATACTAAAGGGAGTGCTGCTCACTGAAAGGAAAAAACAAGGGCAGAGACTGGAGAAGAGTGGAGAAATGAAGATTATTAGGAAGGGAAAGGTAAAGGGTAAAAAGCCAGACAATAGTAAGATACGACTACAGAAAGCCAAAGGACAAAATGGATGAAGTAAGTAATCCTTTTACAGTAATAACTTTGAAGGTTAATAGCTTGAGTTCCCAAATCAAAAGACTGATAGATTGGACAAAAAATATGAGCTATCTATAAGCTGCCTATAAGAAACTCACCTCAGACATACAGAACAACCAGGTTGAAAGTGAAAGGTTGGATAAAGATATTCAATGCAATAGCAACCAAAAAAGAGCTGGAGTAATGATATTAATATTGGACAAAATAGATTTTAAATGCAAAATTGTTATAAGGGATGAAGAAGGTCAGTATATATTAATAAAAGGGGCAATTCACCAAGAAGAAATAACTATACTAAATATTTATGCACCTAATCTGAGTGCCCTAAGGTACATGAAGCACACACTGGCAAAACTGAAGGGAGAAATAGATGTCACTAAAATAATAGTTGCAGACTTCAATACACCGCTCTCAGTTTTGGATAGAACATCTGAACAGAGGATAAATAAAGAAACAGAGAGCTTGAATAATATGATAAATGAACTAGACTTAATAGATACCTATAGAACAATGCACTCCAAAATAGCAAAATACACATTCTTTTCAAGTGTTCTTGGATTCTTATCCAAGATAGACCATATGCTGGTTCACAAGACAAGACTCAATAAATTTAATAAGACTGAAATTATACAAAACACTTTCTCTGATCACAACAGAATGAGGCTGGAAATCATTAATGGACAGAAAAAAGGAAAATTCATATGGAGATTAAACAATAGACTCAAATAAGCAGTGGGCCATAGAAGAAATTGCAAGAGAATTCAGCAAAAATCTTGAGATGAAAGAAAATGAGAACAAAACATATCAAAACCTATGGGACACCACAAAAACAGTGTTGAGAGGGAAATTTATAGCCCTCAATGCTTACATTAAAAAGAAGAAAGACATAAAAATGAAGATCTTACTGTACACCTGGATAAACTAGCAAAAGAGCAGCAAACTAATCCAAAACCAAGCAGAAGGAAAGCAATAGTAAAGATCAGAGAAGAAATAAATGAAATAGAGAACAACAACAACAACAAAAACAACAACAATAGAGAGCATGTACAAAATCAAAATTTGCTTCTTTGAGAAGATCAACAAAAATGACAAATTCTTAACTAGACTAACAAGGAAAAAAAAAAAGAGAGAAGATGTAAATAAATAAAATCCAAAATGAGAAGGAGGACATTACCACTGACCCACAGAAATAAGAGAGATTATAGGAGGATACTATGTACAACTCTATGCCAAAAAACTAGACAATGTAGAAGAGATGGACAATTTCCTAGAAACACACAAACCACCTACACTCACCCTAGAAGAAATAGAAGACCTCAACAAATAAATCACAAGTGAAAAGATTGAAACAGTCAGTCAAAAACCTCCCAAAATGAAAAGCCCAGGACCAGATGGCTTCACAGGTGAATTCTATCAATTATTCAAAGATGATCTAATACCAATCTTGCTCAAGCTCTTCCAAAAAATTGAACAGGAAAGAGTGCTACCAAACTCATTCTATGAAGCCAACATCACCAATATTCCAAAACCAGATAAAGATAAGTGTAAAAAGAAAATTACAGAGTAATATCTCTAATGAATATGGAAGCAAAAATCCTCAACAAAATACTTGCAAACCTAATCCAAAAGCACATTGAAATAATTATACAACACAATCAAAGGGGTTTTATGACAGGTATGAAAGAATGTTTCAACACAAGAAAATCAATTAGTGCAACAAAACACATTGATAGATTGAGGAAGAAAAATCACATGATTATCTTGATTGATGCAGAAAAGACATTTGACAAAATACAGCACCCTTTCTTGATAAAAAAAACACTCCAAAAGATGGGGATAGAAGGAAGCTTTCTCAATTTGGTAAAGTGCATATATGAAAAACCTATAGCTAGCATTGTGTTCAATGATGAAAGACTGAAAGCTTTCCAACTGAGATCAGGAACAAAACAAGGATGCCCACTGTCACCATTGTTATTCATTAATATGCTAGAGGTTCTAGCTAGAGCAATTAGGCTAGATAAAGAAATAAAAGGCACCCAAATACGAAAGGAAGAAGCAAAACATTCACTATTTTCTGATGATATGTCCCTATAACTAGAAAATCTTGGAAAATCCACAATAAAGCTGCTGAAAGTAATAGATGAGTTCAGCAAATTGACGAGATACAAGATTAATACACAAAAATCAATAATATTTATCTATACACTACTGATGTGCAATCTGAAGAGGAAATCAGAAAAAAATTCCATTTATAATAACAACTAAAACAATGAAATATTTAGGCATAAAGTTAATGAAGAACGTAATGGATATGTATTCAGATAACTACAAAACATTGCTAAAAGTAGCCAGAGAAGGCTTAAATAAATGAAAATGTATTCCATGTTCATGGATTGGAACACTAAATATATTAAGATGTCATTCTACCCAAACTGATTTATAGAATAAATGCAATCCCAATAAAATCCCAACATCCTTTTTTACAGAAATAGAAAAGCCAATTATCAAATTTGTTTGGAAAGGTAAGGGGCCCTGACTAGCCAAAAATGTCTTACAAAAAAAGAACAAAGTCAGAGGACATTCACTTCCTGACTTTAAAGAATATTACTTATCTACAGTGGGTAAAAACAGCATGGGATTGGCATAAGATAGACAGATTGACAAATGGAACCAAACTGAGAACTCAGAAATAGACCCTCAAATGTACAGTCAAGTGATTTTTTGACAAGACTGTCAAGCCCTCCCAGCTGGTCCATAACAGTCTATTAAACAAATGGTGCTGGGAGAATTGGATAGCCATATCCAAAAGAAAGAAAGAGGACCCCTATCTCATACCTTATACAAAAATTAACTCCAAATGCATCAAGGACCTAAATATAAAAGCAACAATGATAAAACTCCTAGAAGAAAATGTAGGAGAACATTGTCAAGATCTTGTGGTAGGTAGTAGTTTCTTAAATCTTACACTCAAAACATAAACAACAAAAGAAAAATTAGATAAATGTGACTTCCTCAAAATTAAACACTTTTGTACCTCAAAGGACTATGTCAAAAGGGTGAAAAGGCAGCTAATTCAATGGGAGAAAATATTTGGAAATCACATATCCAACAAGAGTTTAATATCCATGATATAAAAAGAGATCATACAACTCTATAATAAAAAGACAAAGCACATGATTTAAAAAATGGGCAAAAGACTTGAAAAGACAATTGTTCAAAGAAGAAATACAAATGGAAAAAAAAAACACATGAAAAAGTGTTCAACATCACTATCGATTAAGGAAATGCAATCAAAACTACAATGAGATATTATCTTACACCTATTTAGAATAGTCACTATTAAAAACTCGGAAAATTATAAGTGTTGGAGAGGATGTGGCGAGATAGGTGTGCTTATTCACTGTTGGTGGGAATGTAGAATGGTACAGCCATTGTGGAGGACTGTTTGGCAGTTCCTAAGGAAGTTGAATTGTGACCCAGCAATACCACACCTAAGTATATACCCAGAAGAACTGAGAGCAGTGACATGAACAAATATCTGCACACTGATCTTCACAGCGGCATTGTTCATGATTGCCAAAAGTTGGAAACAATCCAGGTGTCCATCAACTGATGAATGGATAAACAAATTGTAGTGTACACACATGATCGAATATTATGCAGCATAAGAAATGAAGGCATGAAGCATATGACAACATGGATGGGCCTGGACATTATGTTGAGTGAAGCAAGCCAAATACGAAAGGACAAATACTGTATGATTGCGCTACTATGAACTAAATGTATTGTATAAACTCACAGTTAATAATTTAAAAATAGAAAATAGAAGGAGGGTAGAGAATGGAAAGCTGAGAGTTAATCTGTGCAGAAGTGGTAAAAATGTTGTTTGTAAATCTTTGGAAATAAATAGAAATGGTGAAAACACATAGTAGTGTTTGCAAGTAGTAGAGCTATTATATGGCTATGACAGTAGTTGAAAGGATAAGTCTAAAGTCATGTATAATACTAGAAGGAAAGCTAAAAAAAATGTAACATGGGATTGTATAACATAATGAAACCTCATGTAAAATATGAATAGGGATGATATTGCATATATAAGATGGTTTTTACATAATATAAATACAAATAAACTAGATAGACAGAAACAGAATAGCAGGTATGTACTACAGGGGAAGTGTGGAGCGATTGAGAGGTGATGAGGTTTTTTATTTGCTTTCTGTTTATTATTATTGGAATAATGAAAATGCTCTAAAAATGAGTGAAATAATGAATGCACAACTATGTGATTATACTGAAAACCAGTGATTGTACACTTTGAATGGCTTTATGCTTTATTAATATTTATCAATAAAATTGATTTGTTAAAAAAAGTCCTAGATTAAGATAATTCTTGAAGTGCAGGTATAAGTTACACATTAGATGTTTTGTATTTCACAGAATAAAAGGCATGATTAACTCACACCTTCTCATTTTACTTGCCAAAATGAATTATCTCAATTCTTTCATCTTCTGTCATTCATTCATTTAAAACTTTCTCAGGAGAATATAAAGAAATCACATTCTTTATAGAGATATCTCTCTTCTGATAACATTTTCTTAAGAGTGAGCATGTCTCATTGCTGGTATCTGACTATTCTGAATTATTCATCATCAGAACTTAAAACTGTTTCCTTATCTAGAAATCCAACTCTTGTTTTGCACATATGATTCAATCCACTTGTGTACTTTAGAGATGATGGTGCTATTTATTCTTTCAAAGTTACCTGAAGCCCATACCATTCATTATTGCTTGCAAATATATTTACTTTTTATCTTGATTATTTTCATTTATTTTTCACAGCTTCCTTTCCTCCTGTGAATAATAAACTGAGAAAAAAAGATACAATTTCAGTTGTCGTATTTTACTAAGCAATCCCAAGCCTGTGATACTGTCTGTTGCCAATAGAATTCCCACTATCCTTAATTCATTTATTCATCAAGTATTTATTGAATCTTCTGCCAGAAAGAATATGACAGTGAAGGAAAAAATGTGGTCCCTGTTCTTGTGGAACATATGATAAACACTATACATATCTAACTTTGGACTGGTGAGAAAGTGTGAGAGCATAAATTGAGGCAACTTGGAAGAATGGAGAAGGTAAGTGCTAGGAAGGTACTGTGAGAGAAAGAGCACTTATCCAGAGTTGTTAAGAAAGACTTCCCAGAAGTGACATAGGTACTGAGTTTCAGAGAATAAGGAAGATGAAGAAAAGGGAGATTGTTGATATTAGAGAAAAGGGTAAAGTGTTTAGAGAACAGCAAATCATTTAATCTAGCTGAGGTATAGGGTACATTTTGGGTAGTGGTGAAAAAATGTACTAGAGAGGAAAACAGAAGCCATATCTAAAAGGCTTATATGACAATTAGTCAGGGGAAGCAATTTGAGATAACAACACAATAATGCCAATGGATTAACCCAGAAGTTTACTTTGATCATGTAACAATTTAACGTAGATATTCTATGGGTGATTGCCCATGCAATAATCTAGGAACACAGCGTCCTTCAATCTTGCTGCTCCGTCATCTCCCAGTAATCGAAAAGAGTTGGAGTTCTCTCCTGAATCATTTGCACAAGGGCAACATACACAGGAAAGCAGGAGTAGGGCGGATCATATGGTGATCATTACTTATCACACCTTCCACTGGCCAGAAATCAGTCACATGGCTTCATCAAAGTGCATGGGAGGTTGGAAGATGTAGTCATACTGTGTGCTCATAAGGACAGGACACATTTTGATGAGCACATAGCAGTTTCAGCTACAACAATATATTTTTAGCTAGAAAATGACAGGGAGGCATTGAAAAGTTTATTGGTTAGGAGCAGAGATTTTAGAATCATACAAACCTAGTCTTCATTACTGCTTCTGCCATTTACCAAACCTCAAGTAAGTTGCTCAGTTTCTTTGACCGTCATTTTTCACATCTATAAAGTTGAAATAGTGATATTATTCACCTCATTCATCTGTAGAATAAAGTTGAGTTAATAATAGCTATCAGTTTATTACAGGCCTTCTATGTTCTATGTTCTAAGACAGTCTAAGCATATATTATTTCACCAAATATTCTCAAAATCCCATAGAATCAATAACATGGAAGCTCAGACATAGAGCAATAAAGTATTTCTGGGAGAGTGATAGAAAGTAAGGATTTATAAAGAGGCCACTTTGGTTCTGACACATGAAGTTTGAGTGTAAATGGCTATACCTGCAGGGGCAGAAGGACTCTACAGGCAGAGAGAAAAGCACATGCATATTCATTCATTCATTCATTCACCCATCCCTCTATTCATCCATTCATTTGTAAGACATTTGTTGAATATTAACCATGTGTCAGATATGGTCCTAGACACAAGGAATTCAGTAATAAACAAAATAAAAATACTTTCGAACACGATAGAGCTTATAAGCTAGTGAAGGAGACAAAAATATAAGTAAATACATATATAATATAAACCATCAAGTGCTGTTAAGAAAAAAACCTGAATTATTTGGATTTATATGTATTGATATGCAGGACTGCCAATGATAATTTTTGGAGTTAAAAGGCAAGTTACAAAATTACGTAAAAAACGTGATCCCATTTTAAAATAAAATCCTGTAACTGTGAATACATATATGTTTGTATGAGTATAGCATAAATTGTCAAGGGATGAATATCAACAAGTTTACATTAGCTATCTAAGGGGGCTGAAGAGAAGGGGATATTAATTATTTCTATATTATGCTCAAGTAATTTTAAAAGCTGGTGAAATAAATCTAATCATGAAAATATGCCTATGATATATAAGCCTATTGAAACAACTTTGTGGGATATGCACCAATGAGGGGAAAGCCTACTTTAAAATGAGACAACCAAGAAGGCAAAGGACTGCTGCCCCAATTATCTTCCTAATTCAGATGACATGTTCAGACCTGACTTGAACCCTTAGCCTATGCCCTACTGAACAAGTATCAGAATATGAACACATAGTAGGATTAAAATCATGGTCCTAGATCAGTTCTTAGAATCACATCCAAAGTAAGATATGTTGCCACTATGTTCATAACTACACTCAGTAAATAGTTCTTTTTTCAACAAATAAGACCTGAAACAACAATGTACAACATAATTGTCCCTTGTGACTTAATTCATACTTGTTTCAGACCTTCTCTCTGTTCTTTATTTCAGGAATTTTACTCTGCACACAAAAATTAAAAGCTAATTAAGGGGGGAAGCGGCTGTGGCTCAATCAGTAGGGCTCCCGTTTACCATATGGGAGGCCCCGGGTTTGGTTCCCGGGGCCTCCTGGTGATGGCAAGCCTGCCCGCACGGTGTGGTTAGCTGACCCAGCGAACACAAGCAGCAAGGGGGGGAATAAATGAATAAATAAATAAAATCTTTAAAAAAAAAAAAGTTAATTAAGGGGATTTCTGGTTGATCAAGATAGTGGTGTAAGACATACATGGGTGCTGTTCCCCACAGGATATTTGAACAACTAGCAAAAACTGCCAGAGCCACCTTCCTCAAAACTCTGGAATACTTAAATCATTACACTAACTGGACAAGTACTGAATCAAGAAAACATGCTTTAGAAAAGGCAGGAGACCCTTGTGGCTTTGCTGGCCTCTTGCCTACCCCTAATTGGCATGGTGTCAAGCCAGCTTGCACTCCCATTGTGGGTACCTGGTTCTGTTATAAATGGGGCAGAGTCGCCCCTATGTGCATATAGGAGTGTCTGTATGTTGATAACAGTCTATTGGGTGGCAGCCTGGAAGACTGAGCCAGGAAACTCACCTCTGGCTTGCCCTCCCAAAACATGCCTTACAGGCAGAAAAAGCTTTGAAAAGCTGAAGCAGTGCAAGAAACAACTAAGTCAAAGCCTGGGGCAAAGGATTACCTTCTTTGAGTCATGGAATAGAGCACCAAAGAGAAGGAGAATGCCTATTTCAGAGGGAATAGAGGGGGCATTCAGTTCCTATAAATGGGGGAATTCCTAAAGCTAGGAGCAAGCACAAGCTCAGGACAAGGCCCAGGCTTCAAAAAAACTGAGAGGATCCTGTACTTCACATTTGCTTCTGGCTGATCATCTTATCAGGAGAGACAAAATCTGAAGGAGAGCACTAGTCAAGGGAGAGCCAAATTGCAAAGACTATGAAAGACATTTTTGTATTGGTATCTTTGTTTTGTTAGCTCAAGACACTCAAAGTTATCTCTGACATATCACTAGCTGAAAACTAAACTCAAGGAATAGGCCTGGCCTAAACCCAAGAATTAATTAAGACTTTAAATATTTTTAAAAATTTAAAGTACTGAAGAAAAGCAATTGCCAAGCAATAATTTTATATCCACCAAGGCTGTCTTTCAAAAGTGAGGGAGAGATTAAGATGATTCCAGAAAATAAAAGTGGAGGGGCTATGTTACCACTAGATCTGCCCTAAAAACAATTCTAAAGGGATGCCCTTAGAATGAAAGGAAAGAATACTAGACAGTGGATCAAATTGGCATAAAGAAATGAAGACCCCCACAAAAGTAAACACCTTGGTAATTATAAATATGAATATTGAATTTGTAGTTTTTGGAATATAACTCCAAATTTTCCATTTTACAGGTTCTAAAAGCAAATGCATGAAAGAAATAATAAATCTAAGGTTTGGGACATGCAATGCATAAAGATATAATTTGTAACAAGGACAACAAATAGATGGGAGGACAGAGAGTTATAGGAACAATGCATGTGTACGCTATTGAAGTTAAGTTGGTGGAAATGAAAATATGCAGAATCACCAGGGTCGGAATTCAATATTCTTTCGGTTGTTCTGTGGATCTCCACCCACCGAGACAATAACCCATGAACACTTGAACATATTCATAAGTCTTAGAGACATGACCTAGGTGAACCTTTTCCCATGCATCCGCCCATCACTGACATCCCACACCAGTGATTGTCCCCTGTCAATGTTGTGAGCCTTCTGTGATCAAAAACCTCTCCAAAATGAAGGCAACAAAATAATCAAATAAAATTATTAAGACAATGAAATAATAATTTAAAAAATAACCAATAAAATAAAAAAAATAAAAATTTAGACATTGTGTCTTTCATCATTGTAAGATCTGTTGTCTTATATGTGCAGTGACATTTTCTTCCATATATTTCACCAGTGTCTTATTTTTTTTCATTATATCTTAAAAGAAGCTTTTGGATACAGAAAGGTCACATACAGAATTTAGGGGATTCCCATATATCCAATGTCCACCCCTTTTTCCCCTTTTCCCCTCTCCCCTATTAATAACATTTTGCATGCAGATGGTACATTTGTTACAATTGATGTACAAGTATTGAAGCATTACTACGAACCATGGTCAATGGTTTACATTATAGTTTACATTTTGGATCGTACATTTTTATAGGGTTGATGAAATTTGAAGTGGCCAGTATCCGTTATTGTATGTTCATGTTGAACAATTATAATGCTCTAAAAATGCCCTATGTTCCAGATATTCTATTCTCTAATAGGACAGCAAGAATTCCGAGTGCAAGGGCAGTGCCTAACTGAAGGAAGATAGACCATTACGCCAGGCACTTGATTTAATGATTGTACTTACGAACCCTTTCTTGTGAAATTGAAACCTAGCCTAGTATTATGTACTGCCTAAGAGCTACTTCCTGAAGCTTCCTTGTTGCTCAAATGTGGCCTCTCTCTAAGCCAAACTCAGCATTTAAATGCACTACCTTCCCCTGGTGTGGGATATGACCCCTGAGGATGAGCCTCCCTGGCACCAAGGGATAATTACCAAGCGCCAACTAGCAATGCATCTGGGAAAAGACCTTTGCCAAAAGGGGGTAATGGTAAATACAAATGAGTTTTTATGGCTAAGATATTCAAAGTGAGTTGGGAGTTCATTCCAGAGGTTGCGCTTATGCAAGTCTCATCAGGATCTTATTGACTGCTACAGTAAACAGTGCCTCAAATACTGGGGCTCCTGAGGGCTCTAGAGACATCCAGGAACTATAAGCAGGGGAGACAGCTCAGGAATTCGGCACCCTGTGGGTGGGCCTTACTTTGGAATTTATGTTCCCTAGTGTAACAGAGTTAGACACATTGCTCTTCTGCCTCTTTTATTTAAACCTATAATTAGCACTTTACTTGATAAATGTATGCCCCAGAGACTTAAATCTTTGCTCTGTCCGTGTGCCAGTTGAGCCCTGAATTTCAGCAGAGATGTAACACCTGCTTTCCAGTTCATTGAACTCACCCAGGACAACTAACAAGGACATGATTATGGACAATGCCCATCCCAAGGAACAGAGTGTCTGCAACTGCAAGCAAGATAATTCCATCCATCTGCCCCATCGGATCTCAGCCCCCTCTCAGTTAGAAGCTGACTGGGCATCACCATCCCCAAATCCTCAAGATTGGGGAATCAACAATGGACTAAAGTAGACTTATTATTATTCTAGCAATGGAAGAACTTTTATCATTGATATAAAGGCAGTGGCCACCAGAGGTTTTGAGGGATGGTAGAGGGAAGAATAAGTGTAATATGGGGGCATTTTTGGGACATTGGAAACCTCCTGCATGACATTGCAATGTCAGATGCAGGCCATTATATATTTTGTCATAACCTACAAAATTGTGAGGGACAGAGTGTAAACTATAATATAAACTATAGTCCATGGTTAGTAGCAATGCTTCAATATGTGTTCATCAATTTTAACAAATATACCACACTAATAAAGGATGTTTATTAATGTGGGAAAATGTGGGAGAGGAAGGGAGTGGGGCATATGGGAATCCCTTATTTTTTTTTCATGTAACATTTATGTAATGAAAAGCTTCTTTAAAAATAAAAAAAAAATTTAATGAAAGAAATGAAAATATGATTGTTATAGATTAAGGATTTCAAATTTAAAGCCCACATTAAGCACAAAGAAAATATCTGAAAAATTTATACAGAAAGAAATGAGAAGGGACTCATAATGGTACACTACAAAAAATCAAGCACATATGAAAGTAGACATTAACAGAAGAATTGAGGACATAAATGTATAAGACTTACAAAGACCAAATAACAAAATGACAGAAAAAAAAGACCTGCATTATTAGTAGTAGTTTAAATGTAAATTGATTAACCTCTCCAGTCAAAAGGCAGAGATTGGCAGAATGGCTAAAAAGCATGCCCAAGTATATGCTATTTTTCAAATTCAGAAACATAGGTTACTTGGAGCCCCAGTGTGTGTGTGTGTGAGTGTGTGTGTGCATGTGTGTAGGCAATAGGGAGTTAATTGTTAATTGGCAGAGTTTCTGTTTGGGGTGATGGAAAAGTTTTGGTAATGTATGGCAGTAATGATAGCACAGTATTGTGAATGCAATCAGCACCACTGAATTATATACTTGAATATGGTCAAAAGGTGGAATGTTAGGTTTATGTGTGTTACTAGAATAAACATTTTTAAAAAACAACCAGTACTGTACATCACAAAAATTGAACTGTAATATTAACTGTAGACTCTTGTTAATAGTATAATTATAGTAATATTGTTTCTTCAGTTTTAACAAAGATATCACACTAATGAAAGTGCTAATAATAGGTAAACTGCATGTGTGAATTGAGTATATGGAGAAAAGCGTTTTACCAAGGACTCTGATTCCATTCAGAATAATTTAATGGAAATATCTCCGGTATGGGACTCAATTCATAACCGTGCTACTTGGCAGTTTTAAGGGCTTATACCTCACCTTTAAAGTAAACTCAATGTCCCAAATAGCAAAGTGTAGTTGTAAGGATAAAATAGGAGTATATAAACGCCAAGTGGACGTGTGGCACATATTAATGACAGCTAACATATTTTGAGCATTTAAAATGTGCCTGGCACTCTTCAAAGTACTTCATATAGGATGAATGTGCTTATTACACAAAGCACAAACCGGTTAAGTAAGTAGGTGATGGTTAATTTCATGTGTCTACTTGGCTAGGCTATGATGTCCAGTTGTCTGATCAAGCAAACAGTGCCCTGATTGTTACTGTGGGAGTAGTTTGTAGATTCAAATCATTAGTCAGTTGATTGCATCTATAGCTGATTACATGTACATTCAACAAAGGAGATTGCCTTCAGCAATAAGAGAAGTCTTATTCAATCAGTTAAAGGCCTTGAAGGGAGAACTGATGATTTCAGCAAGTCAGAAAGAATGTCTATCTATACTTCAGCCAGCCAGCTTCTCCTGAAGAATTCATCATTACAATCATTGGAGTTCCTACCATGTGGCTTCTTCTGGGGAATTCAATGTCACCATCAAGTTCCCAACTTGCAGACTGTCCTATGGAATTTGGATTTGCCAATCTGCAGGCTCATGTGAGCCAATTCCTATAAGAAATATCTTAATATTTACACATATATATCCTGACAGTAGTGTTTCTCTGGAGAATCTTAACTGATACACTGTGATTCTAACCTATGTAGATAGTCAGGCGCTGTGCTTTATTGCCTCCCAGATAGTTAGCAAGACATGGGTATCTCTGTAACTAATTGTTGTTGTTTTGATAATATTATTGCTTTTTGTTTTTGTTATTATTATTATTGCAGCATCAGGTCAAACCTAACACCTCTATTCTTTGATCACAGACTTTGATTTCCTCCTTGGAAACTTGTACTTGCTTCATCAATCATCCCTTTGCTTCAGATATCACAGTGCACCCAATTATAGAGACAGCAACCCTTGGAGAAACATACTGGCTACAAACATTCTACAAATGCTAACTATTTTAATCATCATCAAAATCTTATGAAGTGGGAATGGTTTCTCCATTTCTTAAGATAAGAAAACTGGCTCACAGAGACTATTCACATGCCCAATGTCACAAAGTCAGTAATGACAGTTCATTCTAATCCCTGTAACTTTTCCACTGAGTCAGAAACTTCTGTGTTTA
The DNA here is from genome assembly GCA_026826555.1 of Tolypeutes matacus. Taxonomy (NCBI): domain Eukaryota; kingdom Metazoa; phylum Chordata; class Mammalia; order Cingulata; family Chlamyphoridae; genus Tolypeutes; species Tolypeutes matacus. Next base: position 57,310,127 of record JAKSZT010053883.1, on the reverse strand, counting down.
GAATGCCATTTCTACAAATAAATGCAGTAGGCCCATGTATTATTACTTCCAGGGGTCCAGGATCAAGATTCCCACTCTTTGCTCTGCCATGTAGTTTTCTCTGTGAGTCCCTGCCCACTAACGTCCTACTGACATGACCCAATCAAAGCCCAAGTCATAATTTAATCATGCCCAGAGGAACAGACCAGTTTACAAACATATTCCAATATCTATTTTTGGAATTCATAAATAATGCCAAACTGCTACAGCCCACATTTCCCAAATAGTGTGCTGAAGCAACCCAGGGTACTGAAGCTAGCTCACAAAGGCATTGCAGGATATTTTGAAATTTCAAGAAAAACACAATGATACTTGACATTTTTCAGACACCACAAGAACTAGTAGCTAGTAGCTCAAGATCAAAAATAATTTGCACTATGTTACTTTTGGTCTTACATATTTGCAAAGCTAGATTTTTATTAAAAACCAAGTACCACATGAAAATCAGTGTGAAAAAGAAAGTGAGAGTGGTGATTGCCAGTTTCATTCTAATATTTGAGAAGTTACCCAGTGCCTAAAAGGCACATGCATCCCATACATAAATAATTGTGGTTATATGAAAATTAAATAAAAATATTTTTATTTTAATATATATGTATTATTTTTTCAGATGGCTACTAAGTAGATAGGCCATTAATATTTTTTAAGTTATTTGTACCCATCTACTTAGTAAACAGAACTGTTGGGTATTTTTTTTGTCTGTGAAAAATTTTACTAAGATATGAAAGGTGAGATAAAGCAAAAACATTTAGGAGACTCTCTACCAAACTGCATTAAACCCTTTCAGGATTACAAGTCTGAGCCAGATAGTTCTTTCTATCTTTGTATTATATTTGAATTTTGGACTTTGTATATTTACGACTGCCATTTTGAAAGGAAAAGCCAACAGTATCATTTACTCTGACAATGATGTGAGGTTTATAATATTTTTGCACCTGTTTCTTGTACCACACAATTCAACATTTTATTTTATGTTTTATATTACTTACTTCTGATTTTTAATTTTCCAATTTTCTATCACAATCTAGATTCTATTACCCTTGAAAGGATGGATGATATCTTATGATTTTGTACATATATGGATATATATCATATATAAATGTGTTCTAAGAAGCATAGGAACAAATAGATGGATATACATTGTGTTACTAATAATGTTTAACTCTAGGGGAATTATTTTATATTTTAAGTGGCCAGATTATGAATGGATTTTATTTTATGTTTTTTTTTTTTTTTTTTTTTTTTTAGCATTTTCCAAATAGATTGTTTTTAAGATATTTTTATTAAATAATATAGCTTGCATAAAATATCTTGTTACCCTCTGTTTAGAAAGACATGGAAACTGCTCCTGCCATGGTGGAGACTGAACCATGTCCCCTATCAAGACATGTTCAAGTTTTAATCTGCCTTCCTGTGACTGTGAGCCCATTTGTAAACAGTGCCTTTAAAGATGTTATTATTAATTAAGGTATGGACTAATTTCTGAATAGGATCTTTGAAGAGCCTATTTAGATGAAGACAAGTTGAATCAGGTGGGCCTTAGTTCATCTTTATAAGGCTGAAGACCTTATAAAGAGAGGAAATCTAGACAGAGACACTGACATATGAGTAGGAGAAGTAGAAGCCATAAGAAGAAACCATGTGATGGAGGCAGAGATACAAGCTGAGGCACCCCAAGGATTGTATACAGGCCAGCACCAAAACAATACTGACTCTGGGAGAAATCATGGCCTGTCGAGACTTGATTTTGGACTTGTAGCTTCAAAACCATGAGACAATAAATTCTCATTCTTTAAACCAAACTGTAGAGTGGTATTTGTCATAATAGCTCTGGAAAACTAAGATAGGGCATAACAATTTGCAAGGGCTTCCTTAGAATTGATCTCAGAAATCAGTCAAATTTTTATTTAACAACTTCTGTGTGCCAGGGTTTCACAAATTATTATTACATTTACTTCTAATATTTTTTTTTTTTTTGCAAAATGATATATAAATATATATGCATATATGTGTATTTGCTTACAAAAATGTTATTTATATATATATATATATACATTTATTTTAAGAGGTGCTTAGATTACCTAAAATATTACTCGGAACCCACTGGGATTCCCATGTTGCCCACCTCCCACACCTCCCACCACATCCCACACAAACATCTCCCACCAGCAGGTATTATTTTCTTTATTTTACATATGAGGAAATGGAATTTCAGTTCAGAAAAATTGGATTCTTGTTTGGTGACATGAAAGCTTTAAAATTCCAGTTCAAGTCATTTATAAAAGGCCACCTATTGTATTCTATTTATATAGAATGTCCAGAATAAGCAAATCCATACATAGATTAGTGATTACCTGCGTCTGTGTGTGCACAGACATGGAAGGTGGGGGAAGGTAGGCAGGATGGGGGAAGGGGGAGAGAGATGGAGGCAGGGAGGAATGGAAGGTAACTGCTAATGGTTACAGACAGGGTTTCTTTCTGGGGTGATAAAAGTGTTCTAAAATTAGATTGTGTTAATAATGGTTGCAAAACTCTGTGAATATCATAAAATTCACTGAATTGTACAATTTAAATGGGTGAATTTTATGGTATGTGAATTTTATCTCATTAAATTCTTTAAAAAAACAGCTCAAGGTCTCCATTGTTTAAGTCTGATGGATAATTTCAGTTGTGTCTAAAGAACATCTATATTACAACTTAATCCAAAGGCTTTCTTCAGAAGATCCCAGGAAATACTTAAACGTAATAAACTCTACACAGAGAGAAGTACTTCTTGTGGGATCATTTATTCCTCTTTGAAAAGTATTGTAGCACCTCCTATAAATATAATTAAAAATTGGAAGATTATGCGTGCAGCAAGGCTAGGCAAGGGGCATTATACAAATCAATGCATCCCACATCTAGCAAAGGCCTAACTCACAATGCCTGTTCCCCAAATGTTTGAACAATTGAAAGTGCATCAATGGCATTCAATAATGATGGTCTATTCCTACGAAGAACCCTTTTATAGACAGAATGGCATGTTTTCACAAGATTGTTTGAAAGACACACATTACCCATTTGTGATTCTTAACCTAGAATTTGGGTTTCAAATAAGTTATTGGGAACCTTCTTTGTCATTACTGTTCAATTACCATGGAACCTCTAATCCAGGCCAGAAATTCCTGGCTGCCCACATTTCTTTCTAGTTCAGAATGCGTATCTAATAGCAACCAATTACTTTTCCTATTTTCTCACTTGGAATCTGTTTGGGGAGTTGGGAATAGCTATCTTACAAAATTGGCAACATCTGTGAGGAGAGCAGCCCGAGAGGGGAGAGTAGGAGAACTAGACAGATTTCCTGCATTTTAAGGTTCTTTTCCTCCCCAAGGATTGCTCTGGGACAGTTACACGTAATGCCTCCTCTGACTTTTCAATCTCTTTCTAACCCCTACCTGCCTGCCCTTTTTCTCCAAGGGGGAAAAAAAGTGTTTTGTGTTTAAGAGGTTAAGTAACTTAAAGGAACCGTTCCAGCCTTCTAAAAAGTTTCCGTTCCAAACACATGAAAAATAATTCTGAAGGATCAACCCCCAACTCTGCTTTGCTTCCAGGTATGACTTTGATTTTCATGTTGGCATGTATTGCCACTCACTCTTTTAACGGCCCTACCAAGAAATCAGGTTCAATGCCTGAACACTCATGTTTTTCAACATTTGACCATAATAGAGCTAATGATGGAGTTGGTGCTTCAAAAGAAGAGAACCGTATTTTTCTTATATGCGTCCTTAAGCTACATGTAAATTAATCTATCATATTCAGAAATGCAATTTTGTACTCGAGAAATATGTCTAGCATGAAATGGTGTTAGATGATTTTAAGAGAACAAGAAAAAGGAAATGAGTCTTTAAAATTCGTTAAATAATTTGTTTTGGATTCTTTTCCTTTATTATTGTATTTTTATTATATTATTTAACAGAAGTCTAGCTTGTGCTCTTAGGCTCAACTGGTGCTTTGATACATCTGCAATTTTCAGATAAGGCAAGTGCAAGGGTGAAAAAGGCAGTTTTGTTGAGGGGGGAACTAATTTTGTTGTTGCTGAACAGACTCTCTGCTCTTTGAGCAGACAACAAAAGTGTCATTATCTGGTTTAGGGAGTTGTTGATAAATTATTCATACCCCTAATGACGATGCTGTATCTTCCTGGGGAATGCTGTGACTTATTTTTCCTTGCTGTAAAAGATGAAACCACTTTTGTAGACATTTCTGACACACCTGCATGCTTGAGGCAATCAGGTGTGGTGAATTCCTGAGACACATCTCTTTTCCCGAATTCTCTAGGTTATGGTTTTAAAATAGAATCCTCCAGGTATTTGGCCTCCTTTTGTATGGCAGACATACTTTTTGAAGTGAATTCTGAGGGAGAGGGAGAGGGAACGCACCGTAAGCTACTTATGATTAAGGATCTACACCCTGGGTCACATTAGTAACTAAAGTGCTGGTTGCAAGTGCATATTCATTGAAAATGCAGAAATCCTAGGAACTTAGACAATATTAACGAGGAGACTGAGGTACTAAGGTGAAACCCAGTTAATAGACTTTATTGAAAGCTTATTCTATGCTATGTACTTGGTGACATTTTCTCATTTAATCCTCACAGTGGTCCCATTTTGCTAATGAGGAAACTGAGGCTTAGAAGATTAAATAATTTGTTTCAGAGTTATACAGGTAGTATGCGGTAAAACTAAGCATTGAACCAAGAATATACTGATTCTAAGTCCTATGCTGTTACCATACAGGATACAGGCGCAATATGAATTCAGTGCTGTTTCCTGCATTCCTACTATGAGGCAAGCAGGGTACTGAGTGTTGGGAAAATAAAGGTAAATCATTGTGTCTGTTCTCAGGGAGTTTGCATTTTGAATCTATATGCTTTGATTATATCACTTAGTAACTGGAAGAATATTAATTGAATGCTCATCCTGTGCCAGGATTTGTGCTGCTGTGTTGGCTTGATCTTCAGAAACAAAATTTGGGACATTTCACATGGAGTCTGAATGATGGAGTGGGATATTTGAAATTGGGATGTTTTGGTACCACTTGTGGAGAGGAAGAGGAAAAATTTTTAAAAAGAGAGTAGGCTGTCAAGAAAAGAGAGACTAATAAAATTAAAGACATGATTGTCTCAAGATTTTTATTCTGAAGAAAATTAGGTCATGCTCATGTGACATGGATGTTCTCAGTCTCTGGCAACCTCATGACTAAAACAAATTCTTCATCTGGACTCAGGATTGAAGCTGGTGGACAGTAGAAGCCAAAGTTCTGCCAATAACTTTTGTTGCTGAAAACTTGGAAGATGTTGAGCAAGGAACCAAGGGAGAGTCAAGCACAGAAATTCCTTTCTCTGCTGCTTGTGCATCTGTGAGGTGGACTAATCCAAGGATGAAGTGGGGAAAGGTGAGAAGATTTGGTCTATGAGTCTCCCACTCAGCCCTTCTCATGCCAAGTGGCAACCGATGGCAGTATCTTTTATATTCAATATTGTGTTTGATCTAACAGATTTTTGTAGAAAAATTGCTGGAGAATTAATTTTGCAAGAATATGTTACTGCCTTTTACTAATAGGAAATAGCCAGGTTTCTTCATGGTTAAGAACAATCTTCAGGTTCCACTTTTCAACTCTGACTTTTCTTTGGATAAGAAGCCAAATTTGCCATTAAATGAGATGTCTTTTTTTTATAGTCTTCCTGAACTGGTGTGTCATTAGTTAAACTGCTCTTTTCAACAGAACATAGAAAATTAGAAGGTAAATATTTCCCTCTCTTTCCCCAAGGAAGGCAGAGAAAAATGGAGATCAAAAAATTAGAAGTTGTCTAATAAATCACCAGAAGCTGTTGGAGGGGAGGCAAATTTACTTTAGCTCAAAGATAGTCAAATTCCGCTTGAAATCTTAATTACGGGCTAGGTCTCTACAAGAAAATTAACTCATCAGACATTGATTAATGACCCACTCTTTTTTGGGCCCTGGGCAAGGTACGAAATATATCAATTAGGCTAGGTTATGCTACAGTAACAAACAATCCTCAAATTTTAGTAGATTAAACCAAAAGGTTTATTTCACACTCAAACTACATGCTCAGTAAAGATTGACAGTAGAAGTTAGCTCATCGTAGTCGTTCAGAGATCCAGGCTGAAGAAAGCTTCATCTTGACATGTGTTTTCACAGTCACCAAGGTAGGAAAAGAAGCACTGGCTCTTAATGCATCAGCCCACAGGTAACACTCATCATTTTTGCTCCTATTGCTTGGTCAGAGGAAGCCACTTCTAAATTCAAGAGGACTGGAAGGGAATCCTGCCATGTGCTTAGAAGGAGAACCATAAGAATTGGGTGAACCTTATGGTGCTACTCCCCAAAACTCATATCATCTACAAGATGAAAAAAAAGAGAAGTAGGTGTGGCTCCAGCTCAAATCCAAAAGAAGAGAACAAAAGCTTTGCAGAGATTATGGTGGTGGTATTGGTGCAAAAGGGGGGTTAGATTGTTCTTATTTTTAGGAAAGCCTTAATACAATCCTGAATTTCTTTTTTCTTGTTTTCCTAACAGGTGCCATACAGTTACAATGTAAACAAGAACTATATTAGAGGATTTATATATATTATTTCATTTAATCAAAATCTTTGTGTCTTATTTTTATGTTTTTCTTTGTATCACTATAGACTCATTGATTCCTTTTTTTAAATTATTTTTTTATTACAGAAGTTGTAGGTTTACTGATAAATTATGTAGAATATCCAGAGTTCTCATACACCCACATGCACTCACAGTTTTCCCTATTATTAAAACTTTGCATTAGTGTAGTAACTTTGTTACAATTGATGGAAAAAGATTATTATAATTATATTCTTAAGTATAGTCCATAGTTTACATTAGGAGTCACACTTTGTGCTATACAGTTCTATACATTTTTTAATTTTTGTTCTGGTAACATAAAAAAAAACTAAAATTCCTCCTTTTAACCACATTCAAATATATAATTAAGTAGTGTTAATTACATTCACAATGTTGTCCTACTATCACCATTCATCCATTACCAAAACTTTTACATCACCCCAAACAGAAATTCTGTACCAATTAGGCATGGACTCCCATTCCCTACCCTGAATCTGGTACCTGTTAATCTGTATTCTACTTTCTGACTCTATGAATATGCTTAATCTAAATATTTCATATCAGTGAGATCACGTAATATCTGTCCTTTTGTAACTGGCTTATTTCACTCAGCATGGTGTCTTTAAGCCCATAATGTTTTGCCCCAGGCCGCTTTGACTTCATTGTTTCTTACACTATTTTAGCTTCTCAACCCTGCTTCTGTCTGCACGGTGAACACTGGGAGGGCCAGTCAGAGACTAGTGTACTGTTTCAGTTTCTCAGGCTGCCACCCAAAATATTGAACTGGGCAGCCCAGTGTGTGTATAGGGTTTCTTCTGCTACCTCCAGAATAGTGCTAGGGACCCACAGTCGGAGCACACCCTAGCTCCATACTGCACTGGGGAGAGAGTGCGGGTGGTGCCAGCAAGGACACCACAAGCTTCTAGAGCTGTGTTTTCTTGATTCAGCTCTTGCCCCATTACTGCAACCCTTTAACCGCTTTGTAGAATTTTGAGGAACCTGGCTTTACCACTTTTTGGAAGTTCAAAGATTCTGTGGGAACGGCACCTTGGAGCATCTTACACCACCACCTTGATTCACCAGAAATAAACATAATCTCATAGATTCCTTTTTCATTATTATTATTATTTAAAATAAGAAATCAATTTTATTGATACATATTAATAAAGCATGCAATTCATCCAAAGTATACAATCAATGGTATTTGGTATAATCACATAATTGTGTGTTCATCACCTCAATCACATAATTGTGTGTTCATCACCTCAATCATCATCAGTGCATTTTCATTTTTTTCAAAAAGAATAACAAACAACAACAAAAAACAATCTAACAAGAAAAATTTTCATCACTCGATCTCTCTATGCTACCCCTGCTGTACATACCTGCTATTTCTGGCTATTCTTACACAATTATTTATTTATTAAGCAGTTTTATTGAGATATATTCATAAAGCATATGATCTATCCAAAGTGTATAATCAATAGCTTTTTGTATAATCACAATATTGTGCATTCATCAACACAAAAAAATTTTAGTACAATTTCATTATTTCAAAAAGAAAAACTTCCTACCCCTTAGTAGTCCATCCCCAGCCCTATGCAACCATTTTATTCATTTTTTATGTGCAAACTGTCCCAGATTGAGCCTGTAGCAAAAGAAAAAATCATAGAAGTAAGGCTGTGCAGGTCTTTTTCTTTTCAATTTCATTGACTGAATTAGTCAAATTTGTCAAATGTGTTTTGATGGATGCATACCCATGTGATCCCACCCAGAATTAATATTCAGAATATTTCCATCACCTCAAAAAATTTCCTGTGTCCCTTCCCTGATAATCTCCCACATGTCCATTTTACTAGCAAAGAAACTGAATATCAGAAAAGCAAAAATGCTCATTCATTCATTTAGTCATTCCAGTTTTAGAGGGGAGGTGAATATTAGTGCCATGTACAGGGCTAGTTTCTGTAGTTTCTGGGAACACATAGATAAAAAGACCTGGTCTCTACCTTTAGAGAGCTTAAGGTCCACTCAAAAGACAGTCATAAAATAAATTTCCAAAGATTTCTAGTTTTGACAATGGGGCAGATTAAGTTAATGCAAGATGTTTTCCACTATAAATACTAGAAATTTAGTATAAAATAAATGGCAACAACAAATAACATGGTTAGAATAAGTTCTCCAGATATTGTTATATTAAAACTTTGTAAAGCAGAAACTTATCTTGATCATCTTGTGTCTTGATATTATATATTTCTTAAAGGGTATAGTTTCAAGGTATATTTTTGTAAATTAATAGCATATTTTAAAATATATTTCATGCATAAATTACAAACTGAACACTTGTCTCAAGATCCATGCTTGGGAGTGATTTAAATTCTAAGGCCACAGACAAAAAATAAACACATACCATTGTGATACTAAGGACAGCTCACCAAATTTAGGACATGGTATCTGGAGAGAATTTAATCCTAGTTTTCCAGCATGCTTAGAAAGTTTAACCATAATAAATGACAAAATAAATAAATAAATAAATCACAGTGATTTTCAAGTATTCAGTCAGAGGTGTTTATGAAGGATGGGAAGAGATTTTGAGATGTTCAGATTTTTCTGTTCTGGCAAAACAAAGCTTCTTACCATGAACCAATTCTTACCTTGTATTTCCTCTAGTGTTCTCTTCTGCCTGGCTTTACCCTGTGATCTAACTATTCCACGTGTACTTTCATACCTCTGAGAGGCTGTACATGTGATTTCTTCTGTTTGTGATGCTTATTATGTTTGTCTTCCTAGAAAAGTTCAAAATTTTCCTCTAAGACTCAGCTCAACAAACACCTTCTCCAGAAATCTTTGCCTGGAGTCCCTTGCTTATGTGCTGCTAGTACATATTTCTACCGGAGCAGTCATTATTCTCTGTCATAATTGTTAATCTCTTAATTCTTTCAGGAAGAGGCTATGTTTTTAGCTATGTACCTTCATTACTTCACATTATATATTCTCAATATTTGTTGAATTAATAATTGGGATGAATCCATATGCTGATGTTATTATAATATATCATTCTTTGGGTGTATATTTATAAATATAAGTTCTTGATTAAAAAAAAAAGTTTTTCAATTAAAAAGAGCAGTTGGTCAAAAGACCAAAGTAAATAAGCTAATTACACTTAAACAATATAAATACTCAACTTGCTAGTAGAGTTTGGACTGTCAGGTCAGAAGACATGAATTAGAAATTGAGTCCTGAAAATGACAGTGTTTTCTTGGTTCAATTTCCTAATATCTTAGAGCCTTAGCTCTTTATCTTAAAATGGAGATGATAAGGCAAAATTCTATTGAATGTACGTCAGTGCTCAATAAGGAGGATTCCTTTATACTTTTAGAGACTGTCCAAACACTACATTTCCAAAGAAGCAAGCATTCTGAGCCAATCCATCTCTGTAGGGTTTTATGCCAAATAAATTATAAAATGTCTTTTGTGTCTCAAAGGACTATTGCTTTGACAAACTGGGCTTATGACCCTGTAGCTTACTAAACACCACCCAACTAGGTAGGCATGTGCATATTTAGGCATGAACAGTTTCTGTTTGGTTGGTCAACAGACATATCTCTCCACCTTCCCGGGTGTTCTAGAGTGGATCAAGGGTCCAAAAGTCCTTTATTTCTTCCAGCCAAGCCTGACACAGAATGTGCCTGCCTTCACTGCTTTCAGAAATAATTATGTGTTGAAAGCTCTGACTAGAAGGATTAGAGTTATGAATAATAACTTGACAGATCAAATCAAATACATTCTGATTTGATTACATTACTAAGTCAATTATTATTTCTTGTCACATTAATTATGGCAAGATTATAAAATGTGTCTTCCATTAATTCCTTAACTAAATCATAATGGCCATATCCCTTTGGTGAATCTGTGCAAGATCAAGGGTCCATATTTATGCTGACAATGGAGGAAGGACTTGAAGGAGGGAATTAATTCCTTTATTCATTTATTGAATATTTATTAAGAACCTTCTTTGTGTTGGGCACTTCTATGTGTTAGGGACACAAAAATAAAAAGATTCAGCTCCTGCTAACCTCAAGGAGCTCACATTTCAGAGGGTGGGGCAGATGTGTGAGCAGAAAAGTCCATTTTAAAAGGAGGAAGGGAGGTGAAAGGTGAGGGAGTAGAAAGAGGAAAAATTCTGATGGTGTATTTAAACAAGGCTTCATATGGAATTTTCTATTCAGATCTTATATTATCCTTTTTTTTTTTTGTATAATAAACTTTATTTGTAAAGAAGTTTTAGATTACAGAAAAGTTCTATCAAAAGTATAGGGGATTCCCATATGTTCCACCTCCTCCCCATCCTACAATTTCTCCTATTAACACCTTACATTAGTGTGATGCATTTGTTACAATTGATGAACAAATATTGAAGCATTGCTACAAACCAAGGTCTATAGTTTACATTATGGTTTATACTTTACACTGTACAATCTTATAGGTTTTAACAAGATGTATAATGGCCTGTATCTGTCATTGCAATATCAGGCAGAACAATTCTAATGTCCTATGTTTTACCTATCCTTCCTTCCTCCTCCCCTCAGAACCTCTGGTAACCACTATCTTCATATCAATGTTACAAGTTCTTCAGTTATTACAATAATAATAATTCTACCTTGGTCCATGTTTGCATTCCCCCTTATGTTTGTTTGTTCCTCAGTTTTGAGGATTTGGGGATGGTGATGCCTGCTCTGCTTCAGATTGAGAGAGAATTTAGAACTTAATGGGGAAGATGGAATGAACTGGTTTGTTTGTTTGGTTGGGTTTTTTTTTTTTTGGTGTAGTGGGACTGTGGATTGAACCCTCGTATGTGGGAAGCCAGCGTTCAACCACTGAGCCACATAGGCTCCCCTGAGTTGGTTTTTTCATTTGTTTGCTTGTTGTCTTTTTGTTTTTAGGAGGCACCGGGGACTGAACTCGGGACCTCCATGTGGGAAGCAGGTGCTCAACCCACTTGAGCCACATCTGCTCCCCAGAACAAACTGTTTTCCTTGAAGTTGTAGATACTCTCTGTTTTTTTTTTTTTTTGGGAGGGGGGAGGATAGGGGTTGTCCATCATAATTTTGTAGGTTGTCCTGAGTGAGTCTGATGAACTGGAGAGTAGGTGCTGGCCATGACTCTCCTGAGATTCTGGGCTCAAATAGCATAAGAACAAGCTGAAGATTTAAGTCTCTGGGCCATATACTTAACTGATATCATGCTAATTATAGGTTTAAATAAAAAGGGTAGAAGAATCTTGTGTAAGGAAATTAAAAATGAGTCTAACTGTTACACTGGGGAAATATATTATCATATATTCCAAGGTAAGGCCCACCGACAGGGTGCTGATTTTATGGGGTTGAGTGCCTTATATATAGTGTCTGGATGTCTCCAGAGCCCTCAGGAGCACCCCTGTTTGGAGCTTTGTTTATTATGGCATTTAGTGACATCCATGCAAAAGTGTATCCTCTGGAATGACCTCCAGACTCACTTTGAAATCTTTTAGCTGTAAAAACTCTTTTGTATTTGCTGTTTTCCCCTTTAGGACAAGGTTTTTTTCCAATTGCATCACTGATTTCTGCTTGGTATTAACCCTGGGTGTCAGGGAGGCTCATCCCTGAGAGACATGTCCCATGCTGGGGGTAAGATAGTGAGTTATGGATCCAAGATATTATCTTGTATCAGTTCTACAAAAAAATAGGCAAGCACTTAAAAACTAACAAGGATAAGTTTCCGATATTTTTAAAAGCAATCTTTTATTTGTCTGGTAGTTGCAAGCAGCATAAAGGTAAGATTTTCTGATTAGAGTTGAATGAGGTTAGAAGATATTGTGCAAACCAAGACAGTTGCTAGTGTAATAAATGGCCCAGGAACTTACTTAAATGACACATCAAGGCCTACAGAACAATCACATTGTCATGCCTTACCCAACAATACATACACCCAAGAATTTTAAGTAAGGCTAAGGAATACTAATGTTGAATCATAATATAAAGGGTCACTTTGGTGTATGTGTGCATACTTTCAGGTGTGTCTGAGTTTGGGCATAGTGGTTGGGGTGAGGAGGGGTATAAGAATAGGAAGGTATGAACATTCTCTCCCATGAGCCAAGTATATTTATAAGTACCTTAGTTCACTTAACCTACATACACACCTCTTGAAGGAGATAATATTCTCAATATTTTGAAGATAAGGAAATGGAGAATTAGAGGGCCTGAGTAACTTACCCAAGGTCATACAGCTAGTATATGGCAGCAGTAAGTTTCAGACATGGTAATCTCAGATTTCAAAGACTACTTTACTGTGATTATGAAGCAACTGAAAATGGAGACACTGATTTTCTGGAGGTAGATCAGACAAGTAAATGATTTACTCAAGGTAATAAAGCACCTTAGTGGAAAGGCAGGAACTTGGATTTTAAACACATACCTGCCTCCAGGTAACTTTATTCTCTTTTTTGATGATATATTATGCCATATTAGGTGGTCATGAGCTTCATACCATCTACATAAATATGCTACAGAGTGAGTAATACAGAGCAGACCCAATGAGAAGAACTAACTAGAACTGTTGTAGCTAGTTATAAGAATTCAACATGATGTCAAATTCCAGAAACTTTTTTGTTTAATGAAGGAAAGTGGAGGTAAAAAAAAAAAAAAAAAGGGAACCAGTTAAGTGCACTGCTCACAACAACAATAAAATAATTATAGCAATGTATTACAAACGTTATAAGGATTTTATGTGAATTAGCACATTTAACCTTCATAACACTCCAATTAAGTAGGCATCATTATGATTCTTATTCTACGAAACTGGAAACTGAGCAGCAGAGATGTTAAGTCTCTAGCCCAGGTCACACTCTAACATGGTATCCTCCTTTTTCTTAGCACTTGTTCCAAGATAAAAGTGCTATTTGTTATTGAATGTGTATGAGTTACATATGACTTAAGGCATATTTTCAATCAGTGAAAGACAGCTCAGGAGAAGGTTTCTGGTGTTCTATCCCTGGATCTCTCTCTCTCTCTCTCTCTTTTTTTTAAGATTTATTTTATTTATTTATTTCTACCCCCCTTGCTGCTTGTGCTTGCTGTGCCCATTTGCTGTGTGTGTGTTTTTTTTCTTTCTGTGTCTGCTTGTCTCTCTTTGTTGTGTCATCTTGCTGTGCCGCACAGGTGGCCATGAGCTCACCATGCTACGCGGGCCAGTTTGCCTTCACCAGGAGGCCCCAGGATTCGAATCCGGGGCCTCCCACATGGTAAATGGGAGCCCAACCACTTGAGCCACATCCGCTTCCCCTTGGATCTCTCCTATCCAATACTTTAGATGAAACATTTCAGTCTTTGGGTGAGATTATAAAAGGTATGATCTTAAAATCTGAGATTTTAAAGGTAAATTAACATACTGAATAAATATGAAATTGGGATGAGAACTAAATTATATTCTTACTTCAATATTATTTTCTGCAATTCTACTTTCTGAGATTTTCTGGGACTAATTTTTTATTTATAAAATGTAATATAAAATCTTACTATTTGATGTCAGAGGCCCAGTCAAAATGATGTCTCAAAATTCTATCCAGTTCTAAAATATAGTATTATGGGACTGATAGTTTTACATTGTAAGTTTTTAATAGCTGCTGTTGGCCAAAACCACTCCAGAATCCATGATTGTGCAGTCAATCCTCACTTATTTTTTTAGAATTTACATAATTGGTCCCTAATAGAGTTCATTTTGCTCTAATTTTCCAGGTTTCATATACTAATTCTGTATTTTGCCAGCAGTTGGAGGTCATTCCAATGCTCTGTACTCAAGAGGGAGACAGAGATTTCTATATGTGGTGACTAAGACAATTTGGTCCAAATGGTTGAAGCCACAGGCAAAATAACCAAAGATTGTTCACTTGAAAATTATGGCTCCTTTTCAGAATTTTATATCGCATTATTTGTTTTATGGGCTATTCAGTATGCATTACACCAACACTAATTACTGCACTAATAAGTCAGTGTGTTACAAAGATATTTTGCCATTATAATTACATCCACATGTTGTTGTCCTTCCTCAAATAGTCCAGGCTTAATTGCATCATTTTTCAGGAGAATTTATATGGTGCAACTTAATTCAAAATTAGTACACAAATAAATGAAGTGCAAACTATTTTCTGCAGTGACTCACATGCAGGATAAATGCTCTAGGGAGACAAGTAGCCAAGCTTTCATATTCCCTATTGGCTGTGGTAATTCCTACAATGAATCCTTGATAACAATTTATGGAGTGAAGGTCACAAAGTGGCAGCAGAATCTGGATGGACAGAAAGAGTGTTGTACAGAGTACTAGGAGTACTCTAGTACTCAAGTACCCGTTCTAGACACTGCAGTTCACTTTCCATGGCATCATTAGGGATTATTTCTCCATTCTGAGGTCTTAATTTCCTCATTTGAAAATTAAACAGGTTCCTCAGATGGTTTCTGATTCTCTCTACCTCTCTCATCCAATAATGTTTAACTTCCACTACGGTAGTCCTGTGAAGGTAATATTAAAAACCTACCAACCCTTAAAAGGATTAGTATTCTTTCCCGTGCTAAAAATTAACAATGTGCGTAAGTCCATGTTCTATATGCCACCCCATTCTCAACACTAACCTATATCACCTCTACCTTAAACTTTCATTACTTTCTCCTTTCCTCCTTCCATTGCTTCCTTTTCTGCCAATAAATTTGAATTTGTTTGTAGATATGTATTGCTACCTGGTCTTTGAAAGTTGGAGCTCCTCCTCCTAACAGCTCTGTGTGGGAGTATGGAAAAAAGGCATCTCATTTCCCCTGCTCTGTGCACTTGGATTTTTTAAGTTTGTGACTTTAACTTCTAATATTTTTAACCAAGTACTGCTGACTGTGAGGTGACATAGGAATGGATCCAGAAATCAAGCACTCCCATTTTTTTCAGCAGAACTTTAGGCAGAACACCTGGCTTTGGTAGGATGAGGCAAAGAAAACTCGTTTCTTTCCTACAAATAAGCTGGGTTTAAAACAGATTTTTCTCACAGCAGTGAGTAGAAAATATAAGTATCTATGAAGAATCATATGCTTTTGAGGGCCTCGAGTTGAGTCCTGCTTTTCTCCATTCAGGCAAACCTCTGAAATTTGGTTTCTTCATCTATAAATTGGAGACAATATTACCCACATGATTAAATGAATATCATATAAAATAGGTGTCACATTAGTCCCCTAAAACATCTTGGTTTCCTATGGCCTTAAAGGAAAGCTAATAAATGTATGTCGTTGGCAAAAAAAGAACCTTTCCAGATGGTGAGAAATGAGCCAGTACTTCTAGAGATGGGAAAATAAGGTGTATTCAGGGACCACCAAAGTTAAATTGAAGTTTCATGGAATGGAGAAGTAAGAAAGAAGCATAGAATGGTAAGTGGAGTCCAGCTCTCAGAGGGTACTGGATATCAAACTGTAGAATTGGACTTTACACTAGTTCTATAAGGCAGAAATAAATAATGGGAAATCTTGAATGCCACACCAAGGACTTTGCAGGGTATCCATGATCCCTAAAATGCCTTTATGCAAATTAGAAAAAAATCAAACCTTCCTCAGCCAACCTTTATGGTTCCATCAGAAATTTATCTTCATGATAAATATATAATTCTATGACATTTATCTGGGGATTATGCTTTCCTTAGATAAGAGCATCCTTGTACATTGAACCTAAATAGTTGGAGGAGATTTTGAGTCTTTGACCTATGGAATTGTATAATTCCCAATTGTGAAGTAGAGCAAGGAGTGACTGGATTCATCCATTCTTTCTTTGAACAAATATATTCCAAAGGCCTCTTAAATACCAGTAAGTGTATTAGGTATTGAAGATACAGAAATAAAAAGACACGTTTCCTGATATTGATGAGCAGAGAGTCTAGAATAGGATGGTAAATGGTGTTCTGATGAGTTGGTATTGTTGCTAGGGGTGTTTTGTAAAGTATCCTGAGCCAGCATCTTGTCTCCATGGGATAAAATATCTTGACTAATTATAGATGTATCGCATAAGCTTAGGAAGGAGAAATGATGGCATGCAGGGTGAGTACTTGACATTCTTGGTCTAAAGAGTGGTTCTCAACTGGGGGTGACTTTAACCTCCAGGGAACATTTAGAGATGTATGGAAGCATTTTTGATTGTCACCATCAGGGGGTTGCTACTGGCATCTAATGAATGGAGCCCAGAGATACTGCTAAACATTTTACAATGGCCAGAACAGAACTGCTTAACAAATAATTATTCAACCCAAATGTCAAGAGTGGTAAGGATGAGAAACTCTGGCCTAAATAAATATTATCCATGATGCTACTATAAGAGTTTATGTAAGAGATAATAATAGAGCATGAGATAAAGTTCTAGAAACAGCACTAGATAGAAAATGGAAATAGGCATGAGAAAGAAGGGGAAGGGAGAGTGAAAGCAAGAGCGAGAGTGAGAGTGAGAGAGAGAGAGAGAGAGACAGAGAGACACAGAGAGAATGAATGAATGAGATAATTAAAACAAACAAGCAAAACAAGAAAGAATGTTCCCTAATTGACTGATTAGAAATGGAGGAACAGAGAGAGGGCTGATAGGCTCCCTACTCCCAAAGATGGGTCTAAAAATTATAAAATTGAATGACCTTAAGAATGGGGCGTGCAATTAGTAATACAAAGAATGGGAGTGGACGGTTGTAGGGTGAAGGTGTGGTAGGTGGGTTTGGTTTTTTATATATTGCATTGATGTGATGATAGGACAAACAGATGGACACACCCAGCTGGAGTCAGAGATATGGGGTAGCAGTTTGGGCCACTGGAGGTATCAGAGAGTGGGAGGCATTAGCAGTGTACTTGAAGAGGCAGAGTGTCTTATACCTTCAGACAGCCACTCTACACAAGTGTACTCAATGAAAAGAAACGCGTAATAGGCTGTGGCTTTGGTGGCTAAAGAACTTGGACATTCCACAATCCTCCAACCCCTGTTCTCAAAGAACCACAGCACTTTATCCCTTTCTACACCATACTTGCTCCCTTCGAGGTCAGATTCCTTTGAAGTTAATGGGTAAAATCGATGTGGAGATGTGGGGAAGGAGTGGAATCTGTCCCATACTTCTTCAATTTCCATTTAATTACATGGGTCTTGAAAGATTAAAGGAAAAGGTCTGGGGGCAAAACACATTTTAGGTTTCACTGAACCACATTTTGGGTTTCCTGATCCAGGGCTTGAGCATTGCATTCATTCAGCCAGAGACTGTGAAGTAAACCATATTAGCGCTGGATCCAGTTGTGTGGAATTTAGGACCCACAACACAAGAACAGAGATTGTGATTCTCCCTTCATCACAGAGGGAGGTGACAATGACCTTGTATGAGTGTTTCCATTTTTATGAGATTAGAAATTTGCTGTCAATGAGACCCGCATAGAAGTAAAACTACCTGCCTGTCTGCTTTTCTTCTTTTCTTTCTTCTTTCTCTCATTCCTTTTATTTTCCTCCCTTCAACAGACATTTATGAGATGCTGACAATAGACAACTTTCCAGCCTCAAGAAATGGAAAGATGTTTTATAGTAGTCAAAGCAATTTAGAATTTAATTGTTATACTCCTTGATACATCATTTTTCAGAGAGGGAAGTTGGGGTCAGAAGAGTTAGTTACATACTCAGGTCTTCTGATTCACTGATTTGAGTGAGAATGGCAGAGGAAAATTTGCAGAGTGATCTATATGTTTTGAGATTTACTACAAAGCGCAGCATATAATGAAGAGAGATGGTAGGAAAACAAGTTCTGTGATGGGCTAGCTGTGTGAGCTTTCCTAGATAAGTGGTTTCTTCTTGCTGGGCTTTGGTTTCCACATCTGTGAAATAAGAGGACAAGATGAAATAAGTGGTTTTAAGATTTTTTTTTTTTAACAACTTAAACATATGTGTTTCAAATGGAACACTCTTTAGAACCCTAATATGTGTAAAAGATTAAAGTGCATCTGCTTTGACTAAAGTGGGAGCAGGGAGCCTATCAGTCCCCTACTTGGTCCCTGACCTATATCACTCCTCATTTAACTACCATCAGCCACTTAGGTGCCTTAAGCCTTAGGATCTTAGGATTCTGCAGAACACAGAATGAAATTCCCTGCGTTACATTTTGTGTTTCTTTTCATGATCATCCCTTGCCTAGTATGTACCTTGTTTTCATATCCATCATTTCATGTTACAGGTGAGGAAACAGGGTATAATAGGTTAAGCAACTTTCCCAAAATTGTTCAATTAATACAGTATGGCACCAATACCTGGGCCCTTTGTGCAGCCTGGGGATGCCTCTCAAAGAATATGAAATTTCCTGCCTCTACAGAAAGGAACTGTGTACAGTAGCTATGGAAGGCTTGGATCCAAGGTTTTAGGAAATCAGTAAGTTTGCCCTTCCTGCTCTGTGAAGAAAAAAGACTATTTTTCCCTAGTTGTATGATATCACATGCTAGACTGTCTCATAATGTTATATTTGTCATTATATATATAAATCAATTGGACAAAAGATTTGGACTCTTAAATCAGGCTTGAACAATAAGGATATGTAGGAGTAGAGAGCAAATATGGGGGAAATTCATTCATCCATTCATTTATTCAGCAATGCTTTCTACAGACTAGGTAATATATGTTAGTTCCTGGAGATATGGAAATAAGCATAAAAAATATGGTCCCTTCCCTCATTACGGTCATGGTATAGTGGTGGAAATAAGTCATTAATCAAATTATTGCACAAGTCTGAAACAACAAACTGATAAGTTCTGAGAAGGAAAAGTATGATTTATCTGAGAATACAGAGTGCCTGAACCAATTTGGGAGATCAGAAAAACCTTCCCTGAGGAGGTGGCATTTAAGATAAAACACAAAGGAAGACAGGAAATTGATCAAAGATTGACAGGTAAAGTGATACAGGGAGAGAGAACAAGCAGAAGGAGTACGGGAAAGAAGGTGGACTGGAAAGAACAAGATGGGGATGGAATGAGATGTGGCCAGAGAGGCAGGCAGGGGTCAAATTGTTGTGGTCTGTGGGAATGGTTTGGATTTTATCCTGAGTGCAGTGGGAAGCCATTGGAAGGTTGTAAGCAGGGCAAAAGATCATTCTGCCTGCTGTGTGGAGAATGGACTGAGAAGTGGCAAGGGCCTGAAATATCTGGATGCTTCTTGCTTTTAAAATGATCAAAACTACCAGACAGACTTTTGGAAAGAGTCAAATAGGATCTAATCTAAGATTTGATGAAAGCATAATAAAAGTAGATGTTTTAGCATATGAGAAGTTGGCATATGTGCATATAACAAAGAAAGATTTTAAATTGGGGCTCATTACTTATGTGATATCAGGCTAATTATTTTACCTCTTTATGCCTCAGTTTCCTCATCTGCCAGAATAATACCCACTTTACATCTGCACTATAATATAAAAACAATATTTTAAAAGGGAAAGATGCCTGATAATGAATATTTCAATGAATATTAGCAACTTACATACAACTTAAGTTTTAGGTTCTGAACTAATAATTCTTTAGTTTGTAAATGAACTAAAGGGCTGCCTGACACCCAGATGTTTAAACAAGAAAACTGAACAGATGATTAAAAATCACTTATTGCACTGAATGATGACAGTTAGTATTACTTATGTTAACAGGTGCTTAATTGCCATTTTCTGCCCCAGGAACGTGTTCCTGGGAGCAGTGTGCTCCAGTGGGGATCTCAAGGTTACATAGGTGGAGCCTCTCCTTGAACCCCTAGAGGGCCTGAGGGCATATTTTGGCAATCTAGCCAAAAGTGGTCCCACATTTTTAGCAAGATTCAGAGCCAGTCTCTCTCCCAAATTCAACTAATTTAGCTTAAAGCCGGAGGCATATTTTGGCAATCTGAGCCCAAAGGGGCCCAGTATTTTCAGCAAGATTCAGAGCCAGATCCTCTCTCGCAACTTCAACCAATTTACCTTAAAGCTGCAGGCAGTGCTGACCCAGAGGAAAGAGAGCCAGCTCTCACTCTGCAGCTGAAGCACACAGGCAATCAAAGGCCAGAGGGGTGTCAACCACTGCAGCCTAGCTCTTCCAGGAAGCAGGATGCTGGTGCCTCCCCAGGTTCTCCTTACCAGGTCAACACTCCCACCTCTGCTGCTGAGTGTCAGTTGCTAACAGCTCAGAGCTGTCCACTTCCTGGAGAAATGCCCTCATCACCCAGGACTTTTTTGTCCTCTCCTTCTGCAGGGGACATTCTTGAGAAAATGAATGAGTGATATAAGGCTGCAGACGGCTGGTCTCTTGTCTGAAGGTAGGGCTAGCTCTACCTTGTCATTTATGTTTCAGAGTTTTCTGAGTTCCTTGTAGTTTCATGCTGCGCTAGTCTCCACCTGAGACCACATGCTTAGTTTTTTTTTTTTTTTTTCCCTTGCCTATTCTGATTCTCATACCCCCTTTCTCCTGAGATTGTCTCTTTCAAGAAATCATTTGCACAGGAATCTCCATCTCAGACTCTGCTTCTATGGAATCCAACCTAAGGTAATTATATTTAAAGCATAGACCTATTTCTGAGGTGACCTACCAAGGTAGTAGGTAGGCAGACATATGCGAGATGTGACATCAGAGGGTCAGAGACAAGAGCCAGAGCTGCAGGGTTAGACAGATAGGGGTTTAATCTAAGCACCATTACAGACTAGCTGTGAGACCTCAGCAATGTTTCTTCACCTCTCTGAGTATAAATTTTTCCATGGATAAGAATGAAATGAGAAGGCATATCTTGAAGTACTGATGTGAGAGATAAAGTCTTGAAAAATGCTTGGCTTTTAAAGTGTTCTAGTAGTGCCTTGCATGAGATAATTGCTCAATAAATGCTTGTTCATCTATTTTTCCAGTAAACCTTTACTTACTATCCACTTTATGCTAGAAACTGTTTGGGCTGGAGATATAC
This sequence comes from Tolypeutes matacus, assembly GCA_026826555.1. Taxonomy (NCBI): domain Eukaryota; kingdom Metazoa; phylum Chordata; class Mammalia; order Cingulata; family Chlamyphoridae; genus Tolypeutes; species Tolypeutes matacus. The sequence goes on along the minus strand of JAKSZT010053883.1, from coordinate 57,288,476 downwards.
ACCATACCAAAGCAGAATAACAAAGGTTATAAGAGAGTGACATGCATCATGCAGTGGGGACACCGAGGGAAGATGACCAACTAGGCTTTGGTTTGTGGGAGAGATAGTTATAGTTTTAAAAAAAAAAGGTAACATTTTCATGTTTCTGCATGCTTAGGGCTTTCTGAACAAAAATTACTGGCAACCTGGGTTGAACGATGATTGAATAACAAATTTAAGAGTAAAATACCCCATGGAGAGGTTAAGAGGTTTATCTCACTGGACCTCAGTATTTAACTGTACACTTGAAAGTAGTTAAAATGGGAACTTTTGAGTTGTATAAATATTACTGCAATAAACATTGAGAAACAGATAAACAAAAGAATCAGGAGCCATTTGCTTACATTCTAAAGGATAGTAACAATCTATAGATTATTACCAGAGAGGATTTATTTATATTAAAAAGGAAATGTTTCCCTCCCTCTCTCCTAAATGGAGGATGGCAGCTGTATATTGGTTCTTATATAGGTTCCAAGATTCATAGTTTTGTGATTTCTGTCTCCGTACATGCAGTGTTATATCTGCCCGTATTACTTTTCCCTAAGTGGCAGAATGGAGCATGAGGAATCAGCACAGTCATTACTCTATGCAATAATAAGCTTGATCTTTGATCCATGAACCTAATGCTTGTTTCCAGAATAAAATAAATAAATTTAGATATTAAAAATTTATCAGTGAAGAAATCCCAGACAAGCATGGAATTAAAACCTAGAGTACAGGTTATTAGGACATAAGAGGAAGGCTGAGAAGGGGTACTGTTGACTAATGTATGTAGAAGTTTTAATTAACTTGACTGTAAAATTGTGGAAATGGATATGTTTGATGGTAACACATTGCAGTAAGTAGAACGAATGCAGCTGGTTTATAAATGGGATTGTGGCTGAAAAGGGTAGTCTAGAGAAGTAAATGTCAATTGAAAGAAAGTTGGAGAATAATCTGTGGACTGAATAACATAGTGAATCCAGAGGTGGATGAGAATTGTGGGTAATAGTACAAATACAAGAATGTTCTATTATAAACTAGAAAAAATGTACATCACTACTGCAAGATGGTAAGATTGTGGAGAAGCATGGGGAAAATATAATTAATGTAATCTGTGGACTATATGTAACAGCATTACTATAACATTTTTGTATCAATGCCAAAGATGTACTGTATTAATAATAGGTGGTATGGAAAATATACTAAGTGTATGCTATAATGTATGCTATAGATTATAGTTAGTAGTAATAGTTTGATGATATTATCTCATAATCTGTAACAAATGTACCACAAGAATGTAGTGTGTTGGTGGAGGGGTGTTTTTATGGGAATTCCACACATATGTATGATTGTTTTTTAGGCCCACAACTTCTCTAATAGAAATATATTTTAAAAATGTAAATGGATTAAATTCTCCCATCAAAAGACAGAGATTATCAAAGTAGATATAAAAGCATGACCCAACTATATACTGTTAACAAGAGACTTGCCTGAAATTCAAAGACACAAGTAGGTGGAATGTGAAAGCATGGAAAAAATGCCATGCAAATAATAGCCAAAAGAGAGTTGGAGAGCTATACTAATATCAGATAAAATCGACTTTAAGGCAAAAATTGTTATGATAAAGGAGTCAATTCAACATAAAGACATAATAATTATAAATATATGCACATAATGGCAGAGGTCCAAAATATATGAAGCAAATATTGACAGATTTGAAGGCAGAAAAAAGGATGGTTATTCATTAATAGGAGGAAAGTTCAATATACCACTTCCAATAATGGATAGAATATCTAGTCAGAATATCAATAAGGAAACAGAAAACTTGAATGATACTCTAAACCGACTAGACCTAACAGAAATATATAGAACACTCCACCCAACAATTGCAGAGTACATATTCTCTATTGTACATGGATCATTCTCCAGCTTAGACCATAGTTAGTCTAAACACAAATCTCAGTAAATTAAAAAATAATGAATTAATTCAATATATCTTTTCCAAATACAATAGAATGTAGCTAGAAATCAGTAAAAAAGAGGGAGAATGGGAGAATTCACAAATACTCCCATTAAATTAAATAACATGATTTTAAACAACTCTGACAGTTTGAAGCTTTTGTGAAACCCAGAAAAGATCATGTTCTAGAAGCTAATCCATTCCTGTGGTTGTGGTATGCTTTGTTGGATTGAATTCAGTTAAGGGGACTTTTGATTAGATCACTTTTAATTAGATTGCTTTAGGGCCTTTGCTCGGACTACTTCAGTGAGATGTGACCCCGGGTGAGTCTTTGCCCTCTTGCTGGAATCATTTATAAATGGAGAAATGAAAGCAGAAACACATAGAGGAAGACAGCTGCCATTTTATATTGCCATGTGAAAGAGGACTCCAGGATCACTTACACCACAGAAAGACAGAATAACACCCAGAAGCTGAGAGAGGGGCCAGAGACTGGAATCAGAAAAGCAGCCCAAAGCTGAAGAAATGTAGCCTGGGGAGAGATAAGCTACGTGCTAGGTCACTCTCAACTACAATTCAGTGAGATAGCATCTCTGATGATGCCTTGATTTGAACATTTTAACAGCCTTGGAAGTGTAACATTGTACCCTAATAAACCCCCATTATAATAGCCAACCAATTTCTGATAACTTTACTTTGGCAGCCTTTAGCAAACTGAAACAACTACCAATGAGTCAAAGAAGAAATCACAAGGGAAATTATGAAGTATCTTGAGTAGAATGAAAATGAAAGCAGAACATACCAAAACTTATGGGATACAGCAAAGGCAGTTCTGAGAGGGAAATTTATAGCTCTAACTGCTTACAAGAAAATGAAGGAAGATTTCAAACCAGAAACCTAACTTTACACCTGAAGTATCTAATAAAAAAGGAGCAAACTAAACCCAATTTGAGAAGAAGGAAGGAAATGGCAAAGATTATAGTAGAGATAAATGATATAGGGAATAATAATAATAATAAAAAAAAAACAATAGAGAAAATCAACAAAACTAGATGTTAGTTCATTGAAAAGAACAATAAAATTGACAAACATTTAGCTAGACTGACAAAGAAAAAAGAGAGAGGGACACAAATAACTAAAATCAGACATGAAAGTAGGGATCTTATTACTAAACCCACAAGCATCTAAAGCATTATAAGAAGATACTATGAACAACTATACATCAAAAACTTAGATAACCTAGTTGAAATGAACAAATTTCTAGAAACACACTACCTACTTACACTGAATCAAGAAGAAATAGAAGATCTCAACAGACTAATAACTAGTAAAGAGATTAAATCAGTAATAAAAAACCTCCCAATAAAGAAAATGGATTGGGTTGCCTCACAGGTAAGTTTTACCAACAATTCCAATAAAAATTAATAGCAATCATGCTCAAACTCTTTCAAAAATATGAAGTAGAGAAAATACTTTCTAACTCATTCTATGAGGCCAATATCACTATAATACCAAAACCATATAAAGATACCAAAAGAAAAGAAAATTTCAGAGAAATACCCCTTATAAATATAGATGCAAAAAACCTTCAACAAAATCCTAGCAAACCAAATCCAACAGCACATTAAAAGAATTATACACCATGATCTAGTGATATTTATCCAAGGTAGGCAAGGGTGGTTCAACATAAGAATATCAATTAATGTAAAACACCACGTTAACAGAAAGAAAGAAAAAAAGCAAACACACAATGTTATCAATTTATGCAGAAAAGCTATTTGACAAAATCCAGCGCCCACTCTTCATAAAAATACTTATAAAACTAGGAATAGAAGGAAACTTCATAAACATGATAAAAGGCATATATAAAAAAACCCCACAAGTAACATCCTACTCAATGGTGAAAGAATGAAAGTTTTTCTCCAAAAATCATGGACATGACAATGATCCCCATTGTTACCACTGTTATTCAATATTGTACTGGAATTTCTAGGCAGAGCAATAGGTAAGAAAATTTTCATGAAAATTGGAAAGGAAGAAATAAAACTTTCCATAATTGCAGATGACACGATCCTATGTACAGACAATTGTGAAAACAAAACAAAACAAAACAAAAACAAAAACAAATTGAAGTGCATTCTGTGTACATGTATAGGAAGACTAAATATTTTGAAGATTTAAATTATACCCAATGTGATCTACAGATTCAGCATAGTCCTGATCAAAATTCCCACAGCATTTTAAAAAAAAATTCCAAAAGCCAATCATCCAATTTATAAGGAAGGGTAAGAGACACTGAATAGACAAAGCATTATGAAAAAGAACAAAGTTGAAGGACTCACACATTACTATCTTAATACTTATTACAAAGCCACAACATTAAAAATGCATGGTATTGGCACAAGGACAGTCATATAGACCAGTGGAATTGAAATGATAGTTCAGAAATAAACCCTCACATCTATGGCCAACTGATTTTTGACAAGGTGTCAAGACCCATCAATGGAAAAAGAACAGTCTCTTCAACAAATGGTGCTGGGAAATCAGAATATCTGTATGCAAAAGAATGTACGTGGACCCCTACTAACACCATATCCAAAAATCAACTTAAAATCTATAAATGACCCAAATTTAAGAACTAGAAATATAAAACTCCTGGAAAAAAATCACAACGATGTATCTTCAGGATCTTGTATTCAGCAATAGTTTCTTAGACTTTACACCCAAAGCATGACAAACAAAAGGGAAATTGGATAAATAAGGCCCCATCAAAGTTAAAACTTTTGTGCATGAAAGGACTTCATTATGAAAAGCAAAAGACAATCTACAGAATGGGAGAAAATATTTGGAAACCACATATCCAATAAGGGTTTAATATCTAGAATATATAAAGAAACCTTATAACTCAATAACAAAAACAACCCAATTAAAACATGGGCAAAAGACTTGAATAGACATATATCTAAAAATATATACAAAGGGCCAAAAGGCACATGAAAAGATGCTCAACATCATTAGCCTTTAGGGAAATGCAAGTCAAAAACACAATATGAAACCATTTCACATCTAATAGAAAGGCTACTATTAAAGAAATAGAAAATTGCAAGTATTGGAGTGGATATGGAAAAATAGGAACCCTCATTCCTGGTTAGTGGTAATGGAAAATTGTTCAACCACTGTGGAGAACAGTTTGATAGTTCCACAAAATGTTATATATAGAATTAACCTATTACCCAGAATTTTATTTCTAGATATATACCCAAAAGACTTGAAAGCAGGGATTGCTTACTGATGTTCATAGCAACATTATTCACAATTGCCAAAATATGGAAGCAGCCCTAGTGTCCACCAACAGATGAATGTAGAACTAAAATGCATATATTGTTCAGCTTTAAAATGGAGTGAACTTCTTATACATGCAACAAAATGAATGAATCTTGAAGACATCATGTTTATTGAAATAAACAAGATGGAAAAGGACAAATATTATATGAGCTCACTGATATGAAATAATAAGCAGCAGCAAATTGATGGAGTTAGAAACAGGAATATAGTTTACCAGGGATTGGGATGTAGGTAGAGAATGTGAGTCAATGCTTAAATTATATGAAGTTTATATTTGGGGTGATGGAAAACTTTTGGTAATGGATGATGGTGATGGTAGCACAACACTGAAAATGTAATTAACAACGCTGAATTATATATTTAAGTGTGGTTAAAAGGGAAAATTTTAGGTTGTTAGAATATTACTGGTATATAAGGTAATAAAAATCATTGGACTGTATAATGCAAGAAGGCAAAAATGGAAGTGTAATGTAAACCATGTACTATTATTAAAAGGACATCTATAATAGTATAGTTTCATCAATTGAAACAAATGTCCCAGAGAAATGCAAGATGTTAATAATAGGGAGTGTTTATGGAAACTCTAGTTTTTTGCATTTTTTCTGTAAAATTACAACTTCCATAATTAAAACAATATATAAATGCCTTCTCCTGCCACATTTTTTAAATTAGAGAAGTTGTAGGTTTACAAAATAATCATGTCACATTTTATTATAATTCTATAAATATGGTATTGAATATGTGATTGTCATTTCCTTCAATGACAAACTGAGCACAATAATGATGGGTGTTAAAGAATTAAATGAGATAACATAAATTAATGCTTTTTTTTTTATTTGATGAACTACATTATCTATTGGGATTGTATTTTTGAAATTTAGAATGATTAAAATGCTCAATATTAACAGTCTAGCTAGTATATATGTGGTTGGAAAAGACTCTAAAAAATTCTAGAGATAAACTTACATTAGAGTGAGTGTATTAGTCAGGGTTCTCTGGGGAAACAGAATCAATAGGAGATATCTGTCAATAATATGAGATTTTAAGAGTCTCTCATGCGACCATGGGCATGCACAAGTCCAGGTTCCGCAGGCAGGCTGCAAACCAGTGGCTCTGAAGAAAGTCCGATGAAAGGTCGTTGATGAGTTTCTGGGAGAAGTTGCCTGTCCAACGATGAGCTGAGAAATTCTCTCTGAATGTTGAAATCGCTTCCCCTTTTAAGTCATTCAACTGATTGGATAAAAGCGCCACCCATTGATGATGTAATCTCTCTGATTGGTGCAGATGTAATCAGCCATCCATGCAGTAAACTCACTGGTGATTGAAGTCCATAAATGCTCTTGTATTACAATTAGCCCAGTGCTTGCTGGAACAAACATCTGGACACAATTACCTGGCCGAGTTGACACATTAGCCTAACCATCACAGTGAGATTTCAGTTTTTACAAAGAAATGTTTTATGATACTTATTCTTTATGTTCAAATGGGAAAGCCTACATGTGTAACTTCAAATATAAGTCATAAGGTCATAGGGTCTCAGAGTTGGAGTGGACTTTAAAGGATGACCATTCCAATTCTTTGGCTAATGCATTTATCTTCTGTTCTGCATTATAGATAAAAGATTTATGGGGAAACAGAACTTTTCATTTGCATAGTATGATTGGAAGTCTACTGCTTCTTCACTCGTTCTGGATCATTTGAGTCCCCTCACAGCCCTCAAAAGTAAATTGGGACCATATTAATAAACTTTTTAAAAAGATGTACAAGAAGAAAAATGAAAGCTCTTTGCCAGGAAAGGGCAAGATGGTGGGAGAATAAGGAGCTCCAAGAGTCAGTTCGTCCTACAGTGTAGTTAGTTATCAGCAAGAGCTACCTAAATCACCTGTTTGAGGGGCCCAGGAGACCAGAAGAACATTCTGCAATATCCTTGAAAGAAGGGAAGGAGGAGACTACCCTTCTGCAGTGAAGATTTGTGAGTAGAACACTCCACACCATGGAGGCCAGTGCCCACCTGCCGATGGCAGTGTAAGCCATTGGGACCTATTCCCTGGCTGTAGCTGGAAGCTCTATTCCCCAAAAACAGGGGAGGAAGAGATGATCAGGCACTGATTTCAACTACTGATCAGTAAATTCTAAAAACAGATAAAGTTTGAACCTATCCAAGTGGGAAAGATGCTGGTAGCTGCCATTTTAACTCTGCTCCTGGCATGAGGGGAAGTGGGGCTAATTGAAAAAAACAGTGACAGTAGGAACCAGCTTCTTTCCACCTAGATCAGATTGCAGCCCTACCCTAGGCTCCAGCCTCACTATTGGCAAGGTGGAAGCTAGGGGGACCTGCACCAGGCTATCTGGAAAACTGCAGGGGCTTTTGGCCCTCATGAACTAGAGCATTGGGTACTCCTGTGGATTCATCCCTGCCCCTGACAGGGCAGAAGGGACATTGCTCCCTCAGGCTCTCTGGTCAATTGCAGGTGCTTTTGGCATGTGTGAACTAGATTATTGGAAACATCTCTGGTTCTACCCCCACCCCTGACAGGGCAGGAGGGGGAATATTGCACTCTCAGCCTCTCTGGGCAACTGCAGGTGCTTTCAACTTGTCTGAACTAGACTGTTTGCAAACCCAGTGGTTTCATCTCTGCATCAGACAGGTCAGAAGGTCTACACTTCTCTCAGCTTCTCTGGCAAATGCAGTCACTTTCAGCCTGCATGGACTAGATTGCTGGACACATTGGAAGCTCCGTTCCCATTTCTGGCAGCGGAGTAGGGGAGTCGATGCTTCATGAGTTTACCTAGGCAACTCTGGTTAGTTTTGACTCTCATGGTTTAGTTTAATGCCCACACATGCAGCTCCATCCCCACCCTAGGCATGGGAGGAAGGGATATGGAGCTTTATCAGTCTTTCTGAGCCACTACGGATGGTTTTGTCTTGCACAGATTAGATTTCTGCACATGGCTGTAGCTCTGTCCCTACCCATGGCAGGAGAGAAGGCATAGGAGAAGCTTCATCATTTCCTGTGGCAATGCAGGCAGCTTCAGCCTCCCTGGCTTATAGTACCAATCACATTCTCAGCTCCTACTCTGCAACCAGCAAGGGAGAAAGGGCAAGAAACAGATGAAAGAGAGTGAAAAAAATTCAGATTGGCTAAAGATGAGTCACTGTAAAGGCCCAAATTAAGTTGAACCAAAAATTAAAAAGGGGTTTAGCACAAAGCCAATCAAATAGAAAGCCCTGTCTAAAGAAATAAAAAGGGCCAAGAATAAATAAATCTAGTAAATCAAATGCCAAGACACAAACAAAAAATTACAATCCATACCAAGACACAGGAAGTTATGGCCCAGTCAAAGGAACAAACTAAGCCTTCAGATGATACAAAGGAGTTGAGACAACTAATAATAGATGTACAAACAGATTTCCTTAATAAATTCAATGAGATGAATAAAGAGATTAAGTACTTCAAGAAGACACTGGGTGAGCATAAAGAAGAATTTAAAGGCATACGTAGAAAAATATCAGATCTTATGGGAATAAAAGGCACAATAAATGAAATAAAAAATACATTGGAGGCATAAAACATCAGATTTGAAGAGGCAGGAGAAAGGATAAGTGAGTTTGAAGACATGGCTTGCAAAACAAGCAAACAAAAGAACAGATAAAGAAAAGAATGGAAAGAAATGAATAGGGTCTCAGGGAACTAAATGATGGCAAGAGATGTGCAAACATACATGTTATGGGTGTCCCAGAAGGAGAATAGTAAGGAAAAGGGGAAGAATGAATATGTGAAGAATAATGGCAGAAAATTTCGCAACCCTATTGAAGGACATAGATATTCGTGTCCAAAAAGCACAATGTACTCTCATCTAAATAAATCTGAATAGACCTACTTCGAGATACATGCTAATCAGAATGTCAAATGTCAAAGATAAAGAGAGAATGCGGAAAGCAGCGAGAGAAAAGTGATTCATCATATTCAAGGGATGCCCAATAAGATTAAGTGCTGATTTCTCATCAGAAACCATGGAGGCAAAAAATCAGTGTATGACAGATTTAAGATACTGAAAGAGAAAAACTGCCACCCAAGAATCTTATGTCTAGCAAAATTGTCTTTAAAAATGAGGGCGAGTTTAGAATATTCACAGATAAACAGAAACTGAGAGAGTTTGTAATTAAGAGACCAGCTTTGCAAGAAATACTAAGGGTAGTGCTACAACCTGAAAAGAAAAGACAGGAGAGAGAGGCTTGAAAGAGAGTCTAGAAATGAAGATTACATCAGTAAAAGTAACTAAAAGTGTAAGAAGAATAGTGGGGAAAAAATATGACAAATAAAACCCAAATATCAAAATTGGTGAAGTAATAATTGCTTATAAAGCTTCAAGTGAGTATGTGACTGTTCATCCTGTCATACTGCATTGTATCAGTGGGTGGAGACCCCATAATGAATGGGAAGGTGTTGGACTCCCATCCTGGGGAGTTCTACTATGTTCTCAAATAGAGGGGCAGGAGTCTCTCAAGACCATAAGCAGTGCCTAATAGAGGAGGACAAGCCAGTATGTCAAGCCCTCAATGTTGTTGCAAGTAACTATGAATCTTGTTTTTCAAGGAGTGAAGCTTGGTGGTTGCCATGGGTCCTGAGGGGAGGGGGAGTGAGGAATAGAATATATGGAACATGGGGCATTTTGGGGACATTGGAGTTGATCTACATTATCTTGCAATGATGGATACAGGCCATGTTAAATTTCATCAAAATTTATCAAAGTGTTTGCTTCAAAATGTAAACCATAATGTAAATCATTGACATGGTTAGTAGCGATTCTTCAATATTTGTACAATTGTAACAAATGTATAACCCATTGTAAAATGTTATTAATAGGGGAAAGGGGTTAAGCGGGAGGATGTTTGGTATAGGGAATCCCCTATAGTCTGTATGTGACTTTTCTGTAACCTAAAGCTTCTTTAAAAATAAAATGAAAAAATATAAGACAATTTGGAAGTAAATGGAAGAAAATGTCACTGTACATACAAAACAACAGATCTTACAATGATAAAAGACATAATGCCAAAATTTATTTTATTTATTTATTTCAAATTATTTTTTGTATTTTATTTGTCATTTTAAAGCTATCCTTATTATTTCATTTTCTTATTTTATTTGGTTATTTTGTTGGCATCATTTTTGAAGAAGTTTTGGATCACAGAATGGTTACAACTGTGGCAGGGAAGGAAATTGTTGTGGGGTGTCATTGATGGGGGATGTATGTGAGGAGGTTCATGAAAGAGTTCAAGTGTTCATGGGGCATTGTCACAGTGGGTGGAGATCCACACAATAACTGAAATAATATCCAATTCCTATCCTGGGAAGTTCTGTCACATTCTCCAGTGGGACAGCAAGAATCCCCTGATTACAGAAGCAGTGACTAATGAAGGAGGATGGACAATTGATAGGCCCTTGATATTGATGAATGTTCTTATGAACCTTTCCTTTTGAAATTGAAACTTAGACTAGTATTGTAGGTTTACTAAGAATTACCTCCTGAGAGCCTCCTTGTTGCTCAAATGTGGCTTCTCTCTAAGCCAAACTCAGCATATAAATACATTACCTTCCTCCCAGTGTGGGACATGACTGTAGGGGATGAGCCTCCCTGGCACCAAGGGATTACTACCAAGCACCAACTAGTAATGCAAATGAAAAAAGACCTTGACCAAAAGGGGGAAAGGTAAAGACAAATGAGTTTATATGGCTAAGAGACTTCAAAGTGAGTTGGGAGGTCATTCCAGAGGTTACGCTTATGCATGTCTCAACAGGATCTCATTGACTGCCACAGTAAATATTGCCTCAAATAGAGGGGCTCCTGAGGGCTCTGGAGACATCCAGACACTATAGGAAGGGCTGACAGCTCAGGAGTTTGGCGCCCTGCCAGTGGGCCCTACTTTGGAATTTATGCTCCTCAGTGTGACAGAGTTGGACTCAGTTGTGGTTTCCTTACACATGGCTCTTCTGCCCCTTATATTTGAACCTATAGTTAGTTCTAGAGTTGATAGGTTTATGTCCAAGAGACTTAAATCTTTGGGCTTTCCACGTGCCAGTCGGGCCCTGAATCTCAGCAGAGTTGCAACACCTACTCTCCAGTTCATTGGACTCACCCAGGACAGCTAACAAGGAAATAATGATGGACAGCAACCATCCCAAGGAACAGAGAGAGTCTACAACTGCAAGCAAGATAGTCCCATCCATCTGCCCCATGGGATGTAAGTCCCTTCTCAGTTAAAGGTGGAGTGGGCATCACCATCCTTGAATCCTCAGGATTGGGGAATGAATGATGGACTAGAGTAGACTTACTGTTATTCTACCATAGACTTATTGTTATTTTAGTAATGGAAGAACTTTTATCATTGATGTAGTGGCAATGGCCCTGGAGGTTCTGAATGGAGGGAGAGGGTAAAAATAAATATAATATGGGGGCATTTTGGGGACATTGGAATTGTCCTGAACGACATTGCAATGACAGATACAGGGCATTATATATCTTGCCATAACCTACAAAATTGGGTGGGAGACAGTGTTAACTATATGTAAACTATAATTCACACTTAGTGGCAATCTTCCAAAATGTGTTCATCAATTGTAACAAATGTACCACAGTAATGAAGGATGTTGTTAATGTGGGAAAGTGTGAGAGGGGTATGGAGCAAGGTATATGGGAATCTCCTACATTTTTAATGTAACATTTATGTAATCTAAGTATCTTTAAAAAAAAAGACATACCCTTTTGTGTCTGGCTTGCTTCACTCAACATAATGTCCTCCAGGTTCATCCATGTTGCCATATGCTTTATGACTTCATTTCTTCTTACAGCTGCATAATATTCCATCGTGTGAATAGACCACAGTTTGTTTATCCATTCATCTGTTGATGGACACCTGGGTTGTTTCCAACTTTTGGCAATGGTGAATAATGTGGCTATGAACATCGGTGTGCAATGTCTGTTCGTGTCACTGCTCTCAGTTCATTCACACACACACACACACAAAAACAGAAAAACAAACAAACAAAACAAAACGAAACAACAACAAAATATTTACATGTATCCATTACATTTAATTGAGAAATGTATATATTTATTCATCTGTGTTTACTTTCTAGTTTTTAATTGTTTATGTTTTCAATTATTAAATGTACAAAATAAAGTTAAAAAATATTAATAAAAAAAAAAAAGACATAGCTTTTCACCCCCCTTCCGAAAAAAAACTGCCTATACAATAATAATCCATTGAATGTTAATGGATTAAACTCCCTAATCAAAAGACACAGACTGAAGGAATGAATAAGAAAGTATAAGCCATTTATACTATCTACAAGGCACTCACTTTAGATCTAATGATACAAATGGACTTAAATTGAAAGGGAGGAAAAATATTTTCCATGCATGCAATAAGCAAAAAAAAAAAAAAAAAAAAAAAAACAAACCAAAACCAAAACAAACAAACAAACAAAAAACAAAAGCAAAAAACAAAAACAAAGTTGGAGTAGCTGTTCTTTTATCAGATGAAATAGATTTTTAAAAGCAAAGCTGCTATTTGAGACATGGAAGGTCATTATATACTAATAAAAGGGGAATTCATTAGGAGGAAATAACAATCATAAATGTATGTGCACCTAACCAGGATGCCCCAAATTACATGAAGCAAACACTGGCAAAACTGTAGGTAGAAATAGATATCTCTACAATACTATTTGGAGACTTCACTACACCAATCTTTCATTGGATAGATCATCAGGGCAGAGGATCAATATGTAACAGAGAGCTTGCAAAATATGATAAATGAACTAAACTTAATAGACATATACAGAACATTGCACCCCCAAAACAGCAGGATATCATACTTCTCAAGTGCTCATGGATCTTTCTCCAGGATAGACAATATGTTTGGTCACAAGGCAGAGCTCAATAAATTTTAAAAGAATTAATTTAAACAAAACACTTTCTCTGATCATAATGGAATAAACATAGAAATCCACATCTGGCATAAAAAGGGAAAATTCACAAATATATGCAGATTAAACAGCATACTATCAAATAATCAGTGGTTCAAGAGGGACTTGCAAGAGAAATCAATAAATATTTTGCAATGAATGAAAATGAGAACACAACATATCAGAACATATGGTATGCAATGAAAGCAGTGCTGAAAGGGTAATTTATAGCCTAAATTCAGAAATGAAAATGGGGACATTACTACTGTCCCCACAGAAATAAAAGAAATCATATGATGATACTATGAACAACTGTACACCAACAAACCAGACAACTTGAATGAAATGGAAAAATTCCTAGGAATATAAGGACAACTTACATTGACACTAGAAGAAATAAAAGACCTTTACAAACCAAACACAAGCAAAGATATTGAAACAGTCACCAAACAACTCCCCAATATGAAAAGCCCATGACCAGATGGCTTCACAGCTGAATTCTACCAAGCATTCAAAGAAAATTTAATACCAATCTTACTCAAACTTTTCCAAAAAATTGAACAAGAATGAATGGTACCAAATTCATTCTATGAAGCCAGTATCACCTAATACCAAAGCCAGATAAAGATATTACAAAAAAGACTATTTATAGACACATTTTTCTAATGAATACATATGCAAAAATCCTCAACAAAATACTCTTTAATCAAATCCAATAACACATTAAAAGCATTATTTATCATTATCAAATAGGTTTTAATCTAGGTATGCAAGGGTGGATCCACAGAAGAAAATCAATCAGTGTAATAGACATTATCTATGTCTAGTAAATAGATCTATTAGACATTAATAAATCTAAGAAGAAAAATCACATAATCATGTCAATTGATGCATAAGAGGATTTGACAAAACCCAGCATCCTTTCTTGATAAAAACTCTCCAAAACATAGGAATTGAAGGAAACTTTCTCAACATGATAAATGGGATATATGAAAATTTCACAGCTAACATTGTATTCAATGGTGAAAGACTTGAAAGCCCTCCTGCTGAGATCTGGAACAAGACCAGGATGACCAGTGTCACCACTATTGTTCAATATAGTGCTAGAGGTTCTAGCTAGAGCAATCAAGCAAGAAAAAGAAACGAGGCATCCAAAGTGAAAGGAAGAAGTAAAACTTTTGCTATTTGTGGATGATATGATCCTATCCCCAAAAAATCCCAAAAAATCTATGACAAAGCTAATAGAGCTAATAAACAAATTCAGGAGAGTGGCAGGATACAAGATTAATATGGAAAAATCAGTAGTATTTCCATACATTATTAATGGTAATCTGAAGAGAAAGGGAAAAAATTCCATTTACAATAGTGACAAAAACAATCAAGTATTTCAAGTTTTTTAGGAATAAACTTAACCAAGGAGGTAAAGCACCTGTATTCAGAAAACTACAATGCATTGCTAAAAGAAATCAAAGAAGACCTAAATAAATGAAAAACATTCCGTGTTCAAGGATGGGAAGACTAAATATCATTAAGATGTCAATTCTACCCAAATTGATATATAGATTCAATGCAATAATCCTGATAAAAATTCCAACAGCTTTTTTAAAAAAAAAAAGAAATGAAAAACCCAATTATCAAATTTACTTGGAAGGGTAAGGAGCCCTGAATAACCAGAAACATCTTGAAATGGAATAAAAAAGTTGGAAGACTCTCACTTCTAGATGTTAAATCATATTACCTAGTTAAGTGGTAAAAACAGCATAGTACTGAAATAAAGATAGGCATATAGACCAATGGAACCAAACTGGTGGTTTTGAAATGGATCCTCACATCTATGGTCAAGTGATTTTTAACGAGGCTATCAAACCAATCCAGGTGGGTCAGAACAGTCTATTCAACAAATGGTGCTGGGAGAACTGGGTATCCAAATCCAAAAGAAAAAAAGAAGACCCCTATCTCACATTTTATACAAAAGTTAACTCAAAATGGATCAAGGGTCTAAATATAAAAGCGACAGCCATAAACCTCCTAGAAGAACATGTAGGGAAACATCTTCAAGACCTGGTAGTAAGTGGTGGATTCTTAAACATTACACCAAAAGCAGAAGAAATGAAAGAAAAAAAAGTGGATAAATGAGATCTCCTCATATGTAAACACTTTTGTGCTTCAAAAGACTTTGTTAAGAAAGTGAAAAGGCAGCTCACCCAATGGAAGAAAATATTTGGAAATGATATATCTGATAAGGGTTTGATTTCCATGCTATATAAAGAGACCATACAACTCAACAATAAAAGAACAAGCAATCAAATTTTAAAAAGGGCAAGAGACTTAAATAGACATTTCTCCAAAGAGGAAAGACAAATGGTGAAAAAGTACGTGAAAAAATGTTCAATATTACTATTAGGGAAATACAAATAAAAAATGACAATATCATCTGACACTGCATAGAATGGCCATTATTAAAAAAAAAAAAAAAAACAGTAAACAACTAATGTGCTGGAAATAATTTAGAGAAATAGGAACACTCCTTCACTGTTGGTTGGAATATAGAATGGTGCAGCCTCTGTGGATGATAGTTCTGCAGTTCCTTAGAAAGCTAAATATAGAACTTCCGTATTATCTGGCAATTCCTCTACCAGGAATGTATCCAGAAGAACTGAAAACAGTGATGCAAACAGATATTTGCACACTGATGTTCACAGAGCACTTTTCACAATAGCCAAAAGTATCCATTAACCAATGAGTAAATAAACAAATGTGGTATGTACATACAATGGAGTACTATGTTGGTGTAAGAAGAAATGAAATTGGCATACATACTACAGCATGGATGAACCGTGAGGTCATTATGATAAGTGAAATAAACAAGGCACAAAAGAACAAATACTTTAAGGTCTCACTAATATGAACTAAACATGAAGAATAAACACATGGAGTTTAAACCTAGATTATAGGTTACTAGGAGATAGGATGAGGACTGAGAAGGGGTCACTGATGATTAACATAAGTAGAATTTTCAATTACTTTGACTATAAAAGTGGGGAAATGGATAGAGTTGATGGTAACACATTATAGTATATATAACTAACATGGCTGGTTTATAAATGAGATTGTGGCTGAAAGGGGTAGTCTAGGGATATAAATGTCAATTGAAGGAAAGTTAGAGAATAATCTAGGGACTGAATAACATAGTAAACCCAGAGGTGGATGAGAATTATGGTTAATAATAAAAATAAAAGAATGTTCTTCTATGATCTATAACAAATGTATGTCACTATTACAAGGTGGTAAGAATATAGTGATGCATGGGATAATACAATTAATGTAAATTATGGACTATAGTTAACAGCAATATTATAATATTCTTGCATCAATGCCAAAGAAGCTACTATATCAATGCTAAGAGTCAGTAATAGGGTGGTATGGGATTTTTTTCTTTTGGACTAAGAAAAATGTATAAAGGTTTACTGGTGCAATTGATGACTGCACAACTGTAATGAAAGTCAGAGCCACCGAGTGTACACTGTGGATAGAATGTACAAGGCATGGGATTGTAAAACATCATGAACCATGTGGTAGAAGATGAACTGTGGTTAACAGTACAAATATGAGAGTGTTCTCTCATGAGCTATAACAAATGTACAACACTAATACATAGTGTTAATAAGAGGGGGTGTATGGAAAAAATATACCAAGTGTATGCTATGGATCATAGTTAGTGGTAATAGTTTAATCATGTTCTTTCATAAACTGTAACAAATTTTCACAACAATGTAAAGTTTTGGTGGAGGGGTGATGTTTGGGAATTCTGCACATTATGCATGACTGTTTTTTAACTCACAACTTCTCTAATAAAAAAGTTTTTTGCCAAAAGTTTCACAATTCATTTAAGTCATTCTGGGCCATTTGGAAGCAAATCCTTTTGAGGCCTCACCAAACTGTTTCATGGAACCCTACAGTTCTAAAGAAAAGCTGGGTATACTGTGCTTGGGCTTGGGATTCAGTGGTAAGTAAGTAAAACAGGCATAGCTCTTGTCATCACAGAATTCATTGTCTAGTGGAGAAGACAGATAATTAATCAAATACAATAACAACTGTAATTGCATATGACTAGAAGAAGTGTATGATATGTGGAATCACAATGTTGAGAAAGCCTTGATTCTTCCAATTTTGACTCCTAGTCCATGTTATATTTCTTATACTGTGATCTCTCCTGGATGGTAATTAATTCACCAAATTATCCTAGACTGACATACCTGTGAATCTCATATGTCTGTTTTGCTTTTTTAAAATTTTTATCTTATTCCTGGGAGTGTGAGTGATGAAAACTAAATTAATGGCAGAGGCAGGCATGACTAAGCCTAACTTTGCCTAAATTCAGGAATTATTTCAAAGAATCACATCGAAGGTAAGGGCTTTCAAGGTATTTAGGATTCCTAGTGGTGGTAAACTACTTGCAACTTGAACTTAACCATTTTAGATAAGCTCAAATTTATCCTTGTTAAAAAGTGAAGGGAAGGAGCAGGGCTTATAAAAATTAATCTGGTTTCCATCCTGATGAATCACTATTTTATATGAAATCATGCTGTGTCAAAGGAAATAGAGATGTGATTAATTCCATAAATTTTGATCCAGAATTATTATTACTTTCATTGGAATTAGAAGCTGTATTTGTCCAGGTTCTCCAGAGAAACAGAACCAATATATATTATAAGGAATTGGCTCATATGCCAGCACTGGGGGCTGGCAAGTCTGAACTCCTAGGACAGGACTCAAGCTGGAAATTCTGTAGTGATGTTGAAATCCTTATTTCAAATTCCCCAGGGAAGGCTGGCTTATTAGAGCCAATGCTGAAATCGAGGGAGAGATTCTTTTTCTGACTTCTGGAGGAGGAGACTGTCCAAATTGCTGAGGGCAATCTCTTCTCCTGATTGTAGATAAAATCAACTGATTATAGATGCAAATCCCATCTAACAAATACCCTTACTTCACAGGAAGAAGCAGGCCAGTGCTTGACCTAACTGGGTACCATAACCTAGCCAAGCTGATACATGAAATTAACCATCACAGTCTATCCGTTATCAACTTGCAACCCATACACATCTCTTTAAACAATACTTAATCTCCAAATAAAGACATGAGCATGCATATGTCCACTTAACATGAAATAACTGTCCCTCATACAACAGAACACACACTAACCCTTTCCCCAGAAGAGGATGCAAGTCCTTGGGTGATATTTACTCTTATCCTTGATATCCTATAATTTAAATACTATGATGTAATGTTAATAAAACTTAGGTTTTATGATAAGGGTGTAAGAGAGAGAAGAAACAAAACAAAGATATTTTATTTATCAAATATATATATCTCTCACAATGTTTCTTGAGTATATTTCAGGACCTGGAAGGGTGTTTCATTCTTGTGTGTATGTGTGTGTGTGTGTATCAGTCATTTTCCTGTAATGGGGATAAGACTAAGTGCCTTGCTCCAGTACCTTGTTTTGCCATGCTGGACATGAGAAAATGCATTCTCAGAACCTTCATTCTGAAGATTTTTCAGCAACTGGAATTTGGATATTAACATCTCAGCCCCACCTCCCAGATCCTCATATTAATGATGCTTCCATTCAGGTGAAGCTGAAAAGTAAAATATGGACACTTAAGTTCCATGTCAAAGTTCATGTTAAATATATTTACTTGAGGAATATTTTCAACAGATAAGAGAGAGTAGCTAGTGGATTTATTATTTGAAATACATGAAATCATATGCTGAAATTATTGTCACTGAGACCACCTCTGACATTCCAATTTTCCAAACTAGGGGATTTCTCTAAGACCTCACACAGGTTTTTGATTTCCATTATTGATCAATCTTTTCCTTCCTTACATTCCTTCTTCAGCTTTCAGGGCACTATGTTCTACCTAGATCCCCTCCTACCACCTTGTTTGACCCTTCTTTGTGTCTTTTGCCAGTTCCCTTTTCTTTCCATCTTCTCCAAATATGGTCTTTAACCCTTAGATAATTTCTTCTCTGCTTGTTCCTTTAAAAATAACAACACAGAGTGTTTTAAATGTATGAATACGAATCTAGAGTCATACTGTTTGAATTCAAATCCTGGCTCTACCACTTACTGACTGGGAACAGTTGAACAAGTTACTAGTTTCTTGATCCTTCTTCCATTTCCTCATCTGTAAAATGGGGCATGCCTTCCTTATAGCATTAATGTGAGGATTAAATGACATAGTGCATGTGAAGCACTTAGTAGAGTGCCTAGAATATAGAAAGCACAAAATATTCATCATCATTGTCATCATAATTATTCTATTCTCCGGATGGATGCTGAACCTATAGCTCTTGCCTTGCCCACTGTCCTTCCACATTTCTATCTGTCGGCGGAAGTCCACTGGTATTTCTCACAGACATCTTTGAATCCACATGGCTAATTCTGAACTCGTTCTTTTTTTCAGAAATTCTAACTGAAATCTAAATTCCCAGATGTTTAGGTTCACAATGACTTGTGTTAATAATCATTATTTGAGAATTTGGTTCTAATACTGTGTGAATAAATAAGTGTAAGGACAGAAAGTGAAGGAGTGAAGACTTGATAGAATAGGAAGGATCTGATAATTATAGGGAATGTGAATGGATGGAATGTGATGATTCTGTTGTAAGGAAATTGTCAGAGCCCTCCTGATTTAGGAGATATAGTAACTAATTTTTATGCTTCCCAGACTGGACATATTATCTGAAATTAGACCAGAGATCAAGGCATATTGCAAGTGCAAGGTCAGATGACTCACAGGTAATTCTCTTTCCTCTTGTGACTTAGAATGGTTCTCCTCCTTTGGAGCCACAATCCTGGAACAGTTGAGATTTTCCTGTTTAATAGACTTAACAGTCCTTCTCAGATGCCAGTTTCAGTCAGTGAGCTCAATATCAGCTCTGACCCACAACTTTCATTCAAGTTAAGACACAATACCTCAGACCTATATTTATTGATTTATTTTTGTCTTTTCTTATTTCTTTTTATTGTCCCAATTGTCTTAAATTGACAAATTCGAATGTGTTTTATATTTCCATTATTTCAGCCTAGTTGGTGCATATATATACATATTTTTAAGCTCAGGTCAATCTAACAGCAAAGTTGCAAGACCAGTAAAAAATAGTCCTTTCCCCTTCCTCCAGAACCTTTACGAGTAAATTGCTAACACAATGTACTATTATTCCTGGATACGTTTGTATTTCTTAATATCAGGGATATTATCCTATATAACGATCAAAATCAAGAAATTAGCTTGATAACTTTCATTAACTGTCACAACAATCCTTTAAACAAAAGGATCTAATTAAGAATCATTTGTTAATTTAGTTATTTCTCTTTAGTCTCCATCAGTCTGGGACAGTTCCTTATTGTTTCCTTGACTTTAATGACTTTAACACTTTTGGGAACATGAGTCAATTATTTTGTTTCTCAATGTGGGCTTCTCTAATGTTTCTTTGTGATTATGTGCAGATTATGCATCTTTAGCAGGAATGTCACAAAAATAATCCTGTGTTCTCAGTACATCCTAAGAGGATGGATGGTGGGGCATGATTTCTATTTGTCTCAATACTGATGATATTCACTTTGATCCCTTGATTAATGTGGATTTGCCAGATCCAGCATTTCCACTCTAAAGTTACTCTTTTTGCTTTTTAAAAGAGATTTTTATTTATTTATCCCCTTCCCCCTCTTTGTTTTTGCATGCCCTGTCTGCTCTCTGTGTGTTCTGTGTCTGCTTGTCTTCTCTTTAGGCAGCACTGGGAACCGATCCTGGGACCTTCTGGAGTGAGAGAGAGGCAGTCAATCTCTTGTGCCACCTCAGCTCCCCGGTCTGCTGTGTCTCTTATTGTCTCTCTTCTGTGTCTCTTTTTGTTGCATCATCTTGCTGTGCCAGCACTCCTGTGCAGGACAGCTCTCCACTCGGGCCAGCTTTGCCTTTCACTAAGAGGCCCTGGAAATCAAACCCTGGACCTCCTATATGGTACACGGGAGCCCAATCGCTTGAGTCACACCCATTCCCACTCTTTTCACTTTGTAATTAATAACTATTTAGTGAGGACATGTTTTAAAATTATGTATATGCTCAATTCCTTATATACGTATATGCATGTGCTTGTGTATGTGTGTTTATATCTATATATACCTATATAGATATATAGATAGATATAAATATTCAGAAAGAGTTCATCATTTCCCTTTTTATTCAATGGGTATAGTCCATTAATCTCAATATGTATTTTGATGCTCAAATGGCTGCTGATTTGGCCAAGGGAAGCCTGTTGTCCTTTGTGTCTTTTTCTTTTATGACACATCCTCATCTTTGAATATTCTCTTATTGACTGGCACAGGATAGGATCATCTTGTACTTTTTCTAACCTAGCTCTAGAATACTCTCTCTGCCCATATTCCCTTTAATGGGGAATGGTATTAAGGAGCCAATATGTGTATTATGTGTGCTCATTGCTATTTAGGTGCCATGCCATTGCCTTTCAGTATAGAGTCTTATGGAATACATCTACCTATTCACACATACATATTTATAACTATATTTATGTCTATGTCTGTCTGTATATAGTGAAAACTATAAATTCACAATAAATTCAATTCCAATTCAGCAACAAATGATCTGTTCTTTTTTCTCTCTGTTTGCATTTGGAACCCTTCTGGCTTCCATTATCCTTACCATATTTTCTTATTGCAATCAATCCATCTGTATACTAACAGTCTCCCATAGCTGTTCCACTATCTCCCCCAGGCAGAGATTTGCCTCATTCCACTTAAGCCTCAACACCGTCTGCTGGGTCACTGCCACCTCCCTCTTGCTTGGATCCTCTCCTTACCCTCCTCTTGCTTTAGAAACTGTGTCAAACTGTCCCAATTTGTGGAATCTCTCCTCACTATGCATAGGCTCCGTGCCTCCCAGTCCACCCCATTCTCCAGGAAAAGCTCTCATTGGTACACTTGTTCTCTGATATCTTATACTAGGCAGCTATCCGACATGGACACACATTTAGGTTCTAACACTCTGCACTAGACCAGGTAGCTGTGTTTATGTACTCCTTACACCACTTGGGCTCTGATGCTCTATGCCAGGTTGCCTCTTTAAAGAAACACTCTCCTCATCCTGCTAGACTCTGACACCCCATCCTAGGTCATGCCCTTGGAGTCCAGTTCCCTATATTGGGTGACCCCATGTGCATGTCCTTCCCAACCTACTTAGGCTATAACACTCCACAGTAGTCTACTCCTTCTCCCCCAAGAGATGCCTTCTCCATCCTTTTCAGGCTCTGACACCCTGCACGGGCCATTCCCACACGTGGATGCCATCTTCATCCTGCTCAGGTTCTGAATCCCCACACAGGGCCAGCCCCCTTGCATGTACACCCTCAACAGCTATAACCAGATGCACTCCTCACCTACCTGGGTTCAAACTTACCTCTCAGGGCCACCATGATTATCTCCTTCCTACAAATTATGTTTGCCTAACCTGCTCACCCCCCACATAAAAATTCCAGGAATGAACTGTTCAGAAAGAGAAGGAAAGAGATGGAAAGGAGAAAAGACAGAAAAGAGGAAGAAGAAGTAATTCTAGCCCCTTAAATGAATATGGGTTTCTGATTGACTGTGAGCTGTTGAGCTTTAGCTCCTACTCACTACTCTGGCTTCAATCTCTCATTTCTTACACTGGGAGAGAGGAATACAAATGTAGGTGTGAATTTTAAAGTAATTGTTATATATTATACAGCATACTTTCATGTGTTTGAAGCAGAAACAAAGGTTTTCTATATCCAAGTGTCCTGCCAAATTTACATAATGATATCAGAACTGAAATCAAGAGAATAGGTGAGGAATTTAGTAGATGAAGTGGAAAGGAAAGATTGTTACAGGAAAGTTTGAGCAAAAAAGAGTGGAAAATGTTGGAACCATTGTAGTTAGAGTGGAGAGAGAGAAGGGAAGAGTATAGTTTGGGTGAGGCTGGAGAGGTAGGAAGGGGAGCCTTTGTCTGTAACCTCAAAGCAAATTTGAAGATCTCCTACCAGTCAATCACCTTTCAAAGGCAATGAGCTGCCCCTAGCAAGAGGCCCTACAATGAGGTTCTGCTACATTCTGTCAAATTCTACCAGGCAAATGAAATCTGGCTGAAACAGTGACAAACTATTAAGAAAAATTCAGTAAACATTTCTTTGGCCTGTTCCCTCACTTTTGTCTTCAATTTCTGCCTATATCCTCTGGTTCCTGACTTTACTTGCTTCTGGGGGTATCAAATTTTTTACTTTACTTGCTTCTGGGGTAATATCAAATTTGTGACTCTCCAATAACTTCTCAAATGAACTCCCAGTGCTGATCCAACTGTGTGCTCCAGTGTGGGCTCTGAGATCTCAGACAAAACCTGTTTCCCAAATCCACATATCCTTTCTAACCTGGGTTCCTACCAACATCGCGTTTTGCTGAGATGAAATTTCATTCAACAAATCTTATGTGATGAGATAGATCTAAGTTAAATGGCATTTTCTATCAGATAAGGATATTTCAGTCATCATTAATAAACAGTTTTAATATCATATTAAGTTTACTCCCATCAAGATTCTCCATGAATCTTGTTCCTTTGGCTTTTTCTGCTAATGAGAACTTCAAGTGGCTTTGCAAAGAGCACTTTTACCTTTGCCCATCTATCACTCAGAAGGGTGCAAAACAAGAGCTCATAAGGAAATGTGGATCGTGAGTACATTAAACCTCATCAGAGAACAAATTTAATTAATGAACTTCTATAAATACTCATTGGTGGTTAAAATGCTTGCAGGCTGTTTCATGACACTTGGATATATTAATTACAGAAGTACTTTTTTTTTTAAAAAGCGATGAAATTGGGGAACAGAATAATGACAGATTGTGTAGCTCTTCCACTGTATCCATGTGTTGAAGTCTTCAGCAGAAAATTCAGATACAGGTTGCAAAGTAGATGAAAATTCTAAAGCGGCTTATAAAAACATTAAGTATCATAGAACAATTGATTGAGCTTCTTCCTTCCATAGGGGAAATAGGGTGCAATGGAAAACAACACCGACTAGGAAGTCTGAGTTTAGTTTGTCAGTCCTTGTTACTAATTGTGTTATTATAGATAAATTAGTTCATCTCTCCAAGACTTAAGAAACTTAAATGTAAAATGGGGAAATTTATTATAAATGCTTACCAATAATGTCAGAGAGCAGA
Organism: Tolypeutes matacus; assembly: GCA_026826555.1. NCBI lineage: Eukaryota > Metazoa > Chordata > Mammalia > Cingulata > Chlamyphoridae > Tolypeutes > Tolypeutes matacus. The sequence goes on along the minus strand of JAKSZT010053883.1, from coordinate 57,263,923 downwards.
CACTCAATAAATGTTAGTCCCATCTCCTTAGTGTGAGTACTCCATTGTATTTGATTCTTGAAGCTATCCTTTGGGAATGAATAAACAATGATTTTGTCTGATTAATTCAACAAATGTAGATATGCTCCTTTGATTGCCTGTGGCTTTCCCAATTCTGGCAAACTCTTTTTTTCTAAAATATATATGAGAAATATACATTAAGGAACAGAGTATTTACTTTTCCAAACTGTTTTCCCACTCCCACCTCCATGAAAGCCGAATGAATTCATGAAATTGGAATATGGAATTCAACTGCCCCTGTCATTCCAATTTGACACAACACAAGCCACAGGACATAGTGGTTTCTTTTCCTTACAGATGTATGAATTTATCCCCAAGTAATATTCAAGAAACATTTTTTTGGAGGGGATGCTCATGGTGTATTCACTCAATTCAATACATTTCAAAGTGTAATTGTTTTTGATAATAAAAATAACATTTACTCATTTTAGAAAATTTGGAGAACGTAGAATATGCCCCAGAGAAAGTAATTAACTAAAATCCTACCACACCAAAAGATTTTTTTCATGCAAAATATTCTCTGAGTTCCTATACTCTCTCCATATTTTGTTAGGTACTGAGCATCCGCAATTAACTGGATAGACAAGGTTGTTGCTGTCATGGAGTTTATGTTTTAGTGGAGGAGGAAAAAAAATAGGTAAATTTAAAAAAAGGGACAGTTATACACTTTGTCAAAAGTTGTGAAGAAAATAAAGAAGGTGGTAAGTTAGAAAGTAACAGCATATTAGATATGATGGACAGGATGAGCTTTCTAAGGTGACTTTTGAGTGAAATCTGAAAGGGAGAATGAATAAGAAGAATCACAAGTAGAGCAATCACACGTCAGGAGGCAGAAAGGACCTTGCAAAAGAAAGAGAAAGGAGATAAGAGTGAAAGGAATGATATGAGTTAAGGGTAAAAGATATAATATTATATGTACAATTAACATTTCAGTGTACATCCTTCCAGTCTTGCTTCTATGCATAGACATATACTTTTTTCTTTTATTTTAATACATAGAAATCAAACTTTACATACTCCATATTATGTCGTTCATTTTCTCATGGAAGTAAATGTTGTCCTAAAATGATTTTTTACTTGTACTTATTTTTGAATAGGTAATACATGTGCATTTAAAAAAAAAAAAAAGAAAAGAAAATTCAGAAGAAAATAAGTTGCCCTTTAGTCCTTTTCCTTCAACCACGAGCCCCTATGTACTCATTCCAGAAGGCAGCCACTATTACCAGTTTCTATGTTATCTTTCCAGAGATAGACTATATATAAGCAGGTAAATACAATTGTCGCAGGTTGGGCTCTCTGACAACAGAGGCTAAGATGTAATTTGGGGTACAAGAGCAACTCTTTTGAAAGGAAGAGAAAGAAGAAGGGTGGGACAGAGGGAGAAGCCAAAGTATAATGCAAACCTGGAAAAGCCTTAGCCAACTCCTATTGGAGTTGGCCCTCTGGGTCCAAGATTGCTGGGTCTTTATATACCAGTTTTGCTCAGTTATTGACTGTGGAATATGCTGGGAAGGGTATGGCCTTGGATGAGGTGACTCTGCAGATGAAGACCTTGAAAGTGCTGACCTCAGCTGGAGGCTGTCTGTTAAATGCACTCCCCATAACTGGGAGAGCCAGTTCTTTCTTGAAGGGGGTCTGGGTAATGCATCTCTGTTTGTACCACATGAAATAGAAAGAAATTTAAATATTTCACATAAATTATAGCATATTATCACATTATGTTTCACATTGTTTTTTTCATTAATATGCTTTGGATAGCCTTTCATTTCAGTATAGAAAGAACAAGATCATATTTTGGGGTGTTTGCATAATAATCAATTGTATAAGTGTACCATAAGCTATGTAATTTTCAATTTATGGACGTTTATGCAATTTCTAATATTTGCTCTTACAACATACCATGCAATATTATCCCACACACATATCATATAGAATATCATTAATAAAGAACGGTGCAAGAGTATCTGAAGCTGAATTCCTAGAAGTAAGCTTTCTGCATCAAAGTTACATGTATAATGAAACTTTCCCAGATAGTGTCACATTTCTATCCAGGAAGTCTCTTTTAATTCACTCTCCCAACAGCAGTATGTGGGAACCTGCTGCCTATCAGCTAATCAATAGACTGTGTCGTTGAAGTTTGTGATTATTGTCAATCTGATAGATGAAAACACTATCCCGGAGCTGTGATTTCTCTTAATTTTGTAACCCATCAGATTATTTAGATTTTTTACTATCTGTAAGGTTCTTCAGTTGTTTTTATTAGTTTTTCCATCTAAAATAATTTCTCTTCCTTTTGTTACACATCTTAGTTATTCTTTTATCTAATGAACAACATAAATGACTGCACAATAGTCTGCTTTGACTATATTATGATTTAGTAAACTGATGTATTATTGGACATTGTTTTTTTCCTTTTTTTTCCTATTGTAAGTGATGATACACTGTCAATAAACATATATTAGATAGTTACCATGTGCCTAGCACAATGGGTAACATATTCCCAAGTTAATGCTGAGAGATCCCAATAATGTTTGTTCTTTCTTTCTCTATTCCCTAAGCATTCCTTCTGCTAAAGCCAGTCATACAACGTTCCACAGGTACATAACACAAGTGAAAGACAAAGGACAATTTCAACGGTAGGACTATCTGGGTCCAAGCATCTCTTCCCCTACTGGTTGTGTGACCTAAGACAGATAACACAGCTTCTCAGTTTCTTCATCTATACAGTCATCACAATAATGCCTGCCTCAACATGTAGCTAAGAGAATCAGTCAAGTCAAGGCACTGTATAAGAAAGTGTGTAATGTTAAAATTTTAGACAAATGTTAGCTAAAATAACAGCAACAACAACAATAATAATAATGGCATGCATATTATACCCAGCTTTAATTTTATCTCAATATGTATCAGTTAACTTTAGCTGCCTAACACCTCTTCGCCCCCTAAATAAAAAATAGTGACTTAAAATAACCATTGACTTAGCTCATGAGTCTATGGCTCATCTCGGTGGCTTTTCTGGTCTAGGTCAAACTTGGTTGATCTCTGTAGGGCTTACTTTTGCATCTGTCATCAGCTGGTGGGTTGACTGTCAGCTGTATGGTCTAGAATGGCAAGTAATGGGAGTGACTGGGCTACTTGTCCTCTGTCATCCAGCAGGCTAGTCCAGACCTCTTCTCATGGTGGTGGTCATAGAGTTCCCAAAAACAGCAAGAGAGGCTAACCCCCACTGTGTAAGTCCCTGCTTGTGTCATGTTCACTAATCTACCGTTGACTAAAGCAAGTCCCAAGGATAACCTAGATTCAAGAGGCAGAGATACTTACCTCATTATTAGAAGATGAGAAGTGTGACCATTTTTTGCTATCTATCATAAAGAGATTTCTTAAAGTGAATGTACTCAGGCCAGCTGTGTCAACCAGGATCCCAGATGTATGTCAGTTCACCACAGATGGTTTCAATGAAGAGAATCTAATAAAAAGTCTACTTGCAGAGATGTGGGCAGGGTTAAAGCAACAAACAAGGAGTGGTGAGGAATCCAGAGAATAGCAACAGCAAGAAGCCATTATCACCTCTAGGTCTGAAGGGAGAAGGGGAGAAAATGGAGTTACTGGAACCCAGTGAGAGCTGGAGTCCCGGAGAGACACAGCTGTTGCCTGAGATGTCGCATCAAAGCAGGGAGGAAGCAAAAAAGAAATACTGTCTTAGATTGGTTTCCTTGGAAGCAGAGGCCATTAAAAGGATCAGGGTGCTCTTGATTTATTGAAGGCAAGCTCTCAGGAAAAAGGGGGTGAGGGAAGTAGGTTGAGGTTGGGGAGGAGTTAAGGGAGGATGTGGTTTCAGCTGGAGTCTAGCTTCACTTTGATCCCACAGGGTGTTCTGGAACATGACAGTTGATCCCACCTTGAGAAAATGGGCTACCATGTCAGTTAGTTATGGCTGTAGACTGCTCACTGGGATGGGTGTGACCTCTCATGTTATGGGACTTTCATTTGGCCAAGAGGAATTCTCTTAGAAGGAGGAAGAAGTGACTCATTAACAGACAGTACTCACAATATTTGAAGATGGAGCTCTGGCCCATAAGTGGGACCTGGATTTCCCTCTAGTGCCTGACATCAGCTGAACCCAACTGGAGCCATCCAGCAAGGAGAGTGTTGAAGTCAGCAGGGATTTGATTTTCAGTTCTACCAAATTCTAACACAAAATTTGTCTCAAACTTGTAGAAAATAAGCTTGGGACTAACTTTGTGTGCAGGCTTGTACACTATATTTTCAGAGGGATATTGATACAAACTAGATTGTGATTATATAACAAGGGTACTTGCAACCTGTGTCCTTTGAGCTGCATTTGAAGGAATTAGTGACATTCAACTGGATGAAGTGAATATTTAAGGAGACAGGAAAGATCTTTTCTTTTCTTTCTTTTTTGTCCTTTTACTTTCTTTACTTTTTTGTTTTCTTTTTTACAAGCTGTCATGTGAAAGAGAATGGTCTTGTACTGTGTGGCCTTGCAGCTAAAAGAACTGGGATCAAGGAATACAAAAAGCAGAAGTTCAGATTTCTGATCAGTCTTGGGAGGACCTTGTAATAGTCACAGAAATCTTCAAAAGAATCAGGCTACACATGAGCTTGTGGGTTCCCTGTGCTGGAGATATGCAAGTTAGGCCTAAGGGAGTATAGAGGTGATTTAAACGTCAAATATGTGATGGATCTAGACAGGCTTCATGTACCCTTCCAGGCCTGAGGCTATTAGTCCAGTGTGGAATCCATGACAATCTGTAGGCCACAAGTTTGCTTGGGGTGGAAAGGGAAGGATGTCTGCAGTTTACCTTTGCTTTTCCAACAGGATGAAAGGGTTAGAACACACCATTATGTAAAAAGGAATTTGATGGGTGTGAGGGATAAGGTTGAGGCAAAGGGAGGAAAAACTTAATTGACTTGGGATATCCCACTCCTCTCAGGTCAATTTAATAGGAAACTCAGTTATTCATCAGAGCAGGGCTACATAGATTATTTATTTATTTGTCAATATGTGAATATAAAAACTAGCTCTCCTAAAATATGACATATTGCTTTTTATTAATTCTTTTTTTTTTTTTTTTACCGGGAGGTCCCGGGGATCGAACCCGGGTCCCTCCATATGGGAGACGGACGCCCAACCAGTTGATCCACATCCGACCCCTTTATTAATTCTTAAGAATATATACTTACAGAAGGCAGCACTAAATTATAAAAACTTGTGCATTTAATGTTGCTTATAGAAGAATAAATTCCTAGAGTTGGAAGAAGCCATAAAAGTAATTTGGTTCAACTTCCTGCATTGATTAATGTATTCGCTCTCCCAGTGGTAGCCTAGTCTCTGATTGCCCACTGGGAAAGGGAGCCCTCTGCCGCCTGAGGCAGGGTGTTCCAACAGAACAGTAAGAGTGAGCTTTCTTCTAGCTTAACCTATCATTCCAAACTCCATCTACTTGAGAATGGCCTTAGTTTTAGTGAGGATGCTTTTTATCCAGTGAAAGCAACAAGGGACATTTCTTCATGAGAAAGTATTTTGTCACATGTTCAGTATGTTGTAACGGTTTGGGGTTTGGGTGCTCGAGTCAGAGTACATGAATATGATTTCTAGTTCCACTTTATACTAGCTGGATAGTCTTGGGCAAGTTATTTAACCTCTCTATGCCTCTCTTTCTTCATTTGAAAAGTGGGAATAATAATAGCAACTATTTCAAAAAATTGTTCTGAGGGTGAAAGTAGTAAATATATGTGAATGTGTAAAACACTGGCTGCCATGGTGTAAACCTCCAATAATTATGCTGTTATTAAATAATCATCTTTGTCTCTATGGGGAAATGGCTATTAAAAATAGCATATCTAGTCCTCATTATCTTTCTAATAAAATTATGATAATATTACACATACATTTCCTTCAGCGTGGCTGTGAAGATTAAATTAGGTGTATGTAAAACACCTCCACAGAGTTCTGGTCAATAAGTGTTAGTAGGGAGCATGATGCAGAAGGACAAACATGAACTTTGGAATCTGATAGGTTCAAAGGAGTTCACCTCCCAATTCAGCATCTTGTGGTGGACAAGGCAAACCTCTGTGAGCCTTCATCTCCTCATGTGTAAAACAGGGAGAATAATTTCTATCTCAGGCATGTTTTTGGGGCCTGGTCCCTGACTATTGTTCCTCCACCTTCCCACACAGGACGGGCACACCTGGCATCTACATAGCTCACACTCCTTAATCATTCTCCTGATTTCTCTTCTCCCCATCTTAAAAGAAAACAAACAAACAGCAGAGAGATCATTGCTTCCGCCTCAAGTCAGTTACAGAGATGGCAAGTTAGAGAGTGGCAGAGCCAGAAAAAGAAGCTGCCTCGACTCTGCCAAGCGCTTACTGCTGTTGCCAATTCCAATGCTTTGCGTCTAGACAGCCTGTGCAGCAGACTAGGCCTGCCTCGAGCCCGCATCTGCCCGGGGGGCTCTTTCCCAGTATAGTTGATGCTCTGCATCCCACCCCTGAGGATGTCACTTCCCCCATTCCTCTCCCAGCCCTCTGCGACAGCTTCCTGTCAACTGACTCTCCCCCACAAGTCTTTTTTGACAAATCTCAGAGATGCAACAGCTGGTCACCCTTCAAGACTTCCACATGTCTCCACTGCCACTTACACAGATTTTTTTCTTCCTTGTTGATTTTTTCCCCATGTCTCCTCTTCTGTTTTGTGGGTATCAACTAACAGTTTATATTTTCTTATATTGCTCAGTTCTCTCTATTTAAAGTTCCTACCTTGTGGCAACTCCTCTGTTTCTTCTGCACAATGGATCTTCCAATTATAAAGTTGTAAATAACAATAATAGATAGTATCTTGTCTCTGCTTAAATACTGTTATGCTCTTCAAAAAGTATTGGTACAAGCAGACCTGTTACTACTTCACTCTGAGGTAGGCAACTGGTGGAGGGATTTATTTTTAAATTCTCTATGAAAGACTGAATATGTTCAAGATATTATTTATAACATTAATTTAATTAAAAAACAAACTAGCATCCATGCACCCACTATCCAACTTATGAAACAGAACTTCATCAACACCTCTGAGCCTTGCAGAATCTGTTCTCTGCCTCAGTCCCCTCCCTCTCCCCCACCCCCAGAGATCATGGCCATCTGGATCTTGTATTTTATTCACTCCCAAACTTTTTGCTGTAGTTTTACCACATATCATGTATCCCTAAATGATATAGTGTTTAGTTTTGCATATTTTGAAATATGGAATGTAAATAGAATTATGCTGTTTGCATCGTCTTGAGTTGTGCTGTTCATTGTGATGGCCATTACCTGTCAGTGGCAATTGAGCCCTTGAAAAGTTGCTAGTCTGAACTGAATATCTTGTAAGTATAAGGTATACACTGGGTTTTGAGGATATGGTCCAAAATAAGAATGGCAAATATACCATCAATATTTTTTACATTGACCACATGTTGAAATGATAACATTGTGAATATATTAGATTAAGTGAAATATGTTATTAAAATTAACTTCACCTGTTTATTTTTGTGTTTTTAATATGGCTACCAGAAAATTTAAAATGGCATATACAACTCACATTTGTGGTTTTCATCATATTTCTAATGGCAGTACTACTTTAGAACTTGTATTTCTTGCTTAGTACCTCCTTAATGAGAGACAAATGTGTTGATGTCTGTAGCAGTATTCACTGTGTGTTGGATTCCATTTCATTTATTTCTTCATTCTGTTGTGGTTGGACATTTGGATTTGTTCCATCTTTTTTCCTGTTACAAACAGTGCTGCTAGAAACATTCTTGTACATCTTCCCTTGCAAATGGCAAGAATCTCTAGGGTACTGCTAGATCATAGGATTTGTGCCTATTCATTCTACTAGCTATGCCAAATTGTTTCTGAAGTGGTTGTCACATTTTCACTCTGACCATCAATGTAAAATTCCCCTGCCTACATCATGGGTTGGAAAACTTTCTGTAAAGGGCGAGGTAGTAAATATTTTAGGCTTAATGGTCCAAAAAGCAGAATTGAGCAATTGTTTTCACCAAAAGGCTAGTATGCTTTTTATGTTTTCCGTTAAAAAATGTAAAAGCGATTCTTGGTTTATGGACTATACAAAAGCAGGCACTAAGCAAGATTTGACCTACTAGGTAGAGTTTGTCAGCCTTTGCTCTACATCTTTGCTAACTCTTGATATTATCAGACTTTACTTATAGTCAATCTCATGGGTGAAAAGCAATGCCTCACTGTCATTTTAATTTATATTACCCTGATTACTATTTAGGATATGCATCCTTTCATTGGTTTATTGGCCTGTCATGCTTCCTTTTCTATGAAATTCCAGTTTAACTCTGCTGACCATTTTTTATTGATCTTGTATCATTTTGTAGACAATGAAACTAAACTTACCGGAGAGGAGAGACTACGTGAACGCTTCAAGATCACACAGGAAGGAACAGAAGTATGGACCCATGCTCTTTTCTCTAATTACAATGTCTCTCAGGATTTCATTTTAAAAAATAAACAAAAACTGTTTCATTTCATAGTTTTTTATACTTAAGACTGCTTTTCCTTTTACAGATAAGCTTATTTTCTTACTATCTTTTAATAGGTTCCATAATGCCTATTTGGATAAGGGTAGTGACATTTTTAAAATTTGCGGTTTTCTTTAGAACTATCACATTGCTGGGATTGTGCTGCTGATATTTCCAATGCTGATTTAGTAGGGTAGGGCATATCTATTATCTCTTTCTTCCTAATCAAAAGAAAGAGATTTTATATAGACAGCCCTTGTCCAGCTGACGATCTTGATTTCCCAATGTGCCTTGCAATTGTGATGACCACGACATACACAGAAAACTATTAATTGGGGCTTCTGGGAAAGTTTTTGTTCCCCCGACGAGAGGGGTAGATTTAGCCATTCGGTCGTCTCCCTACTGCCTGGAATTTAACCTCAATGCCCCAAAGTGCAGTATCTGTCTTGCAATCATCCTGGGTTCTTGATGACTTCCTTGATCTGCTACACCAACCTTGGATTACCTCCAGATGTCTTACTATTAGGGAAAAATAAAACCTCCTCCAATTTGAATAAATTATGGCATTCAGGTTTCTGCTAATGCAGCTAAAGCCAACCCTAAATGTTGAAGGCGGAAATATGGACTTACAGAAGGTCTATCATGTTCAGAATGAAGGGATAATTCCAGAGAAAACAGAGAAAACACCTCATAGGAAATCTTTAAACACAAACAAACAAACAAAAAACCTGTTTAAAGAAATATTTGCAGGAAAACTTTTCCCACTTCTTGAACTACATTTTTTTTATGTAAATATTTGAGCTGCTAAGCTGTAATATGAAAGAACACTATTACTTAGTTCTTTATCCTCATGGATTTAGTTTGCTAAAATCTGCCAACGCAATATAACAGCAATGGGTTGGTTTTTACAATAGGGATTTATTAACTTACAAACTTACAGTTCTGGGTTAAGAAAAATGTTCAAATCAAGGCATTAGGTGAAGCTTTCTCCCGAAAGGGGTGCCAGCAATTCTGGACTCCTGCCACACGGCAGGCAGGACACAGTGGCAGTATCTACCCGTCTCTGCCTTCTCCTCCAGGCTATGTGGTTTTCAGCTTCTGGCTGCTCCTTCTATGGCTTTTTCTCTCCCTGGTTCCATTGAATTTAGCTTCTTGCTCTCATGGCTTCTCTCTCAGCTTTGGTACATTCCTCTCTGAGCTCTTTTCTTTCTGTATTTCTCTTTGAATACATCTGTCTTAAAAAGAACTCCAGTAAGAAAAGATCAAGACCCACTCCGGGCTACTTCTTATTGAAATAATCTAATCTAATGGCTCTTCACTGAATCTAATCGAAAATCCCACCTACAATAGGTTCACACCCACAAGAAAAGATTAATTTAATGTGCTGCTGTGTGCTGCTGGAGATGGCAGCACCACTGGGCATGCAAGTGCTCGAAGTGGTGGGGCCAGATGGTGGTCAGGAGATGGTTGGGGCCACACTCATGCTGTGTGACTGCAGAGGATGCCTGGGCCTCTCTGGGCCTCCCTGGCCATGCCCCCCTGGGCTAAGCCAGAGCTTGCTATCCCCTTCTGCCATGTGGGTGAGTGGGAAGCCCCTGGTGTGGGAAAATTCCCGACCAGAGCTGCAGAAACTGGGCGGGGAGAGGGGGTGAAGGGGAGAGGAGAGGAGGGGCTGGGAAAGCACTTCCATTCCTGGGGTGCCTCAAAGGAAATATAGGGGCACTCTTACCCCTCAGCACCTCCCTTAAACCAATGGATGGGCAGAGCCCACGCACCTCCAGTGTAACCTCTGGAAACCCTGGAAGTCCTGAAGAATCTTCAAGAAAGCTACTAGAGTTGAACGATGAATTCAGCAAAGTGTTAGGGTACAGCTTAACACATACAAACCAGTGGTGTTTCTATACCCCAGCAATGAACAATTTGAACAGGAAATCAAGAAAACAATTGTATTTACAATTGAAATAAAAGAATAAAACACCCAATGTATTAGTCAGCTAAAGGGGTGCTGATACAAAATACCAGAAATTGGTTGGTTTTTATAAAGGGTAATTATTTGGGGTAGAAGTCCACAGTTACTAGGCCATAAAGCATAAGTTACTTCCCTCACCAAAGTCTATTGCCATGTGTTGGAGCCAGTAGGCTGCCAATGTCTGTGAGGGTTCAGGCTTCTTGGGTTCCTCTCTTCCTGGGGCTGCATTTCTCTCCGGGCTTAGCTGCTGTTTCCTCCACAAGGTCAGCTGTAGACTATGAGGCTTTCTAGGCTTTGCTTCTCTCCACAAGCCAGCTGTAGACTATCAGGTGAATGGCTTGTCTCTATCCCAGGACCATTTCTCTTTCTACACGACCAAGCTCTCTTACTTCCTGGGGCTCTAGCTCAAGACTCCAACATCAAAATAGCTCCAACACTGTTCTTTGCCATGCCTTTTATATTTTATTCCCCACCCACCAAGGGGTGAGGCTCAACACCCTACTGATGTGGCCCAGTTAATGCCCTAATCATAACTTAATCATGCCCAGATTAGCAGACCAGTTTATAAGCATAATCCAATATCTATTTTTGGAATTCATAATTACATCAAACTACCAAACTACAACACCCAGGAATAAATTTAACCAACATTGCTGAAAGAAATCAAAGAAGCTCTAAATAAATGGAAGGATATTCTGTGTTCATGAGTGGAAGACTTCATCATGTTAAGATGTCAATTCTTGCCAAAGTGATTTATAGATTCAACACAATCCCAATTAAGATCCCAACAGCCTTCTTTGCAGAAATTGAAAAAACAAGAATCAAATTCATATGGAAGGGAAAGTGCCCTGCATAGCCAAAACTACTTTTAAAAAGTACAAAGTTAGAGGACTAAAATTGCCTGATTTCAAAACTTATTACAAAGCCACAGTAATCAAAACTGCATGTTTTTGGCATACAGACAGACAGAGACCAATGGAATGAAATTGAGAGCTCAGAAATCATGTGTGGCCAATTAATTTATTTCTTTATTTTAGGAGATACTAGGGGTTGAACCTGGGACCTCATACATGCAAAGCAGACACTAAACCACTGAGCTACTCAGTGCTGAGCTGCTTCCCTGTCACTTGATTTTTGAAAAGGGAATCAAGTCTACTCCATTGTGAAAGAAAAGTCTCTTCAACAAATGTTGCTGAGAAAACTGGATGTCCATGTGCCAAAGAATGAATGTGGGTCCCTACCTCACACCATAAACAAAAATTAACTCAAAATGGATGAAAGACTTTAAACATAAGAACCAAAACTATAAAGCTCCTAGAAGAAAATGTAGGGGAGCATCTTCAAAACCCTGTCTTAGGCAACAGTTTCTTAAACTTTATACCAAAAGAAAGAGTAATAAAAGAAAAATAGGTAAATGAGACCTCAATGGTGACCAAAGTCCATAAATATTCTTGTATTACAATTAGCCCAGTGCTTACTTGATCAAACACCTAGATGCAATTATCTGCCCAGTAGGCACATTAGTCTAACCATCACACTCATCAAAATTAAAAACTTTTGTGCCTCAAAGGACTTCATCAAGAAAGTGAAAGGACAACCTTCAGGATAGGAGAAAATTTGGAGACCATATATCTGATAAGGGCTTAATATCTCAAATATATAAAGAACTCCTACAACTCAACAACAGAAAGAGAAACAACCCAATTTTAAAATGGACAAAAGATTAAATAGACGTTTCTCCAAAGAAGATATACAAATGGCCAATAAGCACATGACAAGATGCTCCACATCATTTGCCATTAGGGACACACAAATCAAAACCACCATGAGTTAGATACCACTTCATACCTATGATGATGACTATTATTAAAAAAAAGAAAAAGAAAAGAAAAATATTGGAAAATAACAGGTGAGGATGCTGAGAAACAGGAACACTTGTACATTCTTGATGGGAATGTCAAATGATGCAGCCACTGTGGAAAACAGATTGATGGTTCCTTGGAAAGTTAAATATAGAATTACCATATGAACAAACAATCCTACTTCTAAGTATATACCCAAAAGAATTGAAAGCAGAGACTTGGGTGGACAGCAGTACCCCAGTGTTCATAGAAGCATTATTTACAATAGTTAAATGAATGGAGAAAAACAATGTGGTCCATTCACACAATGGAACATTATTCAGCCCTTAAAAAGGAATGAAGTTCTGACACATGCTGCAACATAGATGAACCTTGAAGACATCAGGTTGAGTGAAATAAGCCAGGCTCAAAAGGGCAAATATTTTGTGATCTCACTTACATGAAATAATCAGAACATGCAAATTCATAGAGATAGAAAGTAGATTAGGGGTTTCCCGGCATGGGTGTGGAGGAGGGGAAGGGGAGTCACTGCTTCATGGGTGCAGTTTCTGTTTGGGGTGATGAAAATGTTTTGGTCATGGATGGTGCTGATGGGGGCACAACACTGTGAATATAATTAACAGTGAATAATATACTTGAGAGTGTTTAAAATGGAAAATGCTATGTTGTTTATATGTTACCATAATAAAAATTTAAGGGGAAAATGAATAATAATTTTCTGATTGTGGTAAAAGCCTCGAAATACTGCACTTATTTACCTATCAAATGAAATAAAGGGGACAGCAAGAAGTACACCATTGGAATCTGGGAAAGGTTACCAGTTCCCTTCTAAAATCGCAAAAGGAGATTAACGTGATGTGAGAGAGAAGGTATATTAGTCAGCCAAGGGGGTGTGGATGCAAAATACCAGAAATCGGTTGGTTTTTATAAAGGGTATTTATTTGGGGTAGAAGTCCACAGTTACCAGGCCATAAAGCATAAGTTTCTTCCCTCACCAAAGTCCATTGCCACGTGTTGGAGCAAGACAGCTGCCGACGTTTGCCAGGGTTCAGGCTTCTTGGGCTCCTCTCTTCCCAGGGCTTGCCACTCTCTGGGCTCAGGCTTGCTTTGTGCCACAAGGCCAGCTGTAGACTATTAGGCAAACGGCTTGCTTCTCTTCCCAGGGCCTTCTCTCTTTCCTCATGACCAAGCTCCTCTGTATGCTACTTGCCAGGGCTCCAGCTCAAGACTCTGCATCACAACTCCAACTCAAAACTGCTCCAACACTGTTCTTTGCCATGTCTTTTATCTTCGAAACCCCACCCACCAAGTGGTGGGGCTCAATGCCCTACTGAAGTGGCCCAGTCAATGCCCTAATCATAACTTAATCATGCCAGATTAACAGACAAGTTTACAAGCATAATCCAATGTCTATTTTTGGAATTCAAAAAACTGCCAAACTGCTACACTCCACTCTCTGAATTCCAAAAATACATTACAATATTAAAAAAAAAAACTTAAATCAGTAACAATGCACATACAAAATTATATCATAATCGGTTTTAAAAAAAGATAGTTCATCTTGAGGCAAAGTCTCGTCTGCTGTAGACCTCTGAAACTTACAAACCCATTTAAATGCTTCCAATACACAAATGGAAAGACAAAGGATAACCATTTTCATTATCATAAGGAGAAATTGGGAGGGAAACATGAGTGAGGTTCTCTACAGTTCAGTAAACCTGCAGGGCATCCTCCATTCAATTTCAAAGACTGAGAGACATTCTTAAGATGATGGTTTCTTCTCCTTGGGGCCACACAGGGACCCACCCTTTCCACAGGCTTGCCCAATGGCAATTTTCTTGGTTCCACCCTCATCAAGCATCTGGGTGTCAACCAAGCTCCATACCTCACCCTCCAAAAGTGTTAGGGTGATTGCCACACATTACCCAATCTTTGGGTTAGAGTCTTAGCCCCCCCTAGTACAGTGATGTGAAGACAACATTCCCCCTAACCTTTGGAATACATGCTCAACCCTCACAGGACAGTGATTTGACCACCTGGCCTTCCCTAACTTTTGGTGTACAGGTTCAACCCTCTCAGAGCAATGAGTTGACCACCTGGCCTTCTCTAATCCATGGGGGACAGGAGCACCCCTCTCAGACCTATGGGGTGCTGACCTTAACTACCCTAATCTTTGAGGAATGTGCTCTACCCTCCTTGTACCCTGGGGTGGCAAAACTCTCCCAGAACATCAGGTGGGAATATCCACCCTCTTCACCTGCTGGGGCAAACTCACCCTCTCTGTATACATGGGCGGGCTTCCTCTCTTGGCCCAAGGTGATGTCTTAATTCCAGATCTCAGCTCCCATGGTTTTCCTCTTGAAGCTCTTTCTCCTTCAATATCTCCTTTCCATGTCCTTTTATGTCCAAGCTGACAGTGGTTTTGTTCATACAGCTCTCTCAAAAACTTTGTTGGTTTAGCATGCAGGAAGCAGGAGTCCAAGCCATTAGACAGTAACACTTTCCACAAGTCTTTCCATGATAACTGCATCTTCAATTCTTACTTACAAGTTCCAGGTTTAGCTAAGTCTTCAAATGGGGCACTTTCATCTGGGAACTTGATTTGCAAAGACTTGGAAGTTCTGGAATCAGTTTCTTTTTTCTTTGTGCCCAATAATCCAATCCTGAACTTATCCCACTCATCTAGTATTTTGCTATAAGCTGCAAGGAGAAGCCAAGCTGCATTCTCTGAGTTTACCTTGGAAAGTTCTTCAGCTAAATTCCCAGGTTCACCATTTTCAAATTCTGTCATCCATAAAACACTAGGAGTTAATCTTGCTAAGTTCTCTGCAACTTTAAAACATGGATTGTCTTTCCTCCAGTTTCCAATAATAGTTTCATCATTTACTTCTAAGGCATCATAAAAAGTCTCTTTAGCATTCATATTATTAACAACAGTCTCTTCAAAGCACTGTAGGTCTTTTCCATCAAGCATTTCACAATTCCTCCAAAAAATTACCCTTACCCATTGATAAAACCATTCCAACATTTTGTTAATTGCAAAAGCACTACCCCACTCCTGGTACCAAAGTCTATATTAGCCAAAGGGGTGCTGATGCAAAATACCAGAAATTGGTTGGTTTTTATAAAGGGTATTTATTTGGGGTAGAAGTCCACAGTTACCAGGCCATAAAGCATAAGTTCCTTCCCTCACCAAAGTCCATTGCCACGTGTTGGAACAAGACAGCTGCCGACATTTGCCAGGGTTCAGGCTTCTTGGATTCCTCTCTTCCCAGGGCTTGCCTCTCTCTGGGCTCAGGCTTGCTTTGTGCCATAAAGCCAGCTGTAAACTATCAGCCAAATGGCTTGCTTCTCTTCCCAGGGCCTTCTCTCTTTCCTCACCAACAAGCTCCTCTGTACGCTACTTCCTAGGATTCCAGCTCAAGACTCCATATTGCAACTCCAACTCAAAACTGCTCCAACACTGTCCTTTGCTATGTCTTTTATCTTCGAGACCCACCCACCAAGCAGTGGGGCTCAACACCCTACTGAAGTGGCCCAGTCAATGCCCTAATCATAACTTAATCATGCCCAGATTAACAGACCAGTTTACAAGCATAATCCGATATCTATTTTTGGAATTCTTAACTTTATCAAACTGCCAAAATGCTACAGAAGGTATGTGATTTGATGTTGGACAGACCTAGGTTCAAATCCTGACAGTGCCATTTATTAGCTGTTTGATGTTTGACCTTTTTGAGCTGTATTTATTTATTCATCTGTAAGGAAAGATATTAGCACTGCCCTCATAAAAGTCCTCTTGTAAAGATTAAGTGACTTTTTTTTTTTTTTTTTTATTACAGGTAAAAATCAAAATTCTCACAATACATACAAACATTTGTAAAATGATATATAAATATATATGCATATATGTGTATTTGCTTACAAAAATGTTATTTATATATATATATATATATATACATATATTTTAAGAGGTGCTTAGATTACCTAAAATATTACACGGAACCCACTGGGATTCCCATGTTGCCTTTTCAGCATGTAATACTTTTCTTAGGTCCTCTTTCTCATGAAAGACATTTTGCTAAAACAAACAAAAATATAATAAGTAGAGAATGACTGTTTCTAAACAAAACACAGCATTAAACATAGATTGTAAATAATTTTTGGGATCCTTGATAATAAATTATCAGGTTGAAAATCAAAGAAGTATTTGTTGTTCTTTAGCCTTAAACTTTTCCTTTTCTGAGGCTGGAAAACAATTATAATTACTACATACCCTCCTCCTGTCAAAGTCCCTGGTATACCTCACAAATTCCACTAATTCTTCTAGTATCAGCATCAATATTCTCTCTTCTGGGACACCTTGCTTGACCCCACTTTTCACTTTGTGTTTACTCTTGATTTCCATTTTAACTTTTTGTGTTGTAATTGCCTACTTACTTGTTGCTTTCTTTTCTACCCTAGGTGCTGCTTTAAGAGAGGGAGTGTGTTTAATTCACCATCTTATCCCAAGTAATGAGCACATTTTCTGGTATTGTATGTGGTCAACAAATAGTTTTGAATAAATGAATGAATGCAAGAATGAATGAATGGGAGAATAAGTGACTTCTATATACAGATGCTTTTAGATTCATTTGTATGCAAGGCAAATCCAAGTAGACTAACCAAACGAGTTAAAATATAATCTTTTGCATAGTAACTTGACTCACTGAAGGAATAATGACTAACTGAAGACAACTGGATTTCATGACACCTAGGAAAAACAGAGACAAAGGGTAAAAATATGCCCTTCTGTCCCTCCAGCACTTCTCATGGAAGTGGGAGCTCTTATTCAAGAAGTTCTTGTATCTGCTATAGTTTCAAGAAAATATCTTTTGATTATCTCTCTCTCTTTTTTTAAAGCATTTATTTATTTTTTATTTATTCCCCATACCCCCACATTGTTTTGCGCTCGCTATCTGCTTGTTGTGTGTTCTTCTGTGTCTGCTTGTCTTCTCTTTAGGCGGCACCAGGAACTGATCTTGGGACCTTCCAGAGTGGGAGAGAGGTGCTCAATCTCTTGCACCACATCAGCTCTCTGCTCTGCTGTGTCTCTTATTGTCTCTTCTCTGTGTCTCTTTTTGTTGTATCATATTGCTGCGTCACCTGTTCTGCATGGGCCAGCACTCCTGCGCGGGCCAGCATTCAGCTCACGCCAGCTCGCCTTTCACCAGGAGGCCCAGGGAATCGAACCCTGTACCTCCTATATGGTAGGCAGGAGCCCAACTGCTTGAGCCACATCCGTTTCCCTGATTACCTCTTATAATAATCCTTAGCTTAGTTCTGATCCCTCCAATCAACTTTCTGAACAGCTTTATGGACTAAATATGCTCTTTGTAGATGATTAACCCTGATGCTTGATCCATTTGCTATTAATATAGATATTTATATAAATATTATATTACTATATATGAATAGACAGTTTTATATTTAATTTTTTATTGAATTTAAAGAGTAACTTGCTCAAAATGTCCTCAAACAGAATTCTAAATAAAATAGGCCCTGTAAACCTAGGAGTCCTGGAGAACCCCTCAATCCTCATTTCCTTATGCCATTCAGATAAACATAATATACCTTATAACACATAGGAAAATTTTGTGTTAAGTTTGGGATAAATACTAAGAATTGTTTACTCACAGGAATCTAGAAAGAATTCTTGAAATATATGCTGCTGTTAGGAAAAGTCTGAGGGAAAAAACAGGTATTTGATAGTTTCAGAACTCTTCACCTCTCGAGGGGCAACAATGGGACAAGCACATTAATGAGGAAAGCCTGGAAAGTCCCATACATCTCAAAATAAGTTCCCACTGGGTTAAATATCTAAATGCAATATCAACCAAATTTTAAATAAAAAAGAAAATATAGGTGTTTAAAAAAATCTTGTCAGAGGTGGAAGGCTTTCTAAATTTAAAAACCATAAATATTACAAAAAAATGATAGATTTGATTACAGAAAATGGAAAATTTCTCTAGGTTAAAATATATATACACAAGGAAAGTGGGAAAATATTTGCAGGAAACACAAAAATATTCAATAACTTAAGGTATAAAATCTAACTGCAATAAACATTAATAGTAAATTGACAAATAAGAAAAAAAGCTAGTTAATAAATATATGGAAAATGCCTGGCTCTCACTGTAATGAAGGAAGAGCTAGAACAAAATGGATGGAGGTATAATTTTTTTATCTGACAAATTGTGGATGATTTTTTTTTTCTAATTGGTAATATTCAGTTGTAGTGAAGGTGCCATGAACCATGGATGCATATATTTGTTCCATGCCCAATTTGAAAAGAAACGTGGCAAAATGATATGAATGTTTGAAGTTTATCTGGAAAATAAGTATGAAAGTTAAAAGCAATCTAAGTCAACTTTAAGAAAAGGATGAATAAGGGGTATTAGCTTCATTAGCTATTAAAAGAAATTACAAAGTTAAAATATTTAAAACAGTAACAAGAACAGAGCAATGAAAATGAATAGGGAATCCAAAAAAGTCCTAAATAAATGTGAACCTTTGTCATTTGATAAGGATAGACGTTTCAACAAGTCATAAAAAAAGGTTTGGGGAAAAAATAAATCTCTACATCAATTATATTACCAAAATGAATTCTGGAGAGATAAATGTGCAATATATACATGCAAAAACATAAAATCACTAGAAGATAAAATGGGTAGCATTTTTATTTAGTAATCTTAGGTTACAGATTACTCAGTAAAATTTGATAGGGATGGCCATTCTAATGATGACATTCTAATTATTTAAAAAATGTTAGATGAATCTGACTCCATATAGATAAAAAATAAATTTTGCATGGAAATGAGTATCATAAACAAAGTTAACAGACAATAGTTACCTGAAGAAATTTTTTCAAACCCTAATTACTCTAATATTGTTACAAATAAAAATAAAGCAATTCAATTTTTAAAACATTTTTAACAAATCAATTTTATTGATATATATTAATAAAGCAAAAATCCAAAGTGTACAATCAATGGTATTTAGTATAATCACATATTTGTGCTTTCATCACCGCAATCATTCCCAGAGCATTTTCATTATTCCAGTAATACTACTACTACTACTAAAAAACAAAAACCAACCAACCAACCAAACAAACAAAACTTATCACGTCTTAATCTCTCTATGCTTCCCCTGCCATACATAGCAGTTATTCTGTTTCCTTCTTTCTAGTTTATTTGTATTTATATTTTGTAAAAACAGTCTCACATATTAATATCACCCATATTTGTATTTTACACGAGGTTTCACTGTTTTACAGTCCCACATTATACTTTTAAGCTTTCCATATAGTAATATAAATATCCTTAGACTTTCCCTTTCAACCACTGTCATACCCCTATAATAGCGCTGCTAGTCACAAACAGCATGTTGTGCTTTTACCATTTCCATTCATTACCAAAGACGTACAAATAACCTTTTAATCAATTCTGTACAGATTAACCATCAGCTTTCCATTCTCTACCCTTATTCTATTTTCTGGTGACCTATATTCTAATTATTAATTCCATGAGTTTACATAATATATCTAGTTTATAATAGTGCAACCATCCAATATTTGTCTTTTTGTGTCTGGCTTGCTTCACTCATCATTATGCCCTCCAGGTTCATCCATGGTGTCATATGTTTCACAACTTCATTTCTTCTTATGGTTGTATAATATTCCATCGTGTGTGTACTCCACAATTTGCTTATCCATTCAACACCTCGGTTGTTTCCAACTTTTGGCTATCATGAATAATGCTGCTATGAACATTGGTGTGCAGGTGTCTATTCATGTCACTGCTCTCAGTTCTTCTGTGTATATACCTAGCAATGGTATTGTAGAATCAAATGGCAAATCTATATTAAACTTCCTTAGGAACTGCCAAACAGTCCTCCACAGTGGTTGTACCATTCTACATTCCCACCAACAGTGAATAACCATTTCTATCTCTCCATATCCTCTCCAACATTTACAGGTTTCTGACTTTTTAATAGCGGCAATCTAATGGGTATGAAATGATATCTCATTGTAGTTTTGATTTAGAGCAATTAATTTTTAAAAAATGATCAAGGACATGACTCTGAACTTCCTAAAAGGAAAAAAAAAAAAGAATTCCAAATTATATTAAAATCTATGAATAGATGTTCAATCACATATAATTAAGGGGATCAAATTAAAGCACAATAATTTATTTTACCTACTGAATATACAAAGAATGGAAAGCATGATAAAACCAGTCTTGTCTAAGGAGACGAGAGACAGGTACACAGTGAGATCTAGAAGTAAAATTGGTGTGAACTTGTTGGAGGGCAATTTCACAATCCCTACCAAAATTTAAAATGCATGTATGTCTTTTGAATCAACAATTTTATTTTTAGAAATTTTGACTACATATATAACATATATTCATGCATGTGTGAAAAATATATTTATAAGGATTTTTATTTTAGTTTTGTAGAAATAAACTATAACTGGTACATGATTAAATGATATCATATAATATGATATGAATAAAATAAATTATGGAATGTCCACGTTATGGAATACTATACTGCTGTTAAAAAGAATGAGATTTTTACAAAGATAACATATACCTGTATTATGCTTACATTGTGCCGTTTAATCTTCATAACAATCTGATGAAATAGGTACTATTAATCTCTATTTTACAGATGAGTAAATTGATATGGATAGGTTAAATAATTTTCTTGAGGTCACAAAAGCTATTACATGCTGAACTCAGAATTCAATTCAGGCAGATTAGCTCTAGAATCTGTGCTCATAACCACAAAATAAGATGCCTATAAAAATTATAATACTAAATTATAATTTTTAAAGCAAGGTGCAGAATATGATTATTATGAGCCATTTTGCATTTTATATACACACAGACATATTATATTTCTAAATTAATGAAAATTTCTAGAAAGTCACAAGCAACTAGTAACAGTAGGTATCACTAAATATTATTTAGCTACCATTTGCATTTATTATCATAGTAAATTATTGGAAACAACCCAACTTTGAAAATATTTACGTTATATGCTTATCCATTATTGTAGCCATTAAATTTTTATTTTAAATGTGTTCAAAATCATGTGGGAAAATGTTTATATTAGCATGTTAACACAAAAACACCATGCATAATGTATTCATGCCCATTTGACCATTTTTATTTAAAAATTCTACATAAAGTCATAAAATGATTATAATATTAAATATGCAAAAATATTAACAGTAGTCACTTTGGGGTAGTTCAATTAAGGATTTTCCGTTTTCCTACTTTTCTGTATTTCTGGATATTCTATAATAAGTATGTACTACAGTTGTAATAAAAATGTCACTATCACAAATATTATAAACTGGACTTTCTTACCAAGTATATTTTAGCCTTGCGACATAGTGACCTCATTAAACTCTATTAAAGATGCTATTTGGCCAGGGGACTCAAGAAAACCCCCATAAGAGACTACTCCCCAGAAGGTCCTGGGGAAGGACAGGGAGTCTATGCACAAGGAACTATAGCTATGTTCTACAACCCTAATCAAAATCCATTAAAGGGAGGAAGTAAACCCAAGGCTAACAGAAAACATTACAAAGTAGTGTAAACATTACACATAGTTTGGACACTATGTCTTGGATTAGACTGGACTAGAAGATCATCAGAACAAATGAAATACCATGGAAAAATAAGGTTGAAGAACATTCTCTATGGTCTTTGTCAATCATTCTAAGATATGTTCTGGTGTTCTGGCATTAATTGTGCTTTCTGTTATGTTGTTACTTACGGAGCGGCATATGGCTGTTTTGTTAAAGCCACACCGACACATGTCTGCTCAAATAAATTAATGTTCCTATCTCAACTGGATGATTTGGCAGGAATAATACACTCATCAGCCAATGTGTAGACTGACCCACATGACTCCCTCATTGAAAGATCTAAAGTGAAGCATTACATAGAACGATAATAAGCAGTTAGAGGCAGTCCATTTTTCTTTTTCATAATTTTCATAATAACATTTATTTACCTTTGCCTAGCATCCTGTATAATGCACATGTGTTAGAATTTGAAAACTCAGGAGAGAAGTTGGGAAGTGGTACACAAATTGTGATGTTGTGCAAGAGGCATTTTTCAAATTATTGAGGTATGTGAACTGGCATCTCAGTACTTACCGAAAAAGGAGACTTTGCTCCAAAGGTGAGATGTGCGTGTACACACACACACACATATGTTTACATATATCAGTTTCTGTCTTTTTGATTCCCTGGAAAGTTTGGAAAACTTTCTAGATCTATATTATTGGAAAACAAACAAAAATATTTTGTGGTGAGACTATATTTTATCATGTGTGACCTTACTCCAATTCCTTCTACACAATTATTGTCACACTAAGCAACTTAAAGTGTCCTCTACTCCCTTATGCAAGGGTGTATCAAGGTATTTTGTAATGACAGTGTTTACAGGTTATCTAGTCCACTATATTGTCAGTAATTAAAATGTATTCATTCTCTATACCGTATGTGAAACCCAAGAATCCTCAGGATTGGGAATGAGCTATGGACTAGAGTGAAATTACTGGTATTCTACTATGGACATATTGTGATTCTAGCAATGTAAGAAATTATAACATTGTTGTGGAGGCAGCAGCCACTGGAGCTCTGGGGGGCAGGGAGAGGAAAAAACAGATTAATACGGGGGCTTTTTCGGGACTTGAGAATCATCCTGAATGACACGGCAAAGACAGTTATAGGCCATTTTATACTGTCACAGAACATGCAGAACTGTGTAGGAGAGAGTGTAGACTACAATGTGAACTATGGTCCATGCTCAGTGGCAAAGCCCCAGGATGCGTTTAGCAATTGCAATGAATGTGCCACACTAATGAAGGATGTTGTTTATGGGGGAGGGTGTGGGAGGTGTGGGGAGTAGGTTATATGGGAAGTCCTATATTTTTTGTGTAACGTTTATGTAATCTCAGTATTTTTTTTAAAATAAAAGAGGTATATTAAATAAATAAATACAATTGACACGTAGAGTTTATGAACTAAGAGGAGAATAGAAGTTTTGGTATCAAACTTCATATACATTTCCATCTATGCATTAACACGATGGTTAAGAGAGTAGGCTTTGGATTCACACAGACCTTCCATTCAAATCCCCAGAAAATTCCTTCCCAGCTGTGCGATCTTCGGTTGTCACTTCATTCTCTGATCCTCAGTTTTCTTACTAGAAAACAAAGATATTCATACTCACTTCATAGGGAAATCATCAAAGTTAAATAGAATAATGCACGTGAGCATTTGTCAAAATTCCTGGGACATAATGCTTATTCAGAGACTTGTGGGAAGGCCTTGAGGTGAGCCCAAGTACATCTGAAAAGCAGAGACACCGAGAGGCGTATGAGCCTGGGAGGAATGGGCAGCCATGCTCAGGATTCTTGATTTTAGGTATCTGACTATCTTTAACCTGGTTAATAAGCATGTAAAGGATTTTAACTTGATCCTAAGGGCATGAGGAAGCTATGACTATACAGATGCATTCTCATAAAGACTTTTTTCCAGGGAAAATTTAAAAGGTACCTAATACATAACACTTTTTTAGGCACTATGGATCTCAAGAAAATCAATCAGCTAGAAAATCTGTCCTCAAGTTGTATGAAACTCAGTTCTACCAAAATTTCCACCTCCATATTTTAGTAACCATTTTGATCTCAACTAGGACAACACTTCTCAGTGAGTTTAGATCTACATTTACTAACCAGTTTTTTTTTGTTTTGATTTTATAAAAATAATACACTCTCTCTCTCTGCCCGCCCCCTCTTTCTCCCCTGCCCCTCCGGTCCCTTCCCACTTCAACCCGCTTGTGTCCTCTTCTTCATGCAACAAAACCAAATTTCTGTTATGGTCTTTGGCTGTTGATAGAAGTGGTTCTAAAGTATATTATGCACATGGCTCTGTCAACATTATTTTGCTTGGGATAACTAGAGACAGGATTAGTGTGTGGAATTTTTAAAAAATTTTTAATCGCTCTTCTAGTGCTTAAATGATCTTTGTACCTTATTAATGCTTTGGACTCTAAAGGGTGAGGCTTGTGAGAAATTTGTGGTTGTATTAATTCAACTTCAAAGCTTCTGAAACTACAGCTACTGAAAGAACAATCATTTTATCCCAGTGGATTGAGTCCCAACCTACTGAGACTGAACAGAAAAATAAATCTAGTAGAGGACACATTTTGGTCTTGAAATCTTTTGAACTTTAATTAAAATGGTGATTTGATTTTTGGACTTTCTTTTCACTCTGGGAATTTAATAATTGACTCATATTGTCCAAATTGGAGGACTTTATGTGTTCCTGGCACAGCATTAATTTAAGTACTTTTATGCTGTCATTTGGGCTCATTATGTAACCTCTGGTGTACTGTATTGGACAATGTGTCTTGGCATAATTTGAAACGGGATTCAGAAGAAGGAATGAACTTCCAGCCCAGGGTGCAGTGTGGCCTTTAGTCAATGTAATTAATGTGCTCTTCTCATTTGTACCAATGATCCTTCTGGTTGAAAGTCTGTGCAGGCTACACAGGTTGGGGAGGGGAGGCGATGTTCATACAATGTTCTTGTGAGTAATGCCCACTAGAGAGCAACCATAATTGTCAGTCTGCTTCCGGGGATAAAAACCCAAGTGCCTGTCACCATTCCAGGGGTGGAGGTTGTTCTTGACGGAAGAAAGGCTCTATGAGTATTATTGAGTTGCTAAATTTCAGGCCTGGGTCTTAAGGGGAATAGCTCACTGAGAATTGACTTGGGCTTGAATGTTAAAATCAATGATTTCAGGGAAACACATGTCAGGAATTACAGGGAACACTATTCTTCTTTCCTCTTTCTTCCTGCCTTAGCTGAAAAAAAAATAGGAATCCCTTCCCTCTTAGAAATATAGGGATGGGTCTTGTGCCCTTCTCTCCAGCCCAATTTTGACCTCAGATCCAAGCCATTTTTTCCATTACAGCTTTACCTATAATAAAACTGGCATTTTACTCATTAAAATGTAATGCATGAAAATGGTTGCTAGTGGATGGTGGTGATGGTTGCATAACATTGTGAATCTATGCAATGGGTAAAATATAGGTATAATCTAAAACAAAAATTAAGTGGAAAAAAAGAATGCAGTATTTGAAAATTCTCTTGCTCACATATGGTGACTCTTGCAATGCAAGAAATTATAACAATGAGGTGGAGCCAGTGGCCACTTGACAGTTTTTGGGTAGGGAGGGGATGAGCAGTTGAAATACAGGGGCTTCTTTGGGAGTTGGAGGTTGTCCTGAGTACTGTTGTGGCAATGGATGTAGGCCATTTTAAATCAGCACACACCACTCAGAACTGAGTGGGAGAGAGTGTGGTCTACAGTGTGAACTGTGGTCTATGGTTGGTGGCAAGGCTCCAGGATGTGTAAGTTCATTGAGGTTGGTGGGCCACACTGTGGGAGATGTTTGTGTGGAATGTGGTGGGAGGTGTGGGAGGTGGGCAACATGGGAATCCCAGTGGGTTCCGTGTAATATTTTAGGTAATCTAAGCATCTCTTAAAATATATGTATATATATATATATAAATAACATTTTTGTAAGCAAATACACATATATGCATATATATTTATATATCATTTTACAAATGTTTGTATGTATTGTGAGAATTTTGATTTTTACCCATAATAA
>JAKSZT010053883.1:57201487-57237638 GCA_026826555.1 Tolypeutes matacus | reverse complement strand
TGACTGGTATGAAAAGGGAAAATACAGTGAAGTGGGAACTAAAATACGAAAAGGAAGAAAAAGTAATACTTGTGCAAAAGTATATACAATAAATACAACTAAAAAATTTAAACTTTCATTTTTCCCATTAACACCTCAGACAAACTCTCTCCAGAATATTTCCATGTATACAGAAGCACTTTCATGCATATAAAACAAACATACCACCTAACTACAAGGTGTGGGAGTCATTGAACCTCAAACCCTCATCAAATATCATTAATTTAAGATGATTAGGAGAAGTTGTTAGTTCTTCTAAAAGAAGAGTTGATTTCTGAGATGAGATGTTATGTACACTAGAAATTACTCAGAACTTGTGAAACTAGTTGAGGTGCTATTACTATTCTCACTTTAAAGATGAGAAAACTGAGGGTCAAGAAAGTTAAGTGACTTGCTACTCCAGGCACATATGACTGGGAAATAATTAAAACCCTTGATTTCTAAAGCCACATTGCTATTACCACCTCTGTACTTTCCCCTTAAATTCATGGAATAATCTGGAAGCTATAAAAGATACGATTGTGATGTTATATTTAGGATTTGGCTAAATTTGCCTCCATGTTCTTCCGTTGGGTCTAACTGGAGTCAAAGCTGGGCAATAAACTGTGTTAGAAGCTATTTGCCTTACATAATTCACCATGCACAGGTCTCTTCCATCACAACCCTTCCGACATATCATTAAAGAGCTGGAATGTTTGTGAGAAGCTGTTAATTCTAAAAGAAGAGTTGATTGTCAAGCTCACCAGCTCACAGCATTTTAGGTGCATGTCTCCTCACCCAAATGGTTTGTGCTAGAGCACCTGTTGATGGTGGAGCAGAAAACAGTTGGCAGTGAACTGCAAGTGTAAGAATTTGAAGGTAACTAGGTCTTATTACCGTATGCCTGTATAAAAATATTATTTCCCTACTGTGGATGGAGGAACAGAAGCCTTGTGTCTGCAAAGATATGAACATTTGTTTGGGAAATTTATGTTGATATATAACAGCATATGGTCTTTTTCATCATGGATTTATGTACAGGAGGCAAGCTTCATGTTCACAGTTAGAAGCATTAAAGATGAAACCATGTGAAGTGACCTACTGTGCAATTGTCTTGGCATCTGTGATGAGAAGCACAGTACTTGGCACACACACACACAATCACCTTTCCCAAAGAGGAGTAGCCAACAATCCTGGTAAATAATTCGATCTTTGATATTCGATTTATACAAAGCAAGGCCTGTATTTCCATGGTGTAAAGGAGCCGCCATATTTCAGAGAGGTCCTCAAGTCTGATGGCGCAAACATAACACATAAAGACTAGGAGGAGTAAAAATATGTTATTAAATCTGACTAATAATTAGAAAATATATTTTATACCTGCTTTTGAAGACAGCAAGATGGATCTGGAAGGCTCCTGGCAAAATCGTGTTGTTAATACATGTGATTAACAAGCTTTAGGGTTTTGGGATCTTCTACAGGTTTTACAATTGTTGTTAGACTTAATTTTTGGTTCACTTTCCCAGCTAATTCAATATTTTTTTCTTAAGTTCTATGTCAAGTGTTCTACAAATGTTTTGGTGTTGAGTTTGTTGGGTTACATTTGGAGGATCCTGGATGTGAAATTAGAAAAACCTGCGCTCAAATTCTATATCAGTCATTTGCTAGTAGTATGAGTGAGTAATTTATAAACTCAAAGCCTCAATTTCTTTACTCATGAAATGAGATTAATCATTGCCCTGTTTTCTTAACAAAGGTATTACAAAGCTCAAATAAAATAACATGCACGAAAGTATTTTTTAAACTGAAAAGATGGGGGAGAAAGAGGAAATGTATGATGTATGAGTATACTGAGCTTTTATTTCTTTCAAGCACCATATTTTAGGGTTTCCTGTTTTGTGTAGAGTTTTTGGATTTGTTTTTCATCTTGTATAAAAATAAAAGAACTAGGCTACATGGTCACTTCTAACTATTCCATACTATGATTGTAGGAATAAATCAGTTTTCTTAAGAGATATGAAGGAACTTGACAAAGTCAGTGAACTTGGAAATAAGTCGGTAGTTTTAGTTTGAAGCAGATTGTGGAAGAAAGGGAACACACACACAAATGCACACACACATACAACCTGTATAAAATTAATGTTGTTCCATCCAGTATGTTTTCTTCAAGACCCGTAAGGAAACCTTATCTAGGTTGGCATACAATATGTATATATATTCTAACAGAAGTTTAGCATTATCAATTTCAATGATAATGAGTCCCCTCTGACTCATTCCTGCCTCTCATCTGCCTATCATTCTTTGGATCCCTTCTTATTCTATAATGGCAGGTTTCTCTCCTATACATACATCTATTCAAAGGTTCCCTACAAACTAGACCCCAAAAGCACAATTCTCCCATAGATAGCTCTAAGGGAAAGACCTGTCCCATCATTTAGCATCAAAATCTCTCTCCGTGTATTCCTTTTATTAGATTTTTTTTTTTTTAATTTTTATTGTGGTTAAAAATAAAAATTCTCACAATACATACAAACATTTGCAAAATGATATATAAATATACATGCATATATGTGTATTTGCTTACAAAAATGTTATTTATATTTATATATACATATATTTTAAGAGGTGCTTAGATTACCCAAAATATTACACGGAACCCACTGGGATTCCCATGTTGCCCACCTCCCACACCTCCCACCACCTCCCACACAAACATCTCCCACAAGTGTGGCCCACCACCCTCAATGAACTTACACATCCTGGAGCCTTTTATTAGATTTTACTTGTGCAGCTTGGCCCCGAGTATTGGTCAAAATTTATTATCTAACTGCAATCATGCATCACATATGTGAAAGACAAACACATTACTTACACAACACTCTTCTGGCCTCCCATGGTCTTCTCCCACAATTTTTTTTTCTATATATGTACCTGTACTATATGTTCCATTTCCTCTCTATACCACTTGTCATCTTGGGTTGTATGTAATTGCTTGTAGATGCTCTGCTTTCCCTACTGGACTGAAGCTTTTTGAAGACAGGGATCGTGTCTCTCTTCTTGATAGCTTCCTTTTAATTTAGCACAGTGCCTGATGTAAAGTAGATACTAATAAACTTTTAAAAGGCAGTGTGGTATTGTGGTTTAGAACATGTATCCTGGAGTAAAACTCCCTCAATTTATGCCAGTGTGTGAACTTAGGTAACTTATTTAACCCCTATGTTATTTCTTCCCAAAGGGACTTGCTGTGAGGTTTATATGGGTTAATATTTTTTAAGCACTTGGGACAATCTCTGGTGCATAGAAATCTTCAGAAAGGGTTCACAATTATTATTAGCAGTTTAATGACTGAACGATGGTTGGTTGGATGAAGAGATGAATGAGTGAATGCATTTTAAGTTGACATTTTGCAATAAGTTTCAAGGTTAGTATCCTTAATAAAGTTCAGGGCATGCTTTTTCCTTTTAAAAATCCATTAGACATTTAATATATCTCTAAAACATGGTTCACTTTTGTTTTACTATCAAATTTCTCTTGTCAACAATGATAACACGGGGTCTGTCAGAATCAGTTTTCTGGCATGAATTTTTAAGAGGGAACAGCATTGAATATGGTTTTTTCCTAGCATTTCTGACAGTATCTGGGAATGCATTCACATCAGAATATTCCCTTGCATTGTATGTTGACTTTACATTTTTAAAAAACTGTCTTTCCCTACAGTGTTGGCACATAGTATAAAGTACTCAATTAATATTTGTTGAATGAATTAATGAATAGCATTTGGCAAACAATTTGATAATTCAGTGTTGTTCCTAAAGCTCACTGCTACAAAAATACTGGAAAATTGCAATTGGAGAAGAACTGGAGACTAGAGAGTAGATTCACTATGGTGGGGTTCTTCTTCTTGTCTTTGTTCCTTGTCTTATATATTCTAAAAGCCAGTTCTCACTGTGATATAGTATAAGTGTCCCTGGGCTCTCTATATATGGGTCATAGAGATCATTTAAGCTTCTGTGATCCTCAATCTCTTATCTGTAAAATTAGGATAATTACATTCCTTTTTTGGTGCTGGGAGAATTAAATAATATAGCTAAGTTGAAATACTGCTTCAGAGTAGTGTCTGAAAAGATTTTTTTCCCCTTTTCTTTAGTTAATAATCAGCAAAATGGGAACATATCTTTCATATTTTTTCAGTTTCTTATGGTCACAAGGGAGTGGTAAGGCTGAAACACTGAAAATAGTTATGAGCAACTTAGTGAGAAATGTTCTTCTCTGTTCCTCTGAGAATATTTAATGATTTCAAGTTTAAAATGTTCAACTTTAAGAAGGAAAATTAATGCCAAGATCAGAAAGCATTTCCAAAGTATTAGAACTTTGGACCAATAGTTGGAAGTTCAGCCCTTCACTAACAATTCTTTGCTCTGTGATCTTGGATATGTTACATGCTTTTTCTGGGTCTCAGTTTCTTTCACCTGGAAAATGATAGAGATGAAAAAAAATGATCTTCACAATCCGTTCTGGTTCTAACATTCTCTAATTGTAAGTTGGTTGTATTTTTTAAATTAAGAAAGGTTCATAGATATCTAGGCCAAAGAATATCTGTGAACTTGTCCAAAACTGGAGGATACCAATTGGAAACAAATTACTGAAAGATCAATATAGCTGTAGACATTTCTACCAATTATATAGGCAAGAGTTAAAACCTAAATGTGCTGCATTTGAAACAGACTTTACATTTTGAATTATTTCCTTTTTAACTCTTTTAAAAATATTTTTATTAGAGAATTGTAGGTTTACAGAATAATCATGCAGAAAATAGAGTTCCAGTATACCTCCCCTTACACACACAGTGTTCCCTGTTGTATGCACTTTGCATTAGTGTGGTAACATGTTAAAATTGATGAAAGACTATTATTTTAATTGTGCTATTAACTGTAGACAATAGTTTATATTACATTGTGTTGTATAGTCCTGTGGCTTTATTTTTCATTTTAATAACATATATACAACCTGAATTCTCTGCCTTTTAACCAAAATCAAATAGATAATTCACTGGTGTTAATTCCATTCACAATGTTGTACAACCATCACCAACATCCATTACCAAAACTTTTTCTCCACCCCAAACAGAAACTCTGTTCAAATTAAGCATTAACTCCCTTTCTTTACTGCCACCCAGCCTATGGTAACCCGTATTCTACTTTCCAATGCAATGCATTTGCTTACTTCTATTATTTCATATCAGTGAGATTATACATTATTTGTCTTTTTGTGTCTGACTTATTTAAATCAACATGATTCTTCAAGTACTTGCAACTTGTTGCAAGTATCAAAAATTCATTCCTTTTCATAGCTGAATAATATCCATATTTTATTTATCCATTCATCTGTTGATGGATACTTGAATGGCTTTCATTATTTGGTGATTATGAATAATGCCACTATAAACATTGGTGTACAAATATCTGTTCAAGCCCCTACCTTCAATTATTTGGTGATATACCTAGAAGTGGGATTTCTGGGTCATATGGTAATTCTATACATAACTTTTTGAGGAAGTGTCAAACTGTTTACCACAAGCAGTTGCACAATTTTATGTTCCCACCAACAATGAAAAGAGTTCCTATTTCTCCACATCCTCTCCAACACTTGTTATTTTCTGTGATTTTACATTTTTAAGAATAACCGTTTTAGCGGGCATGAAATTATATCTAATTGTGTTTTTTTTTTTTTTTATAAATATATATGCATATATGTGTATTTGCTTACAAAAATGTTATTTATATATACATATACATATATTTTAAGAGGTGCTTAGATTACCCAAAATATTACACGGAACCCACTGGGATTCCCATGTTGCCCACCTCCCACACCTCCCACCACATCCCACACAAACATCTCCCACAAGTGTTTTGATTTGCATTTCCCTAATGGTTAATGATGTTGAGCATCTTTTCATGTGTTTTTCTTTTGCCATTTGTATATTTTCTTTGGAAAAATGTCTATTCAAGCTTTTGCCCATTTTCAGTTTGATTGTTTGTCTTTTTGTTGCTGTTATACGATTTCTTTATATATTATAGATATTAAACTTTTATTTGACATGTGGTTTCCAAATATTTTCTCCCATTCTGGAAGTTGTCTATAACTTTCATGAAGTCCTTTGATGCACAAACGTTTTTTATTTTTAAGATAAAAAAATTATTTTTCATTTTACCTATATCTTACTTCAACCTTTTTATTATTTACCTATTTTTTACTTTGTAGCTTACGCTACAAAATTATAAAGTCTAAGAAACCATTATGTAACACAAAGTCCTGTAGATGCATACCTATGTTTTGTTCTAGGAGTTTTAAAGTTTTGTTTCTTATATTTAGAATGTTGATCTGTTTCAAGTTGATTTTTGTATGTGTGTGAGTTAGTCATCCACCTTTTTTAAAATTGCATGTAACTATCCAGTTTCTTAGCAACATTTGTTGAAAAAACTATTCTTTTCCATTAAGTGGACTTGGCACCCTTGTCAAAAATCGGTTGACCATAGATATGAGGCTTTATTTTTGAACTCTCATTTTGATTCCATTGGTCAATATGTTTGACCTTGTGCCAATACCATGCTGTTTTGATTACAGTGGCTTTGTAATAAGTTTTAAGATTGGGAAGTGTGAGTCTTCTAACTTTATTCTTTTCTTTAAGATGACTTTAGCTTTTTGGGACCCCTTATATTTCCATATAAATTTGATGATTGGCTTTTCCATTTATGTGAAGAAGTTGTTGGAATTTGATTGGGATTCCATTGAATCTATAAATTGTTTTGGTTATTATTGACATCTTAACAATATTTAGTCTTCCAATTCACGAGCATGGAATATCCTTCAATTTATTTAAGTCTCCTTTAATTTCTTTTAGTACTGTTTTGTAGTTTTCTGTGTCTAAATCCTTTACATGCTTGGTTAGATTTAGTCCTAGATATTTGATTCTTTTAGTTGGTATTGTGAATGGAATTTTCCCCTTGTTTTTTCCCCCCCAATTATTCATTGCTTTTGTATAGAAATGCTACTGATTTTGGGGTGTTTATCTTGGATCCTACCACTTTGGTGAATTAATTAATTAGTTAATTTACAATTATTGGCTCTCAGTGTAATCACAGAGTTGTGCATTCATCGCCAACATCAAGTTTAGAACATTTTAATTATTCCAAAGAGGAAAATTCCATACCTCTAATACCCCCTTATTATTGACCCTTAGAATAGGTATAGTACTTTTGCTACAATTGATGAAAAAATATTATAATATTAGCTCCAGGAACTTTGTTGTGGATTTTTCATGATTTTCTGAATATAGGATCATGGCATCTGCAAATAGTGAAAATTTTGTTTCTTCCTCTCCAGTTTGGATGCCTTTTATTTCTTTTTCTTGGATAATTGCTCTGGCAAGAACTTCCAGTACAATGTTGAGTAACCGTGGTGACACTGGGGATCCTTGTATTTTTCCTGATCTCAGAGAGAAAGCTTTCAGTCTTTCACCATTAAATAAGATGTTAGCTGTGAGCCTTTCATATATCCCCTTTATCATGCTGAGGAAATTTCCTTTTATTCTTCATGTTTTAAAAGTTTTTATGAAGAAAGGGGGCTATTGCATTTTCTCAAATGCCTTTTCTACATCAATTGAGATAATTGTGTGGATTTTTTACTTCATTCTGTTAATGTGGTATATTACATTGATTTTCTTTTTCTTAGGTTGAACCAACCATGCATACCAGGGATAAATCCCACTTGTTCATGGTGTATAATTATTTTACAATGCTGTTTGGTCTGTTTGGCTAGTATCTTGTTGATTATTTTTGCATCTATATTCATAAGAGGTATTGGTATCTAGTTTTCTTTTCTTGTGGTATATTTATCCGGCTTTGGTATGAGAGTGATATTGACCTTGAAGGATGAGTTATGGAATGTTCCCTCCATTTATTTTTTGGAGGGGTTTGAATTGGTGTTAACTCTTCTTGGAATGTTTGGTAGAATTCCCCTGTGAAAATATCTGGTCCTGGGCTTTTCTTTCTTGGGAGATTCTTGACTAGTAATTGGTTTGTTGAGATCTTCTATTTCTTCATGAGTCAATGTAGGTAGTTTGTGTGTTTCAAAGAATTATCAAGGTTATCTAACTTATTGGCATACAGTTATTCATAGTATCCACTTATAGTCCATTTTATTTCAGTGGAGTGAGTAATAATATACCCCTTTTAATTTCTGATTTTTATCATTTTTATCCTTTCTTTTTTGTCAGTCTAGCTAAAGGTTTGTCACTTTCATTGATCTTTTCAAATAACCGATTTTTTTGTTTGTTTTTTAAAAAATTTTCTATTGTTTTTTGATTTCCATTTTATTTATCTCCACTATAATCTTTGCAATTTCCTTTCTTCTGTATGTTTTGGGTTTAATTAGTCCTTCTTTTTATAATTTTCAAGTTTTGAGGTTAAGTCTCTGTTTGAAATTTTTCTTCCTTTTTAATGTAAGCATTTAGAGCTATACATTTTTTTTTTATCTCAACACTGCCTTTGCTGCATCCCATAAGTTTTGGTATGTTGTATTTTCATTTTCATTTGTCTCACAATATTTCCTAATTTTGCTTCTGATTTCCTCTTTAACCCATTGGTTGTTTAAGAGAATGGTGCTTAATTTCCATATATTTATGAATTTTCCATTTCTCTGTGTAATTGATTTCCAGCTTCATTCCGCTGAGCTCAGAATATAAATGGTATGATTTCAACATTTTTAAATTTATTGAGACTTCTTTTTTGCCCCAACATATAGTCTATCCTGGAAAATGATCTATGTGCACTTGAGAAGAATGTATTTTCTCTTTTTATTGGGTAGTTGCTCTATATATGTTTGTTCTATCTTGTGGGCTTAGTGTATCATTCAAGTCCTGTCCTTCCTTATTGAGCTTCTGACTATATGTTCTATCCATTATTGAGGGTGTTGTGTTAGTTAACATCTCCTACTATTAATATAGAACCATCAATTTCTTCCTTCAAAGCTGTCAGTATTTGTTTCATATATTCTGGGGTTCCTCTTTTAAGTGCACACATATTTATAATTGTTATTTCTTCCTGTTGAATTGTCCCCTTTATCTATATATAATGACCATCTTTGTCCCTCATAACTGATTTTGGGTTAAAGTCTATTTTATATGATATTAGTATAGCTATCCCATGTCTCTTTTGGTTACTACTTGCAAGGTATATTTTTTCTATCATTTCTCCCTCAATATACTGGTATCTTTGACTTTAAAGTGGGGTCTCTTGCAGACAGCATATAGCTGGGTCATGCTTTTTTATCCATTTTGTCAGTCTCTGACTTTTGGCTGGAGAGTTTAATCCATTTACATTCAAAGTCACTACTGATAATGCAGCACTTTCTTCTGCCATTTACTATTTAGAGTTTGTAAGTCATATCTTTTTTGTCCCTCACTTCTGTTAATGCCTTCTTTTATTCTTATTTGCTTTTCTGTGTACCATATCTGGATATATTTTTCATCTATTTTCCTCATGGTTATCATGGGGTTAGTATTTAACATCCTAAATATATAGCAATTATATTATGTTTGATCCCAACTTAACTTCAATAGCATGTACATATAGTTTTTCTATACCCCTCTCTCACCATAATTTTTTTTGGTAGTACTTACCATTTATATCTTTATACACTATATATCCAAAAACTTAGATTTATCATTATTTTGTGTGCATTTGCATTTTAGCACCTGTAGGAAGTAAAAAGTGGCGTTACATACCACAATACAATACAATTATAATGGCATTTATAATTACCCATATGGTTACCTTTACCTCAGGTCTTTATTTCTTTATGCTGTTTAGAACCACTGTCTAGTGTCCTTTCCTTTCAGACTGAAGAACCCCCTTTAGCATTACTTATAGGATAGTACTAGTGATGATGAACATCCTCAACTTTTGTTTATCTAAAAATATCTTGATTTCTCCCTCATTTTTGAAAGAAAAATCTTACCTGATAAGAAATTCTTGCTTGGCAGTTGTTTTCTTTCAGCCTTCAATATTTCAGCCCATTGCCTTTTTGCCTCCATGGTTTCTGATGAGAAATCAGCACTCAATCTAATTGGGACTCCCTTGTATGTAACATATTGCCTTTTTCTTGCAGTTGTCAGAACTCTTTTTGTCCTTTGCATTTGATAGTGTGATCAATATATGGCCATGTGTATTTTTCTTCAGGTTTATCCTGCTTGCTATTCTCTGGGCTTCTTGGATGCATATAGTCATATCTTTTGTTAAGTTTGGGACATTGTCTGTCATTATTCTTTGAATATTTCTTCAAATTCCTTAAAGTCTCTTAGGCTCTGTTAATTTTTTTTTTTTTAATACTATTTTCTTTCTGCTCCTCAACCTGAATCATTTTAATTGTCCGGATTTGGCAGTTTTGAAATTCTTTTGTGAATCCCAAAAAGAGAATATTATGTTTGTGAACTAAATTCATTCCTGTGGGTGTGAGACCCTTTCAATTGGACTAGCAGTGACGTGTGGCTCAGGTTGAAACTCTGCTCACTTGCTGGGTCCAATAAAAATGAAGATACAGATAAAGAGAGCTGCCATATTTGATCTTGTCATATGAGAGAAAAGATTCCAATTTGCCATAGGTGAGCTTTAAGGAGAGAAGTCTCCAAGGGGCCCAGGGAGAGATGCACTATATGCCTGATAACTTGCAGCTGAACTCAGGAAGAATGCAGAGCAGCTGAGACTAATAGAGGAGACCCAGAAAGATATAAGCCCTATACCTAGTTGCCCACAGCTGAACTCTGGCAGGCAACGGTAGATTCTGGAGGGGAAGGCAGAGACCTTATCAGAGATTGGCAGCCATCTTCCATCACACTACATGGCAGCTGACTTTGGTGAGAAAGCAACACTGATGATGCCTTGATTTGGACATTTCATTTCCTTGGAACTTTAAGCTTTTACCCCCAGTACATCCCCTTTATAAAAGCCAACCCATTTCTGGTAGTTTGCATCAGCAGACCTTTGGCAAACTAAAACACTGGTCTTCAAGACCACTGATTCTTTCTTTGCCAACACCATTCTGCTGTTCAAACCCTGCAGGGAATTTTTAATTAGTTACTTATTGTGTTCTTTCACTCCTGTAATTCTGCTTTCTTCCTTTTTAAAACTTATCTCTTTATTTCATGTTGTTCATTATATTCCTAACATCCCTTAGTACTTTCTCTGTGTTTTCCTTTATCTCTGTGAACGTATTGAGGATATTTTTAAAAAATCTTTGTCTACTATGTCCAAACTCTGATCTTCAGTGATCATTTCTGGATTTTTAATTTGTTCCTTTGGATTGGCTATCATTTCCTTTTTCCTTATTTGTCTTGTAATCTTTTGTTGCATACTATATGTTTTAATATTTTAAACTATTAATTCTGGGATTTAATCCCTGAGCTCTCTGTTCCTTAAATTTTTATCCAGCTAGTGATATGACAGTTTTCCTTGAATGCCAGCAGCTAACATAAGCAAACTAAAGAAAAGACACCTTTTATTGTCTTTGAAAATTGACTCTGCTTTAGCTAGTGGTCTCCTTCAGATATTAACTCTCTGAATTTTTATACCTTTATTCTTGATAAGGTAAGCCTTAGATGAACGTGAAATTCAGGGTCCTCTCCATCTTTTCTGAGCCTTTGTCTTGGCCTGAGCTTGTGCTTGCTCATGGCGTTAGAAATTCCACCATTTATAGGAGTTCTAACACCCTCTTTATGTCCTGAAAATAGATTTCCTCCCCTTCCTGGGTGCTCTATTTGGTAATCCTTCACCCAGATGGCTTTGACTTAATTGTTTCTTATACTCATTTAGCTGTCTGCAAGCTGCTTCTATCTGCTGGGTAAGTTCTGGGAATTTAAGCCTGAGATAAGTTTCTTGGTTGTCTTTCAGGTTGCTTCCCAGTAGATTGCTACTAACATACAGGCACCCAGTATGTGCATAGGGGTTTCCCTGCTTTCTCCAAAATATGGCAAGGGAACCACAATGAGGATACATGCTGGCTTCATACCACCCCAGTAAAAGGGTGCAGGAGTGCCATGAGTTTCTCCTTTTTGAAGCTGTGTTTCCTTAACTCAGCACTCGCCCAGTTACTACAAACTTTTAATTGATTTTTGTAATTTCGAGAAAAACGGCTTACCAGTTTTTACTAGTTGTTCAAGGTTTTGTGGAGAAACAAGACTCTGGAGTGTCTTATGTCAACTCCTCTTTAACTCTTATAAAAGAACAGACTGCCTTTTAGTTACACATGTGCACTGTCAGCTTATGATGGCTGTTGTTGAATATCAATCAGAGAGAACACTCTTTTGGGAGTATAGGATATAGGTTCTGGTTCTGGCCTTATTCTGAATAGTTGTGTATCTTAGACAAGTTATAGCATCTACCTAAAGACAAACATTAGTCCAGGAAAGCTTTTCTCTTCAAAGCCACAAGGACTTGTACAAGAAATGCCCCTCATCGCCTAATATATCCTAAAAGCACTTAAGGGAGAGAAGTTAGAAGAGATGCACAGGCTATGAGAATATTGATAGTTTTAAAAGCAAGATGATCAGGCTCATTTGATGATAATTTTCATGAGGAGAAAGCCATGTTAGCCAACTTTAATTTGACTGTAAATTTTCATTTTTATATTGAGCTCCATCTTTTTATTCTATTTGATTTTTTGAGGCAGGATGGTGAAATTAGAAAGCCACTAGACAAGAAAAAATCAGAAGGAACTCTTCCTTACTGGACTTAAGAAATTACCATTTCTTTAAGGTGTTACTTTGGGCAAGTCATTTAATCTTACTGTTATATATATATATTTATGAAAGAATTTCCTGCCCTGTGTAATTCATATGGCCTTTGTGGTAACCAAGTTTAATTGAGTTTAACAAACATTTAACAAACATTTGGGTGCTAGGCACTGTTCCTTTATGCATTCTTTCATTCTTATATTTAACTAGCATATATTCAGCTGTGTCCATTGGCAAAACAGTATGCTGGGTCCTAGACAATTGTCATGTAAGTTACAATCTACAATTGATGGTTCATGAAATTTAATATTTTTGTGTTAAATATTAGCCAAGAAGTATGACTTTTTTTGCTATGGAAACATAGAGGAGAAGGTAGTTAATTCTGTCTGGGTTGTGGTAGTCACTAAAGTCTTCAAAGAGGAGATAACAAATGTTCTGAGTCTTGAAGCATAAACAGGATTTCCCTATATGGAAAAGGGATTAGCAAAATAGAGAGTAAACACAAAAATATTTGACAAGATATGCAATCTTGATAGATTGCTTACAGTGTGCTGCTCCAGACTTTACAAACAGCAGTGACTGTAAGTACATCTTAATCAATTGGTCAGGAACAAAAATGAGGAAAGCCAGCTCCTTTGGTCATTCATTCTTACTTGATTGTTCATGTGATAACACTATTCTGGAATTGGTGAAAGCACCATTGCTTCTTTAATATTTATTAGGCACCTACTATATGCATAGGCTATATGCACAGACACTATGCTAACCGTTTCACTTACATTATACCATCTTTTCACTTGCAATTACCTTATGATAAGAGATATTGTGGTTTCTATTAGGAAGTAGAATCAGACACCTTGATGTGACTTGTCTGGCGGTTAGAATTGGCCAGTGGTGGGAGTCCTATGCCTATGAAGCTACCATAACATGGTGATTCTGTAACATATGTGTGGCTATGGCCTGAGACATTGGGTATATATAAACATCACATATATGTTTATATGTATGTATATACATATGTATGTTGCATGTATATAAATAAACAACATACATAAATATCTGCATCATAGTATGATAATGTTAAATATCTCTTTGGTGGCTGATTGGTCTGCAGTATTCCCCTGTTTCTCAAGGAATGGTTCCCATACACGAGGGTGAGATCCCAGTGGCCATATCTGTGCTATGTGATCCTGACCCTTTGGCCCAAGCTGACAGATCTAGGGATGTACTCCTGATAAAACCTGGACAAGCAATAGTTCTTCATCCTTCTGTATGCGTTTTGTTCTGTTTGTTTGAACTGGATCTGGGAAGGTGTCAGCCAACCTCTTGTGCTGAGAACCACAATTTTTGAAACTTGGAATTTGTCAAAGGCCATTTATCCTAACCTGTGAAGGTTAACAGCTTTATTGAGATATAATTCACATACCATAAAATTCACCCTTTTAAAGTTTACAATTCAGTGATTTTTAGTATATTCTGAGTTGCTCAACCATCACCATTATCTGATAATATTTTTATCACCCTAAAAAGAAACCCCACAGTCATCAGCAGTCACTCCTTATTCCTCCCTCCCCAAGTTCTTGGCAATCAGTAATCTACTTTCTATCTCTATGATTTTGCCTATAATGGACATTTCATATAAAAGGAATCATATAAGGAGGCCATTATTTAGTAGAGGTGACTAAAGCAGACATGTAAAAGAAGCTGACATAGAGACCAAGTGAGAGAGAAAGAGAGAGAGGAGGGATAGAAAGAAAGACAATATCTTAGAATCACTGGCATTCTTAATTTCCATTGTTCTGAAGCCCACTTATACCTCTGAATTGAATGCTCCCTGGTTTTCTGTAAAAGTGCATGAGCTGGTAAAGTGCTTTGACCTTTCCTTAAAAAATATGTATTTACTCTGGGTGTCATCTCAACATTTTGCATACATGTTACTGAACGAAAAATTCAACAGAGGAGTGGGAAGGTTGGTTCCAAGATGAGCAAGCCAGGTTTAAGGCATAAAATGCTGGAAAGCACTAAGTTCATCTCTTCTCTGACTGCTTCTATGCATGAGTATAGCCTGAGTCTGATGGTAACTTTAAATTTAGGAGGAATTAGTAATTCATCTCCCTGACTGTGGAGGAGAGGAACCATCCTTGCTTTTCTGGTTTTCACTATTGCAAACAGGTCGTGAACAAAACCAGTTTCAGGGGTGTGGAAAACAATTGCTCTAATAACTAGGGCTGGTATTTATAAAGCACTTACTAAGTGAGCATCTACATATTTTGAGCATCTTATTTAACTCATGACATCATCAACAATACTAAAAGTTGGTACTATTATTCTCCACGTTTATGAGTGAAGAAACAGAGATGCACAGAGATTACATACATTGTCAAGTGGCTGAAGCAAGGTTTGACCCCAAGCAGTTGGACTCTACTATATTGGCCCTCAAGAGTATGTGCCCAAGAATTTAACTGTGGAATCGTTAGTAAGAATAGCATGATACTGGTTAAGAGCACAGGGTATGGTGTTAGAAACCAATAAATAGTAATCCTGGGTCTGCCATGTCTTCACTGCCATGATCCTATTGTCCAATCTCCCTGTGATGCAGTTTCCTTACCAGCATTGTGGTATAGATACCATCTATCTCACAGGTTTTTTAAAGGTTTAATGGAGTGAAGATATTCTGCATTCAGTAGATGTTAGCTATTTTGATTATTTCTCTCCCATTAGCTTGCCAGGTCCTTGAGGGCAGTAACCATGTCAGTAGTGGTCACTATTGGATTGCACTGTGTCCAGCACCATGCCTGGCACAGAGTGGGTGATAATAGAGGTGGAAAGATTGAAGAATAGAACACTTGTTTTTGGAAGGGCATAGAACAGCTCCTGAATGTGGGCCTCCTGTCTCAAAAAGTCTTCTGTGTTTTTGAGAATAAGGCGACTGGGGATGTGAAAGGCCCTGGGTATAGGGACCTTCAGAGGAAGACATGCTCTATGAACATTAGCTCATGTTCTGTTCCCTGTAGAAGACCCTGTGAACTGAAAAGCACAAAATTCACCCAGCCAGAT
The DNA here is from genome assembly GCA_026826555.1 of Tolypeutes matacus. Taxonomy (NCBI): domain Eukaryota; kingdom Metazoa; phylum Chordata; class Mammalia; order Cingulata; family Chlamyphoridae; genus Tolypeutes; species Tolypeutes matacus. Next base: position 57,221,773 of record JAKSZT010053883.1, on the reverse strand, counting down.
CTCATGAAAAGTGGTATGCTGGTTGATATCAGAGAAAGGCATCTACCAAAAATATGCATAAGTCCATCTGGGCAATTCATTTTTTCAACAAATATTCATTGACTAACTTGTGTGCCTGGCTCTGTTGAGTACTAGGGAAGCAAAATCAAATGGCATCAATTCTCTTTCCTGAATGAGCATGTAACCTGGATTAAAGATGGCAAATATATGGTCCCCATGTCCTTCTTTTCCATACACACAATCAGGTATGGCTGTTTGTCTTTTTGCTGCTGAGCCTGGACCAAGCAGTTATTAGAATGAAACTTTTTAGCAGCGGTTTCTCTGTCATGTTCAGTGTCTTTCTTGGGCCTGGGTTATAATAGTCATTCAATATTTAGTTGTTGCATGAAGGAATTGAATGCAGTTGGCACCAATGTTGATATCTGTTGGACTTCATGGATTTTGTGAAAGTTGTAATTCTGATGTGAAGATTTATCAGTTTAGTCAAGGCAAACTTTTCTTACCTTCTGGACTTGAATAGGTAACCCTTTCTATGAAGTGATGACCTTTCCCTTTCCACATGGTCCTAGGGATATATTTACTATATGTTACAGATTATATGTCCTACTACCCTTACTGTCACCCTTAGAATTAATAGAAAAATAAAATGGAATTAACAGGAAAGTGTTCCAATGTGTAACAAACATAAAAGCTACACGTACTGTTTAAGTGCAAATAGTCTAGCACTTATAGTCTCCTGAGTAATCATCAAAGTGGGATAGATCCTTAATGTCTCAATCTCCAAAACTTTTGTGCCTCTTTCTTGCTGACCCAACTTCCTCTGCTGGGGCAACCTCCCACTCTTACCAAGAAACTTTAGTGTCAACTCTATGATGATTGTTGTCTTGTCCCTATTTATAGTGGCTCTTCCATCTGGCTTCATCTCATTCTGTGTATTTTCATCTTCCCTTCCATACCTTACCTACTACCATAACTATGGTAATGACCTGACCTCTTTCCATGACTTTAAGGACTGGTGTTCACTTTAATTCTCAGTTTCCTTCAGAAGATTCTCCTACTCACAGATCCACAGACTTAATAATTCAAATGTCTGTGAAAGCTGTTAGAAACTCCTGTGATACATAAATGGTGATATACTCCTACTCCAGCTCACTCCCCACCACATCCAACACCAGTAGGTTAAAAAAAATATTGGTATTTATGAGTGAGAGTGAATCACCAGGACAATTTGTAATTTGTTAAAATGAATAAATGAATGGATGAATAGAATGGGATCATTCTATTGTGTGGTGAGACTAAATATGCTATGTTTCTCATATTTATGTCCATACATGAAACAGAAAAATGGCTTGCCAGCTTGGCTCCATCTCTTTCCTTCAGATCCTCAGCCTATATCACCCATCAGGTTGCAACCAATGTGCCACAACCATGGCATTTCTTAGCCCTCAAGAACTGAAAGTCCCTCTCCAGATGGAAGAATTCCCACCAGAACAGCAAGAGGGAAAAGAGAGAACATGAGGACCAAGAACGCAATGTGACCTTGAAGTAAACAGTGCGCTGAGCTTCCCAGGTCCCTCCCCCTTTAAGGAAGGACTTCTTTCAGGTTCCTTCAACATCTCCCTCAGCTGAAGAGAGAAGCCTTGCCTGAAGCCATGCGCTTTCCCAGAGGCCTGCACCCAGGACAAGCTGATTGTGGGGGTTATAAAAAGGCCTTGCCCCAACTTTTGAATAACTCTCAAGGGACTTCCCAATGAAGAGTTTCCCATGGATGTGGCTAAGGCTGTTCTGTAACTGAATTGTTCCTTCCCTTTTCATACAGATGTTGATCCGAAGTGTTCCCTAATAAGCTTCCTGTACCTACTCTCTGTTCCGGGTGGAATCCAGTAGAAAACAGATTTCTTCACTGTTGCCACCAGTGGTTTTCTAAACCTTGATATGGGGAAGGAAACGGATGGAGTTTTCTTCTCCATTTCCCACTCTTTCACTGACAGTTTCCATGGAGGGAGAGGGGGCAGGCTACCTAAGCAATGCTACACATCTAAGACTTTTGGGAAATGGAATGAATGTAAACAAGTGGAGAGAGAACAGGCTTTAGAGTCAGACAGACCTAGGTTGCTCCAACTGTTGCTATGTGGTCTTGAGCCAGTTGCTAATCCTCTCTGAGCTTTCCTTTGTTATAAGTTGAAAAATAGGGTTCATATCACATACTTCATAAGGCTATTGTGAGAATTACATGAGATCATGAAAATTTAGAGGCTAGTGCTGTGAAAGGCTAAATGATTGGTAATTTCTAGTAGTAGCCTTTGTTTGCTTGATTCTTCCTTGTGTCATGTCAGTAGGAGGACAATGCACATGAATTACTTACTACTTTTATAATTATCTGATGGAATGTAATATCAGTTAAATGAGTTTCAACTATGCTTTATTTGAGAAACAGGAAGGCTGGGGCTTGAATTATGATCAGCAAGAGCATGTTTCCAACTTGTGTGTTTGTGTATGTGTGTGTGCATGCACACATGCTCTGTGATATTCTGTGCTTATCTTAATAGCTTTAACTGACCTGAGTTCATTTCTTTTGCCTCCAGTCCTTTGCACTAAGACTTAAGTCATCTTAGTCTGCTTTTGTACAGCAGTGGGGTAAATACTGTGTCTGTGTAGTATAATGGAAAGAGCCCAGATTTTTGAATCAGAAATATTTGGTTTCAAATTCCTACTCTATCAGCTGTGCAGATTTGGACAAGTGACTTAACCTCTCTGAGCATTGGTTTCTCATCTCTAGAGTGGCGCAATTTAATGGTTATTTAAGAGGGCCTCATCGACTTCATTCCTGACCCCTTTAAAATCATATACCAATCCATGTCAAGAGTAATATTTCTAAAATATAAAACAGATAATGTTTCTTCCCTGTTAAAACCCTTAAAAGACTGGCTGCATCAGTATTAGTGGTGGCAGAGGGGTGGCTTGTTGAAAATACTGTTCTCTGTTCCCACCTGGACTTCTTAAATCATAATCTCCTAGTATGAGACCATTTATTTATAAGTTCATATAGCCTAACCTTCCCATAATCTACCTCCAGCCTATGTTCAGTAGTATCTTGTATTCCCCCACATCACGGGCTAGCTGCAACCATACCAACTGCTGACAGCTTTCCTAACATGCTGTGTATCTGTCCTTGTTCATGTAGCTTCCATTGATGGGATGACTTTTATATCTCTCTTTTCTAACAAGTAATCCCATACACATTTTACAATATTCAGATAAACTCTACTTCCTCTGTAAAGGTTTTTCTTGCCCAACCCCCAGTAAGAACTGATTATTCTATTTTTTTAGGCTCCCCAATATGCTGTACAAACTTTGAAAGTCAGGTGCATAATGCTGTAATATAAACATTTGTTTTCTTGCCTGTGAGCTTTTAAATGACTGGGCTTGAGTAGTCTTATTTGTCTTGTAAAAGCAGCACCTGCACATAGCACATGGCCAACAAAATTTTGAAGGAATGAAGCCCATCATTTGAAATTATGAACTCTGCTACAAGGATGTGTAGCTTCAATGAATGAGGGCACAGAACTATACGCTGTAAAAGATTTGTTTGCTTTTGATATGATAAGAACAAAATCAGTCTCTTTTGGTCATTTAACTTAGACCATTTCATCTGAGGCTTTAGAGAAGCTCACTCTATTGAATGCCATCTTCTATTTTTCAGGACAGTCAGTAGTTTCAGATGTTGGTTTGCAGCTGTGGCATTAATACAGACGCTGACATGTCAGGACGCCTAAAGAGCAAACGTTTTTTGGGTGGGCAGATTACCAAAGTTTCATTTCAGTCCAAGCTGCAGGCTCAAGGATGATCTAGATGGCACACTGTTTTATCCATCTGTGTTCGCCCAGGTAAATGTGCTATATTTTGTGGACAACCCGGTGGCAGGAGATATATTGTCCAGTGGTTTTTCTATCTACTATTTGATTCATGATTGAAGGTCAGATATATTATGGCTCACCTGCCAAAGCTAACCATGTTTTGTAAAATTATGGTCCTGCTAAATGGACGAATCCCTCTCAGTACACACTTTACATCAGAGTTTTGTAGGTAACAGTTACTGATGCCAGTTGGTTCTTGGCAAGAGAATTAAACTTCAAGCCCTAGATGATGAGGACCATTGCACCTTCTAATGTGTAGTTCAGGCCTTAAGCTCTTCGCAGGGAATACAAATAGTGATGCTAAATCAGGTTGGTCAGCTCCCCCTCCCCCAATTCTCCTTAAGTTTCTTTCCTTTTCCAATGTCATGTTCTGCTGCTGTAAAGAAGCTAAAGGTCTGTCAAGAAGGTATTTATTCTTTGCTGAGTCAAGAACTCACTCTATAGCCACATATTTTTATTCCTGTTCCATCTAGGAGCAGTGATTTGGGGCTCCAGTTAGGTGATGAATTCTGTTGAGAAATCCTTGTATAAGAAAGACACATCCACGTTACATCTTGAAGTGGAGAGTTGTCTAATACTCAGGAAATGAGGTGTGTAGGTTCGCAGCCCAAGAACTTCTACATTCTTAGAGTTGTTGGCATTCTATGAGGTGGTCCCACATGCATTCTTGAGAGGGAACTAGACAGAGCTGGATTTGATTCCTGCCACTTTCAAAATGCTTGGCCTTGGGAGGGTTACTTGACCTCTTTCCTCCTCAGAGATAGGGTGATAAAGTGCTGTATTTAGTGCATATATGTGCTCAAAATAGTAAATATTAGGTATTATTTTTATTATTTATTTATTTCCATGCATTTCATTATTTTTAGCTAGTCACTTTATCAATGTCCACCTTCTCTTATGGCCATCAATAATAATATATTAATCCTCAGGGCATGCTTCAACAATTTAACAAAGTAAAAATTCTCTGAAGGTCATATCACCTACAGTTCTCCAGAAGCAGGCACACTGGGATTTCAGGAAGACATTTATTACACTTTGGCATGATTTTAGTATTTTTTCCAAACATGCATGCTTTCTGGAAAATGGCTTCTTTGGCCATATTATCTGAAAAAGCATGTCATCTTAATAATTTCCTACTAACAGGGCTTTGAACTTTCCCTAAGATGTAGCAGGATTAAGTAGAGATTGAAAGTGAGTTTAAGATATACTAGACCTGCAATATGGCTATGTGTTGGCTCCTTTAATTAGATACTGTGGGACTTTAGGCCAATTAACCTCTCTTAGGCTCGGTTTCCATTGTTTTTATTTTTTGTAAAATGAGAATAACAAAATATTTCTACTTCAAAGAAATTTTATGAGAATGTATTAAGAGAACACCCACAAATAAAACACGTAGAGCAGTGTCTGCCACAGAGTTAGCACTTAATGAATGCAACCACCTTTCCCAATAGCAAACTTGACTTGAGAATATCCAAAATCTAGTACGCAGAGAGATATACAAGGTAAAAACAAAATGCTGTCTTAGCAACAAGTAGGGATCTATAGGAAAGAGTAACAATTTTTTAGGGTCATTTCAAAGAATGGAAGCTCACTGACCAGTGTTAGCAGTAAGTGCTATTTGGAACTTGTCCAAGAAACTGCATGCACAGGACAATATATGACCTCTTTAAAACATTTTTCATCCACAGCTTCTCTAATACTGATTAACCAAAAGGAAAGCGAGGCAGCAAAACTCAGCACTGCAGTCATCTGATTTCCATGACCTCTGCTAACTGAGAAAGGAATGAAAACTGAACTGTAGAAATAGACAGGAGGTATTTTCCAGGCATAAATAAAAAGAAGTTGCCTAATTAAGGCTCTTTGAAGTAACCAAGTAATGACATTGAGAGTAAGTAGTCTGGGTTTTTAATCTAGTGAGACTAATTACTGAGTCTTTTGAGTACACAGATGATCTCTTCTTCAACTTAGCATAGCAGAGGACAGATTTCACAGTCTCAAAAATCGCTGTTGAATTGATAGATGAATGAGTGAATAGAGTTTGGAGATTTTGTGGTTAATTTTATGCATCATCTTGGCTTGGCTTTGTTGTCTAGTTATTTAGTAAAAAACTGGCTTTGTTGTTATAGAGGCATTGTGTAGATGTGATGAGCATTTACAATCAGTTGACTTCAGCATTTACAATCAGTTGACTTCAGCATTTATAATCCGTTGACTTCAGCAAAGGAGTTTACCCCCAATAATGTGGGCAGTCTTCATCCTATCAGTTGGAAGTCTTAAGAGCAAAGAACTGAAGGTTCCAGAAAAAAAAGTAATTCTGCCTCAACACTATACCATCTACTCCTCTCTGAGTTTCCAACCTGTTGAACAACCCTACAGATTTTGGATTTAAGAGTTCAACATCAGGCTAACCAGAAATTACTGCCTTCTGGCCTACCCTACAGATTTCAGATGTGCCAGCCCCCACAATCACATGATGAGCCAACTCCTTAATATAAATCTCTTAAATTTGTATTTGTGTAGTGTGTGTACCTACATACACACATATCTTTAGTTATATTTCTCTGGAGAACCTGACTAATACAGAAATAGTTCCCATCATAAGATGAGCGCTCAAGATATGGTTGCTTAATTAATTTATGAATTTGCAGATAATAAGGAGTAATTGACTCATAAGCCCCAGTGACTCGGGGGTAATTGTATTCTTCAACATCTCAAAAGACTGTTCAAATAATCTTTGCTTTCACTAATGAAGGATTTTTGTGATTTTTCCAATTACTTATGACCAAAAAAATCAGCATATTTTCTACAACTTGGCCAAAATTATAATATGTAGAAAGGAGGGAAGGCTAATGTTTTAATGGGGTGAGAGAAGATACCTGTGAAGGATTGTATAACACCAATAGTTCTTGACTCTTAGTGATTCAGTAGTGTGCAGAATGTTTGAAGTTGGAAATAGGGATATTTATCTTTTGGTTCTCATATTAGCCATAGGGATTTGCCTAATTCCTGCTTGTTGTCTCTTTAAAAATTTTCCTTATATGAAATACATCAATCCTCTTTGACCAATATTGTTTCCCCTTTTAGCTTTCAGTTGTTTTGGAGATTGGAGCTTCATCCTACAGAGGTTAGGCTGTCTTTAAGACATGGCATTCTTTCAGCTATTAGAAATGGTCATGAAACTTTCAACTTCTCTTCAAGCATCTGTGGGAACATTGACTTTTACTTCTGAAAGTGAAATTCATACTCCTCGTAATGTATAATCTATCTGTCTTGTCAATACTTTGAACATGGCTAACGAAACACACTACAGAACTCCAATGCAGGCCATCCCATGGGTGTTAACTCCCAAAGGATCATGTTTTCTTTCAAGTGTAATCACACTAATCATAAGACTATGTGGTTCTAATTGTATTCCTTACAATAGATAGTACTGATTTCCAAGAGAACATTCAACTAAGGCTGCTGAAACTCTGAATTCGTTTCTGCTGTTGAATTTTGAGATATATTATTGAGTCAGGTTTTCTCACCCTTTTAAACAATCATGTTGGCTAACCTCTTTTATATGAAGAGTTTATTCATACTACATTGTAAGGGCCCTGTGCATTTTATGGGCTCCTAACTTACAGATTAACAATTGTTATCTAAAGGATGGGTTCTTTCATCATCATAGAGTCTAGATCTGTACTTTCCAATATGGTAGCCGCTAGCCAAATTGGCTATTTAAATTTAAATTTAATTTAGTTAAAAAGAAATGAATTTAAAAATTCATTTTCTCAGTCACAGTAATCACATTTCAAGTGTTCTATAGCTACCTTTGGCTAGTGGCTACTGTATTGGACAGAACGCATATGGAACATTTCCATCATCGCTGACAATCTCATTGGATGGTGCTGATCTAGGGCAACCTACCAAGATATCCTAAATAAAATAGGCTTCATTTATGCCTGAAGGATAAGCCACATAATGGTGCATTCATCAGTAAGTTGTAAGGAGATGTGTGTATCATGGATGACATGGAAATCGTTCATAGTCAGTTACTTGATTTGGGTTTCAGGATTGTGCAATTCTATGTCACTCTTTTTTGTCCTCTGCTTTACCCTTATTTACCCAGTTAACTCTTTGTTTCTCAAGAATTTCTTTAAGAATGGCGACATACTGTCTGGGAGGGATAAGAAGAGAAAGGAAAAAGGATTAGAGGGTACACTGATGTATAAGCAATAAAACCCTGGCGTTCTGGGTTTAGAAGTTCTCACATTGTAAGAAGTTCTAAAGTTTCACTTTGGAAAAAAGGAGGAGTCTTTAAAGGGTTGATTTCTGCTTTTTCTGGCAAACCTTAACTTCCTGGTTCAAAGAAAAGATGTGTATAAATGAGGCCCACAAGGCTTCTATGACATCAAATCGCTCTTACAGAACACATTTTGAGAGTTAAGTGTAAATGAACCAGAAACATATGGATTAAATTTCCCCCATGATAGCAAAAGGTTAGAAAAATTCAGGGGAAAAAGTGCCTGGGAAATATGTAGGCATATTTGGGGGGTTTGCTGAGCCCTAAGTGTTTAAAACTCAAAATACAAAGTGGAATCATCTCCCCTGCAGAACTTTCAGGGAAAATTGTAAATGACATTTGGGTTTCCCTTTTAGTTGATAGGACTCTAATCTAGGCTGAAAGAGAGCTCCTCATCATACCTGCATAATGGTGAGAAAATGGGAGTATGTGTGTGGGATTGGGCTGGGCAGAGGCTAATGGTCTCTTTCTTGAATCAGCTAATCAGGTGCAGTGGCCCTGTCCCATCAAGGCCACTTTATACCAGGCACTGGGTTAGACACTTGAAATAATGGTGCTGAACTTAGAGATGACTATTGCTATTTCAGGGAGAGTAACCCACCAGTATTTTGGGATGTTGTCCTCCAAAATCATTCTTGAAGACAAACCAGAAAATCAGATAAACCTAAATCATTTGCATTCCAGCTAGACTCCTTCAGAACCATTGCTGTTACACTTTGGCTTAGGGTTTTGAAATAAGCTCAGGTTGAGGCAGAGCTGCCTGCTTTCTCTAAATCAGTTTAACGAGTCTCTAACGAACTCTTGCCCAGAGTTATTTGGCATACAGCAATAAGCTGCATTAGAGGAAATTGCTACTGTTAATGCTTATCGACCCTTGTAAATCACCACCCTCATTTTAGTCTTGGATTAAAATCTTGGTATTAGACCAAGTCACGTTGTTGCCCCAAAGAATCAACCCATTTCTTCAAAGGGTCATTATATCCCTTTCCTTTGTCAATGGGAACTATAGACCTTCCCTCCATGGCTCACCTTGACCAGGAAAAGATTATCTCTGTTTTCCTTTCCTTTCAATCCAAGATCTGTGGTTTGATAAGTTGTCACTTGATGAAAGTCTGTTTAAAATGAAGGCTGAAGGAATGAAAGTGGGAAATGTTAGGATCCCCTTCTAAAACTTAATGTACTGCCAAATCCACACAGCTAGTAAGTGGTAGAGTTGATATTTAACCTGAGGTCCTGTTTATCTCCCAAGTCAATGTTCTTTCCGCACCAACATTTGTGGAGTTGAGGGCAACTAAGCATTAAAAAATGTAGTTAATCACTTCTCCAAAGGGTCTCTGCCAAAGGTATCACAGAGGAAGGGGACAGGAAGGAGGCAATCTGCAGAGCAATGAGTGAAGAAACCCAAATTTGCCAAGTCACCCTTGAAAGTTGCAGACCCCTACACTACAGAATTTCTAACAGAGGTTAGGCTTAGATGTAAATGATTTGATAGTCTCCAAATATATTATATATTGCTTAAGAAATTTATGATAATGGGGCTTTCTTTGTTTTATGTGTTTTGAGAAAGATTATTACTTGTCTTATTATAAAGTATCAATTGCTGAGTTCATATATTGCTATTTACATGCCTTCTGTAAGGAGGATAAGGGACTTCCAAAGACCATCCATTGTTTTCTGAACAAAGTTTAAGCCCTTTAGAGTGGTGCAGTTCCTATGAACTGCCCTCACAATAGGAAGAAATTAGATCCTATTGGTGAAGAACAAGCTCTGGAAATGTCAGTGTCTGACATAATAAGTAATAAATATGGGCTATTTCATTTTCTCTCCTGTAGTAACTACAAGCTCCCTTACCTAGTAGTCTGGGTTCAAGTCAAAACAAACTAATTATAGTTCTTTTGATGCTTTTCTTTGACGCTAGTCTATAATTGACATTTCATTTTGACACATATGAATTATTTTTAAACTTAGGAAAATAATAGGTTTTTTTTTTTTTTTTTTTTTCAGAAAAGGCTCCTTTAACTCTTCACATTCATGATAGAAATTTCTTTTGTATTTTTTTTTGACTTTGCATCTTTTCTATACTTTTAACTTTCTTTACAGAATAATAAATTTTTCTAATACTGTTCTTTGCTCCCCTACTGTTATCTCTGTGACTACACTGCTGCTGCTGGCTATTATTTCATGGGAGCTTATTATATGTCAGGCACTGTGCTCAGGGTTTCATATGCATTCTGTACTTTATATCTTATAAAAATCTTAAGAAGTATCTGAGTCTTGTGCAATTCACAGAGTGGAAGAAGTCACAATCATACTCAGAGCTACCTGATTCTAAATGACATGCACAACCACTTTTTCAAGGTATCGTCAAGATTTTTTGGTTTTCCTCCAGTTTCTCTTTCCTTTTTCCCCCTTCCCAGCATCCTTCATCTTCTATTTGGACATTCATGCATTCTGAGGAGGCTGATTCCATCCTAGCTCTAGAGAAGGAGCATGTGATCTAATTTAAGGGAAAAAATCTGTGACTAACTGCAGACCACAGAGACTGTTTCGGGGGTGGGAATGTGATCTAAGCTGGTCAAATCAAAGTGAATCCTAGTATCTTTTCTTGAAATGCACAAGCAAAGTACTCTTTCCATGGATAGCATATGTATATATTAAGCCTGGACATCCTGCAGCCTTTTTTGCCTCTGCGAGGAAAGCCAGCAAGGGAATGGAGTCAACCCATGGAGTAAGGCAGAGCCAAAAGAGTTATAGAGAAAAGATGGTGGAGTTTCCATAATCATCATGAAGCTCTGGCTCAAATTATGCCTGAAGCTGCTGTATTTCTCGACTTGTGAGGGCTACAAGTTAATAAATTCCCTTTACCTTTAACTAGTTTGATTTGTGTAGCTTGTGATTTTACTGTTGTTTTGCTATGTTTTGTAAATGAAAGCATCCTAAATGATAGACAAAACAAAGGTCAGTGCCAATTCTCCTTGCCCATACTTGTTACTTCCTTTACTTCCATATCATTTTATTGTATCTATACTTATCCTTGTTTTTCACTTCCTTTTTTCTCTTCTCATCTCTTTCCCACTTCCCCTGCCTTTTTCTTTCCCCAGGTTTTTATGGCTCCTATCAGGCACAGTGAGAAACATAATAATGAGCTATTGAAATATGTATTTCGTAGAAAAAGTTGTCAATATGTTAAGGCCAGAAGGAACTTTGATAAATACTGTGTTCCAGTCCCTTCCTTCAGGCAGGTAAGCTGTTATTACCCTCATGAGGCAATTGTAGTCCGGAAATATTAAATGATGTGTTCAAGCTAGTTAATATCAGACTGGGGAATAAACTCTGTATCCGAGGGTCAGCAAATCACAGCCCTTGGAAATTGTAAGGATTTCAGAGATCATCTGGATCCAACCAACTCATTTTATAATTGAGGAAACTGAGTGTCTTTGAGATTTAATGACATCCCCAACATCATACTGCTAATCTGTGGCAGACCTAGAACAAACACATAAACTTTCTAAATCCCTTTCCAGTGCTAATTCCACTACATTAAACTGCTTCTGCCTTTTTCATTCATTAAGAAAGTGTTGGATAATTATTGAAACTAACCCGAGGAGGTTCAATGCACTATCCAACTGGCTTGTAAAATTCTCTTTATTTCCTTGATTTCTCTGGGAACCATTATCTTTTCATAACATAGGATCCTGGGACTCAGGAGCAATTGTAATTATAAATATTTTCTTTGTTGTTGAAATCAGTTGCTGTATACAGAAAACATATTCCTAACTAATTTTAATGCAATATTATTTTCTTGTTTTAAAATCAAATGTCTAGTATCCATGGTTGGAAAGGGGAATTGACATTAAAAAACTTGTTTCCCCAAAGTCTAGATTTCATTACAAAAAGCCTTCTCCACCAATGACTACTTGGGAATTTTCCTGTCATCACAGTTTAAGAAACCATGTCTCACAGTTTACTGTCCAAAAATAATATCGCCCAATGTTACTCATATTCCAGTAGGTATTTTTCCAGCCCAGAGGACTAGGGCTAGTGCCACCAGCTTGTTGAAAGTCTCTTCTAAGTGTTTACATTTCTTTCAGGTTCAAACCTAACTGTGCTTCTCTCCACTCTCCTTTCATCTGAGACTAACACAGCCACAGGTCAAAGACTTCTCTGATCTTCTTTATAGTTCACAAATCTCGGTTCTCTGGGGAGGAGATTCCTCTCCTCACTAGCCTCCCTCATGTTTTCCACATTTGACAATGTTCCCTACAGAAACAAATTTTAATAAGCACAGTTGTATCAACCAGGATTTTTAGGTTATGCTTCCATTACAAAAATTTCCAAACTCTCAGGTGGATAAAACAAACATTCATTCTCCATGTGCAATATGAGTTCACTATGGACGCTACTTTCTCTACTTATTCCATCATCCAGTCTGAATGCGAACGTTGATGGTGCTGTGACAGAGGGAAAAGAGACTTCTAGAGGATATAGTAGCAAAAACACAAATACTCTTGTCCAAAAGCGGCATGTACATCACTTGCATTCATATTCATTGGTCAAAGCAAGTCATACGGTCACACTTATTTCAAGTAGAACAAGAAGTATAATTCTATCTTGTGCCAGGAGTGAGAGCAGTCATGATACTGTGCATAGCTCTAAAGGATTCCACTACAACATTTAAATTAAATTATCTCTTGGAGAAAATAGATAGACTGAGGAAGGAAGAGGAGGAAGACAAGGAAGAAGAGGAGGAGAACTAGGGAATTTTGAGAATTTATTTATGGTGCTAAAGTGTTGGTGTCTTCTCCACAGCCTAGACCCTTCAGTGGAAGTCACATGACATAGCAAGAGGCAGGACCAGATATCTATTCTTGCTACTAGAAAATAGACTTGTCATGTTCACTGGGAGGGTTTGGGAACCCACAGAGTAAAGCCTAAACATCTTTGTGTGACCAATAAAGAGCCTCATGACCTGGGTCCTGCTTATCTCTTTTTCTATTATTTAATATTCTCTATCCAAATGAAAATGCATGAAATCTTTATTCTTTATTATGCTATTGTATATTTTCAATAACCATTTCTTTAATAAACCTGGTTACTTTTTTATTTATCAGTTGAATTATTACAGTAAGATCAGCCCACACCTCCTGCAACTAAAGTTGTCCTTTCTAATGTAATGCAATATTTGTTTCATAAGGCTATATTCAGTAAAGCACTTTGGAAGTCTGTAGTTTTTTGTTTTTTTTTTTATATATATACATTGAACATAATACTGTTGGGAATATTATAATTTTGAAACAGAAAAAGACCCAAAGTTCATAGACAGACTTTAATGCCTTTCTATCTCCAGTGAAGGTGACAGATCCAGCTACCAGTATCAAGATGGATGCTTTGATTCATGCCTCTTGTTAGATTCTGTTGCTACCTGAGACATTTCCTTTGAGCTCTTAATTCACTTTATAAAAACGTTCTTTTTCTGGCACTTTCTTGACCCTAATGTAGACCTTTTAATCTTTGGAGTCTGTTAAAATTAATAATATCTGTGAAATTTATAACCATTGGGACAAATGCTTTTATATTAGTGAGTTTTTTCCTTTAGGTGGTGCTTGATTTTCTTGACTATCAATTACTGTTGTTGCCTAACTTTTCAGGTAGAATCACTGCTTTTATTTTACCTGAACTTTAAAACTAAAACTCTCCTTGAATTCATTTCTTAGTTTTAAAAGCCAGAAGCTATTTGACATGGAATCATGGATTAGAAGCAGCCTTGTCAAATATATTTTTCAAACTCTCATTTATGCAGAAACAACCTCTTTAATATGAGAGAGAAGTAGATATCCAGTCTCTTTAGAACTCTTCCAGTGATAGAACACTTACTTATCTCATGGATCTAAGTATATTCTTTTGTGGAGGGTCAAGAGATTTGGAGATAGATCATAATGGTGAAATGGTTTGAAATGTCACAATACTTATATTGAACCAAAATGTATCTTCATGTGCCTCCCATGCATTAATTTTATATCTGCTCTTTTTGAACACAAATAACAAGGATAAGCCCCTTTTTCATATTTGTTCTTCACACATTTGAAGTTAGATTCCATTTATTTTCTTAAGCTCATCAAGTCAAGAGTCTTCCTTATATGAGATGTATCACAGTTTTTATTGCTCTCCTTTGGAAACAGGCATTTGTCACTGTCATTCTTTAGTGCATAGTGCTGTATGTGTGAATCTTCTATTACTGGAATTGCACAATATGTTGCATGATGAGTTAGTCTCTATCATGCATGGAGTAAATATGCCTTAGACAAACTAGGAGTAAAAGTGCCTTTGATAAATTTTTGTGCCCAAATGGGAAACAAACTCACTCATTTGTCTCAAAAGTGGGTGTGAGTATGTATGCACATTGTATGCAAGAATACAAATGGTAATACAGATAATAGGAATATCTATGTGGCCACATAACTATGTGGCCACACCTCATAAAAACTGGACCTCCTTTAAGGCAGAGTAATGACTGCAGTAGTCAGATGATACCTCTGCTAATTCAACAGCCTCCTCAGTAGTTCTCTTTTTAAATGCAGGCATTAATTCATTTTTACTTTGGGACTCTGCCATGCTATTAATATAATTCATCTCTTCTCCAATCTTTGCTTTTCATTATGGATCTCTTTTCCTTTAACTGCCAAAATCATCTAAAGAACTGTTTCCTCATATTTACAGTTCAAATTCCTGAAAGAATCTATTTTGTCCATCTAATCATCATTTTCTGTTGGGCTGTGTTTTGTAAGAGTGAATACTATCAATTGTCTTCTTTGGGTCTGATAACATCCCCTGGGCCAATTAGGTATGGTAAGGAGAATGTGGGCACATATGATTGGGGCTTCCTTTCAATAAAGAAATACCCATAGTTTTCACCTTATCAAGAGCTCTGACCACTGTTGTACCAATATTTTTATGGGTTCCTCTTTGTTATTAAAGGAAAGTGGACCAGATTATTCAAGTGGATCAAGTCATTGACTCCAAGCAGGATAAGGCAATTTTTCAGAGGAGAGTTCCCTTAGGTATTGTAATTTGGGAGCTTTCCTCTCTTAAGATGGGCTATTGATTAGAAAGTACCAGGTAAGGGAAGAACAGGCAACTCTATTGGAAAACCTCATGAAATCAGGGACAAGAAGATACACTTATTTATAAACTAAGCCCAATACTGAGCTCATTGTAGGTCTCAATAAATACTTGTGAATTAGTGAAAAAACACTTGAACAACAGAGAGTGACCCTGGGATTGTTTTAACTAGAGATAATTGAAAAGAGAAAACTATTTCCTCTAGAAATTATTGGCATTGGCCAAATAGAAAGCAGGAGACAAAACTTAAAGACAGCTGGTTACTTAGCCAATAAAGCATCATTTAGTTAAATAATTATTTAATTTTTTTATAGAGGGAAAAGTTGAATAATTCAGTGACTTTTACACATATTTTGTGGATATTATTTCATTTAAAAAGATTAAGCTTACTGTTTATTGTCCTAAGAAGTACAACTTGACACAATTGATGAAGTTAAAATAAGCCTGCTTTTAAGTGCATATATGAAAAACCCACAGCTAGTACTCAGTGTGAATGCCTGAAACCTTTCCTGCTGAGATAAGGAACAAAGCAAGGATGCCCACTGTCACCACTGTTATTCTTTAGAATGATCATTATCAAATAAACAGAAAAGTACAAGTGTTGGAAAGGATGTGGAGAAATAGGAACACTCCTTTACCATTGGTGGGAATGTAGAATGGTGCAGCCTCTGTAGAAGATGGTTTGGTAATACCTCATGAAGTTGAATATAGAACTGCCATATGATCCAGCAATCCTCTTACTAGGAATATACTCAGCAGAACTGAAAGCAAGAATACGAAGTGACAGTTGCACACTGATGTCCATATCAGCATTATTCACAATTGCTAAAATACGGAACCAACTCAAGTGTCCATCAATTAATGAATGGCCAAACAAAATGTGGTATATACATACAATGGAATACTATTCAGCTGTAAGAAGGAATGAAGTTGGGGTGCATATGACAACATGGATGAAACTTGAGGATATTATATTGAATGAAATAAGCCAAACACAAAAGGACAAATATTGTATGGTCTGATTAAAATGAATTAAAACTATGAGTAAACTTATGGAGTAGAGATAAACTCTAGAGTATAGGTTACTAGGAAATAGAATATGGCTTGATAATGGGAGCTGATTCTTAATATATGTAGAATTTTTAACAAGGTTTATTGTAAAAGTGTGGAAATGAATATAGTTGATGGTAACACATAGTGAGTGTAGCTAACCCTGCTGATTTATAAATGTGATTTTTTCTGAAAGGGGTAGTCTGTGGATGTAAATATCAACTGAAAGAAAACTAGAGAATAATCTAGGGTGAGTATAACAGTGATTTCAGTTGTGGATGAAGATTGTGGTTAATAGTATAAATATAAGGATGTTCTGTTAGAAAGTGTTAAGAATATGGTGATACATGGGAAAATTACAACTAATGTTACTCATTGGCCATATTTAGCAATAATATTGTAATATTTTTGCAGCAATGGCAAAGAAGATATTATATCAATTCTAAGTGATAACTTTAGCGGCATGTAAGGGGATATAAGATTTTTCATTTGGAGTAATGAAAACATTCTAAAATTGACTGAGGTTGTGGCAGTTTGATATTATTGATGAAGTCCAAAAAGAAATACTGATTATGTTTGTAAAGTGGTCTGTTCCTCTGGGTGTGATTAAATTATGATTAGGGCTTTGATTGCACCACATCAGTAGGACATTGAGTCCCCGCCCCCTTGGTGGGTGGGGATTCACAGAGAAACCACAGGGCAGAGCAGAGAGTGGAGTTTTGAGTTTTGATGTTGGAGTTTTAATGCTGGAGACCTGGGAAGTAAATACACAGAAAAGTAGATACGTGAGGAAAGAGAGAAGGCTCCATTACACACGGCAGAGGCCCTGGGAAGAGAGATGAGCCATTCGTCTAGTAGTTTACAGCTGGCCTGTGGAGAGAGCAGAGCAGCTGAGCCTGAGAGAAATGAGCCAGGGAGAGAGACGAGACTTATCCCAGCCTACAACTGATATTGGAAGAAGCTGGGACCATGGAGCCTCCACAAGTTCAGCTGTAAACTATGAGGCTCTCTATGTCTCTATCCCTGGGCCTTCTCTCCTTCCCAGACAGACTATGTCTCTATTCCAGGGCCTTTTCTCCTTCCTCATGACCAAGCTCTCTTACTTCCTGGGGCTCCAGCTCAAGACTCCAACATCAAACTTCTCTTTGCCATGCCTTTTATATTTTATTCCCTACCCACCAAGGGATGGGGCTCAATGCCCTACTGACCTGGCCCAGTTAATGCCCTAATCATAACTTAATGATGCCCAGATTAGTAGACCAGTTTACGAGCATAATCCAATATCTATTTTTGGAATTCATAAATACATCAAATTGCCCAGCGGCTACAGAGCCTTAAGAGGAAGAGGAAGCTTGAACCCTTGCAGACACTGGTAGCCATCTTTCTCCAACACACGGCAACAGATTTTGGTGAGGGAAGTAACTTAAGCTTTATGGCCTGGTAACTGTAAGCTTCTACCCCAAATAAATATCTTTATAAAAGCCAACAGATTTCTGGTATTTTGCATTAGCACCCCTTTGGCTGACTAATACAGAGGTGATGACAGCCTCTGTGATGAAAATGAGAGCCACTTAGTGTATACTTTGAATGAATTGTACACAACATGGGGCTGTATAACACAGGGAATCCAGTGGTAGAAGATGGACTGGAGTTAACAGGACAAATATGAGAATATTCTCTCATGAACTATAACAAATGTATAATGCTAATACAGGGTGCTAATTGGGTGGGTTGAGAGAATAATACACCAAATGTAAGATTTATAGTTAGTAGTAATATTTGGATTATGCTCCTTCATAACAAATGTTTCACAACAATGCAAGGAGTTGGTAGTGGGGTGATGTATTGGAGTACTGTATAATTATATGTATGTTTGTTTTATAAATTCAAAATTTTACCACATACTATGCATGTTTATATATGTTCATTATAAGGTTGCACTTCAATAACATTTTATTTAAAAATAAGTCTGCTTTTTGCTTAATTTAAAAACTTTCTATAGTTAGAGCTGTTAGATGAAATTAATATTTTAAGAGTAATGCTTCAATCCTCAAAGGACTCTAATCTATGTTCACTTGGGATGGTAACTTTGAAGTGAATCCCAGCATCAGATTACTTTTAAGTCCTTCCTTCACTTCAGTGATTCATTTTCTTTTCATCCATATTCACACAATTTTCATTTTGATCAGTAATGGCAAATACCTACTATTAATCCCCTTCCTATTAATACCCATGGCAGACATCACTAATCAAATACCTTCTTATCCATTGAATAGCCACTAGCAGACTGAAGTTGGCACTGTTGATTAAACTTCTTTGATAACAACTTCAGATTTAGTTCATATCTGATTCTGTAGACTCATTACCCAAAAGACAGGCTTTGGCTATGTGGTCAGTTAGTATTTGTCAGATTGTTACAGTCTCAAATACCTCCATTTCCAGCTCTCCCTGCGTACATCTCAAATTTACATTTACCATCCAGTCATCAGTCTTGGTCGGTAAAAATTCAAGTATTCTTCTTTTTAACATGTAACCCTCACCTACTTGTGGAGGTTATCTTTTTTCCCTTCACAGGATTAACCAAGAGATTTTGTGAGCTAAATTAAAATTCATATCCAAACCTCTGTAACTCAGACCTATTCCCCAGATTGTATAGTTTTTCATAGAGCAGGAAACTAATGCAGTATAGCTGAAAATCTCATTTAGCCCAAGTGCTAAAGGAGCGTTTCTGTTCAGAAATGAATCAAGTGGAAAAATATCAATTGACCAGGGAATGCATTCAGCCAATAATTTGTAAAGAAGAGATCCACCTGTATAAAGGTACTTGCTCATTAGACAAGGAATTTCAGTGATTTCTCACCAGGTCTTTTCTGCTGATATCATACACACTCACACACACACATGCACACACATGTGCACACATACACTTAGCTGCCTGCTGTTCTTCACCTGCAAGTTTCACAGAAACCTCTAACCCATGTTCAATAAAAGATTCACAATCTTTTCCTCTTTAAACCATCTCACCATCCTGAATTTTCTGTTAGTCACTAATTTGACAAAAATATGCTAGGAACACTACAAAATGCTGTAAATATAGCAAGGGATGAGAGGATCTATTTCCTGCACCCAAGAAACTTATGATTATCCCAGAAAGTTCCCTCATGACCTTTCCCAACAATCCCCACCAACCGATCCAAGAGGCAGCTACTTTCTCATCTTTGTCACCATAGATTAATTTTCCTGTAACTAAACTTCATATAAATGGAATCATATTTTTGTGTATGGCATCTTTTGTTCAATGTTTTTGACAGTCATACATGATGGTGTGCATTTCATTAGTTCATGAATTTTTATAACCGAATTGTATTCCATTTTAGTTACATAGCATATGTTTTTAAAATCTGTTATTCTGTTAATGATTGTTTAGGTTGTATACAATTTATAGCTATCAGGAATAAGACTGCTATGAATTTGTGTAGACATCTTCTTGAGAGGTTATATCTTCACTTATTTTGGTTAAGTGTTTAGGAATATAATTTTTAGGTTAGACCTTGTGCAGTTAACTTTATAAGAAACTTTTAAATAGTTCTGAAAAGTTATTGTACACATTATCACCAGCAATGTATAAATATATGAGAGACCCACTTGCTCCACAAATTCCAGTATGTTGTGCTTTTAATTCCATTTTATAAAAGCGTTTTGTATTTTCTCTTTTGATTTGTTTCTTTGACCCATGTATTATTTAGAAGCTTTTCCTTAATTTTCAAATATTTTTAATCGTTAGATCTTGTTACTAATTTTTAACTTAATACTGTTTTTCAGAGAGCATATCTTTAATATTTCAGTCCCATAAAATGTATTGAGACTGAATTTATGAACAAGCATATGGTCTTTCTGGATGAATGTTATTTATTT
>JAKSZT010053883.1:57174722-57201087 GCA_026826555.1 Tolypeutes matacus | reverse complement strand
CATTTCCTATTACAAGGTCCTGTAGATGCTTCCCTACATTATCTTCCAAGGTTTTTATGGTTTTGGCTCTTATATTTAGATCTTTGATCCATCTTGAGTTGATTTTTGTATAAGGTGTGAGATGGTATTCTTCTCTCATTCTTTTGGATATGGATATCCAGTTCTCCAAGCACCACTTGTTAAAGAGGCCACTCTCTCCCAGCTGAGTGGGTTTCGTGGCCTTGTCAAATATCAGATGACTGTATATGCGAGGATCTATATCAGAACTCTCAATCCGGTTCCATTGGTCAGTAGGTCTATCCTTGTGCCAATACCATGCAGTTTTGATCACTGTAGCTTTGTAGTATGTTTTAAAGTCAGGTAATGTGATACCTCCAACTTCATTTTTCTTTTTCAATATATCTTTGGCAATTCGGGGCCTCTTAGCAAAAAGCTAGTCAGCACCCGGTGAACCGGAGGGGGATTTTGGTCGGGGAACGGAGCTGAATGTTATTTATATACACTTTCCCCCCAATTTCTTATATTAATTATGGGGCAAAGACTTTTAAATCCCAAGATTGAGGATTTATTTATTTGATTTATTTAATCAATTTCTGTTTCATGTATTTTAAAACTCTGTTATTAAGTGGATACACATTTAGAATTGCTATGTCTTCTTGGTAGATTGACCCTTTTATCAATATAAATGTCACATTTTTTTTTTTTTTTAATCTCTGTGACTACTCTTTCCCTTACAATCTTCTTTGGCTGACATTAACATAGCCACCTCAGCTTTCATGTTCATAATTTTTTCATTATATATCTTTCCTTTAACCTTTAATATTCAAGTAGTCTTTGTCTTGTAAACAGCATATGGTTGGGTTTTGTTTTATATCCAGTCTATTAATCTCTCCTTTCAGATGGAATGTTTAGTCTATTTACATTTAATGTAATTACTTATACAGTTGGGTTTGGGTCTAGTGCTTTGGAAATTTTTGTTTTTTAGTTGTCTTATATCTCCTATGTCTATCTGTTTTTATTTCCCTGACTTTTTTGGGGGCGAATCAAATATTTTTAGTATTTCATTTTATCTCTTATTTTGCCTTTTTAGCTATAACTCTTTGTGTTAATTTTAGTCATTGCTGTAGAGACTACTATACGAAATTTTAACTCATGATCTCTGCCTATATTCAAATAGTATTATTCTTTACAATTAATTTAATACCTACAGCATTTAAATACAATCTTGTCTTGCCATTTGTGGTTTTATTACCATATATTTCACTTGTATTGTTTTTAAAGTATTATTATTACTTTAAAAAGTCAATTTTCTTATATAGAAAATTAAAATATATTGCTCTTCCTTTCTTCCTTCCTGAAGTTTGTGGCATCTGTCTGGTATTATTTACCCTCAGCCTGTTAAACTACTTTTAGTATTTCATTTAGTGCAGAATTTGCTTTCTTTCCACTTTTGTTCAATTCCAAATGGCTTTATTATTCTCTTCATTTTGAATAATATATTTAGTAAATATATTTAGTTCCTTTTCTGCTCTCTTTCTGGCTTTGTACCAGACCCTGTGTTAAATATTGGAATAAAGCAATATAAAAATTAGTCACACTGACTTTAGCATTATACAAATTCAAAGGAGGAAGAGGAAGTCATTGGATTATTCAATGGAAGGTTTCTAGAGAAGATGTGATTTGAACTGACCTTTAAAATACTAGAAAATTAGTGGTAACAGAAAACATTGGAGGAGTACATTTCTTTCCTTAGCTACACTCTTAAGCTATGGCTTTCTACCTCTTATTAGCTTCTCTCCAATAAAGGAAAAGAAACAGATCAAACATATAAACTAGAAGAGCATGTCATCCATTGGATACATTGAGGTCAATGCATTGAAAGGCAACATAGACCCTCTTTCACTCTCTCTTGAACTCTCTGACAACCTCAATTCTTGCCAAGATTGTGTGTCTAAGTCAGGTCACACTCCTTTACCTCCACAGCTGTATATTTGAAGGGCAAGTGTACTTAGTATTCCTTGAAGAATCAATTCTCCCCAAGGTTTTAAGGTCTACATTTTGGTTAAGATGGTAAGGGTTGCTCTTTCTGGCTTCAGGTAACTCCTTAATTCTCCAATCCAGTTCTACTAGGAATCTATGCAAAAAAAAAAGTTATCAATTTCTCTATTAACAAAGGTAATAATTTGTTTTCTATTTACATTCTAATGTCTGTTCCCTACTTGTTGGAACCTATTTTGGGAAGAGAGAATGGGAGAATATGTGATTGTCTTTCTAAAACTCTAACATCTCTGAAAAAAGTAGAAGAGGAGAGGGAGGAAATCATATATCATATCTTTCAAGGTAGCAACATTGTATTATGAGGGAAAAGTAAGAGGTACTGTAGACCCCACATATATCTGCTCTTAAATTGGATTACACATCTACTGAAAGGTGAGGTGGCTTTGTTATACAAAACTATAAAATAATCAAATTTCCTTGGCTATAAAATAGGTGAATCCTCTGGTGGAGTAATGCAATGAGAAGGAAGGTAACTGCAATGATTTTGTTCTTCATATTTCCATTGATGGACATGTAGTGTTGTGTAATGCTTAATGTCAGACTGTGGTATTAGACTTCCTGAACTTGAATATTTGCTTAACCACTCTCAGGCTATATGATATTGGGCAAATAACTCAAACATTCTGAACTTTAGTTCATTTTTCTCTAAAATTGGAATAATAATTGTTTGTAATACATAGGGTTGAGTATTTTATATATATACTGTAGGTACTATATGTATAATACTTATATATATAAGATATAGGACATACACATATATCCATGCATATATATACATGTATACTTGTGTGTATATATAGTATATATATACATTATATATATATATGCAATATATATCTATATATATAGTAACTATATAAAAACCCATATAAAGTGTTTGGCTTCAGTTCCTGGAATATAGTGTTTAAAAATTATAACTTAAATAAAAATAAAAGATTAACTACTCATTCCTTTATCTTATCAAACTCTTGGAATATAGAAGGAAATGAGAATAAAAGGATATTATGAAATATTAAAGCCAAAGAGGTAAAAAGATTTTAAATATATCTGCCATATTAAATTTTAGGAGCATAAGGATCAGAGGAAGTATTACTTCCAGAATATTACAGTTAGAAGACTAGTGTACATTAACTCATATTGGGAGAAGAGAATGTTAATTTTTAAGGAAAGTATTTTGTTAAATACAGTTTTGTATCATCAGTGCACAATCCAAATGACTGCATATGATAGATGTTGAACAAATTATTGTAGAAAATTAAAAGAAAATAGAGAGTTTAGAATAGGGATAGAATATATGTTAGACACAAAATTGAGAGACAGTGCTGTCAGCCCTGAATTAACTGTAACATCTTGTCTTCTGAGGAACCTCGAATTTAGCCTATCTTAAACTCTGGTTAGACCATCCTGGATGGTGAAGAGTGGTAATACTATGGTCCAACTTGTACATATTTCAAGTGAGAAGGCCCTTCTCTCAGAGACCATAACTTAGGAAGTTCTGAAACTGGCTACTGAGGAGCAGAGCCAATTTGTAAAGAGTTAAGAGTACTGTTTATGGAACAGTTTCAGATCAGTGGTTGAGCACCTGTCTTGCATGTACAAGAGAGGATGTGGAAGAATGGGAATCCTCATCCACTGCTGGTGGGAATGTAGAATGGTCCAGCCATTGTGGAGGACAGTTTGGCAGTTCCTCAAAAAACTAACTATAGAACTGCCATATGATCCAGCAATTCCACTGCTGGGTATATAACCAGAAGAATTGAAAGCAAAGACACAAACAGATAAATGCACGCTGATGTTCATAGTGGCATTATTCACTATTGGCAAAAGTTGGAATCAACCCAAAAGCTCATCAACAAATGAATGGATAAACAAAATGTGGTACATACACACAATGGAATATTACTCGGCTGTAAGAAGGAATACAGTGCTAACACATGGGATAACATGGGTGAATCTTGAGGACCTTATGTTGAGTGAAGCAAGCCAGGCATTGAAGGACGAATATTACCTAACCTCACTGATATGATATAAGCAAATTGAGCAGACTCCAGAGAGCTATTTTCTGAAAGACAGGTTTACAGGCCATAGAAAGGGAGAAGAAAGTTGTAAGCCAATGCCATATGGATGTAATCTATGATAACGTGAAAGTGTGTAGTTGCACATTGAAGGGATATGACAGGAAGGTAGTGATATTGTTGGGTTGGGTGGTGCAGGTTTGACAGGTGGGTAGTTTGGGAAGGGTGGGTTGGAAGGCCAGGGAACTGGGGGGAGGGTTGGGAGAGGGGCCAGGTGAACACTGGGGATTTGCAGGTATGTGGTTGAAAGTACAAAGTTGGGAATGCCCTTACGGCAATATGACAAGGAAGGATTACTGGTTTAGAGAGTTGGATGGCTACTGGCTATGAGGAGCAGAGCCAATTTGAAAAGAGTTAAGAGTACTGTTTATGGAACAGTTTCAGATCAGTGGTTGAGCTAATCTGGAGTAGGCTTTTAGGGACTATGTGAGTGATCATTCTGTCATAATGTGTTGTATCAGTGGTTGGAGACCCACATAATCAGTGGGAAGGAGTTGGACTCCCATCCTGGGGAGGACTGATATGTTCTCAAACAGAGGGGCGGGAGTCTCTAGAGAGCATGGGCAGTTCCTAATAGGGGAGGACAAACCAGTGTGTCAAGACCTCAGTGTTGCAAGTAATTATAAATCCTGTCATCCAAGGAGTGAAGCCGTGGCATTGCCATGGGCCCCGAGGGGAGGGGGAGGGAGGAATAGAAAAGATGGAATAGGGGGTATTTAGTGGGCAATGGAAGTGTTCTACATGATCTTGCAATGATGGGCATAGGCCATGTTAAATATCATCAAAATTTATAAAAGTGTACAGTCTAAAATGTAAACCATAATGTAAACCATTGACCATGTTTAGTAGCTATGTTTCACTATTTGTATATCAGTCATAACAAATATACCACCCACATATAAAAAGATATTAATATGGGGGAAAAAGGGAGGATATTAGGTATACAGGAGTCCCTTGTATTCTGTATGTGACTTTACTGTGACCTAAAACTTCTTTGAAAACAAAATGAAAAAAAGTAAGACACTGGAGAATAAATGGGAGAAAATGTCACTGTACATACAGGACACCAGATATTACAGTGACGAAAGGCAAAATGTCAAAAATTTTTTCATTATTTTTTAATATCCCAATCTTTTAATTTAATTTAATTTTTAGTTTTTAAAAATTTTTATGTATTTTATTTCTTATATTTAAACCTGTCATTATTATTTCATTTTCCTATTACTTGTATTTGACTATTTTGATGGCTTCATTTTTGAAGAAGCTTTGCATCATAGAAGGGTTACAACTGGGGCAGGGGAAGATCATGGGTGTAGGGGGTCAGTGATGGGGTTACATGGGAGGAAGTTACCTGAGCATACATATAAGGTATATAAATATGTTCAAATGTTCATGGGTCATTGTCACAGTGGGTGGAGATTCACACAATAACTGAGAGAATATTGAATACCCATCCTGGAGAGCTCTGCCACATTCTCTAGTGGAGTAGCAGCAGTCCCCCAAGTGCAGGGGCAATGACTGATGAAGGAGGATGATCCATTGATGGGCCCTTGATATTGACAACTATGCTTATGAGCCTTTGCTCTTGAAATTGAAACTTAGCCTAGTGTTGTGGGGTGCCTAAGAGTTGTCTCCTGACAGCCTCCTTGTTGCTCAAATGTGATCTCTCTCTAAGCCAAGCTCAGCATATAAACGCATTATCCTCCCCCCAGCATGGGACATGACTCCCAGGGATGAGTCTCCCTGGGACCGAGGGATTACTACCAAGCACCAGCTAGCAATGCATTTGGAAAAAGACCTTGAATAAAAGGGGGAAAAGGTAAAGACAAATGAGTTTTATATGGCTAAGAGACTTCAAAGTGAGTTGGGAGGTCATCCCAGACGTAACGCTTATGCACATCTCAGCAGGATCTCATAGACTGCCAAAGTGGATACTATCCCAAATAGTGGGGGCTCCTGAGGGCTCTGGAGACATGCAGGTCCAATGGTCAGGGAAGATAGCTCTGGAGTTTGGTGCCTTGCCAGTGGGCCCTACTTTGGAGTTTGTGCTCCTGACTGTGACTGAATTGGACTCAGTTATGGCTTCCCTACACATGGTTCATCTATCCCTTCTATTTAAACCTATACTTGGTGCTGGAGTTTGTAGGTGTACATCCAAAAGACTGGAATCTTTGGGCTGTCCGTGTACCTGCTGGGCCCAGAGCCTCAGCAGAGTTGCAACATCTGCTCTCTAGTTCATTGGACTCACCCAGGACAATTAACAAGGAGGAGAGGATTGACAACCACCATACCAAGGAAACAAGAGAGCCTACAACTGCAAGCAAGAGAGTCCCATCCATCGGCTGTATGGGATCGAAACCCCCTCTCAGAAGTGGAGTGGACTTCACTGTCCCAGAATCCTCAGGATTGGGGAATGAACTATGGACTAGAGTGGACTTATTGCTATTCTACTATAGACATATTGTGATTCTAACAATGGAAGAAATTACAACATTGATGTGGAGGCAGTGGCCACTGGAGGTTCTGGGGGCAGGGAGAGGGAAAAGCAGTTGTAATATGGGGGCTTTTTCGGGACTTTGGAATCATCCTGAATGACATTGCAACAACAGATATAGGCCATTTTATATCATTACATAACATGTGGAACTGTGTGGGAAAGAGTGTAGACTATAATGTTAACTATGGTCCATGCTCAGTGGCAAAGCCCCAGGATACATTTATCAATTGCAATGAGTGTGCCACCCTAATGAAGGATGTTTATGTGGGAGGGTGTGGGAGGTGTGGGGAGTGGGGCATATTGGAACCCTATATTTTTGTGTGTAACATTTACTTAATCTAAGTATCTTTAAAACAAAAATTTTAAAAAAGAGTAATGTTTATGGAACAGGAACAGATCAGTGGTTGAGTACCTGCCTCACATGTACAAGGTCCTGTGTTCAATCCCTGGTACCCTCCTAAAAATAAAACAAAAGAGTAACATTTATGGATGACAGAGAATGCGGAGGGAAATAGGACTAGAAAATTACTGTCAGTCTTCCAGTTTCCCAAACATACATTAAGAAGGTACCTGGTTTCATCCATAACACAGTTTAGATTCTGAAGATAATGAAAGGTGACGCAAACTGTAAAGTGCATTCATACTGAATAATTCAACCCTAAGAATACAAAATAGGGACTTGGCCCCAAACGTTCTAGAACTTAATTGGCACCAGAGTAATGTGGCAAGAAATGTTTTGTGAAAGTAAATGAAAGAGAGAATAATTTTCAGAATGGTGGAATAAGGACTACCAAAAACTTGGCTCTTCCAAAAAAAAAAATAATAGTAATAATGAGAACATTGTCAATTCAACTTTTTTAATCACTCTGGAAATTAACCAAAGGCTTGAAGCAAACTGACGAGATTTATTTCAACACAATGGCTGTATCTTTACATAAAAGCAAGATTTGTGGTATTTTAATTTGATTTATACCCATCCCTGTCTCCCCAGTAGCCTTGAAAACCAACAGCCTTGCAGCTACAACATGTGTGAAATAGCTATCCCTCCTGGCAACCATTAGAGAGATAAGAAGTCCCCACAAAAAAACCCATCTCCACAGAATTGTCACCATTTGGCTTATCTGGCAACTCACTGAAAAGCTCCATTCTCAGTGCTTGTCTTTATTTGACCTAACTCACAGTTCAATCTGTGTGAACAGCCCTATCCCTAGAATGTTTGTCAAAAGTGAACAGCAGCAATTGTTTAACATCACAGCTGCCTGAAGTGGTGATACCACATGTGACTGACAAGAGGCTAACCAAAACAATATGAAATGAATAACTGGGGAATAAAACATCCATAGGGTGCTTTGAAAATCTCTAACATATACCTTGGAATCTAGAAGACCATATGCATATGCAGAACTGTGCACCAGCCCTGGAAAGAACTTAGAAGGTCATCATCTCTCACCTCTGGCTGACCTTGAGATTTTGCACAAGCAGGAAATGAAGACTAGAGGAGAGGTGTACACTGCCTGCTAGAGCATAGAAGATATGCTCAACACACAGAGCCCGTTAGAAAAGACTGATAGACTTATTGATTCTAAGTATTCAAGTTAACCTTTATCTAATCATTAGCTGACCACTAAGCTAACCAAGAAGACAACTCAGTGATAGCACATGTACTGATGATTCTACCCAAACAATTAGGCAAAAAAGGAATAAAAGACATCCAGATTAGAAAAGAACAAATAAAACTATCTCTAGTCACATAACATGATTTTCATATAGAAAATGATAAGGAATCCACATACCCACACACAAAAAACTATTATAAGTAATAAAAGAGTTCAGCAAGGATGGAAGATACAAGATCAATAAACATAAAATCAATTGTATTTCTATACACTGTGAAAATGTAGAAAGAGAAATTAATAAACCAATTCCATTTACTATAGCATCAAAAAGTTAAGAATAAATTTAACCAAATAACTGCAAGTCATATTCACTTAAAACTACAAAACATTATTGAAATAAATTAAATAAAACCTACATAAATGGGAAGAACATCTTATGTTCACAGATCAAAGACTTAATTGATCTGCAGTCAGTGTAATATCTATCAAAATTACAGCTGCCATTCTGCAGAAATTGACAAGCTGATGCTAAAATTCCTATAGGAATGCAAGGGACCCAGAATAGCAAAAACAATCTTGAAAAGGTAAAAATCTGGAGGACTCACCATGTCTCAACTTCAAAACTTAGTACAAAGTACAGTAATCAGGATAGTGTGGCATTGGTCTAAAGATAGACATATGGATTAATGGAATAGAATTGGGAGTCCTGAAATAAACCCACATATTGTATGATTCCTTGTATATGAAGTGCCAACAGGCATAATCATAGAGAAAGAATGTAGATTAGGGACATCCTTATGGATGTTTCATTCCCCAGTTCTTCATTTCAAATTGTTTTGGTCAGCCTCTTGTTAGGTACAACTGGTATCACCATTTCAGGCAGCTGTGATGTTGAACGATTACTGCTGATTGCTTTTGACAAACATTCTAGGGATATGACAAACATTTTGGGGGTGATTAAAATGTTCTAAAATTAAATGGTGGTTACGGTTGCATAATTCTGCAATTATACTAGTACATACCACTGAATTTACGCTTTAAAAGATTTAATTTTAGGATGGGAATTACATCTCAATAAAGCTGTTATATAAAGTAAGTAGAAGGATAATCTATATAGTATGAATTTTTTTAAAAGAAGCCTTATTTGGCATGTAGAAGAGCTTGATATAAATTAAATATTTCTCTAGATTTAAAATAATAATTGCAATAATTTTAATAAGGGTTTTATTTTCCTCTTCCAGATTTCTCTTTTTTCATCCCAATTATAGACCCTCATCTCTACTGCATTCCTTCCCCCCCAAAAAAAATGAGAAGCTACTTAAAACTTCTAGAACAAGAAAGGTGTGGTGATAGCATATAATTATCATTTTAAAAACCCACCTTACTTTGCTTTTCATCAATTTTTCCTCAAAAACATTCTCTGAACTGATTCATTTGTCAAGAACAGCTAGTTTACCTACGAATGTGAGAGGATGGTTGAGAGCAAGGGGAACGGTGGAAAAGGTATTTTATAATCTGTCAAGGTAAAAGTGACAACATTTCAATTTTAAAAACTAAAAAGTTTAAAAACTGGAAAAAAAAAAAAAAGAGAATGCAGTGCTCATTGTTGGTAAATAAATTGAAATTCACTTCCTCCTTTCTTGAATTTTGAAAATACAGGCCATAGGTAAAAATGTGGGTGAATGAGGGTGATTCACAGAATGCTTCAAGGGCCTTAGAAATATCTTGTTCAATCTTTCATTTATAATTGAAGAAATCAAGCACCAAGTGGGTTTCCTATAGTGACCAAGTAAGTTCCTGAGGTCTTCTAGTTTCTTTCAGTGGATTTTCCACTTTGTTATTATGATAAAGATGCTAATTTTACTCTGTATTCATTGTTTCCCTTTAGGCATAGAATCTTCTGGATTCCAGCAGGTCACATGGTCTACCACTAAAGATTCTACATTTCCTAGCTTGGGAAAATGGTAAATATGCAACTTGTGTATCCTTTCCCTAAAAGGAAATTAACTGCCATCCACTACTTTTTTCTTAGTCATTTTAATTTTTGGTAAGGGATACAACTTCCTTGTAGATGGCAAACTCATAGTTAGAAAAAACCTGCATTCCAGTAAGACTTCGTGGGGCAGAGGCTCCCCAGCCCTGGACCACTTACCTACATACTGTTGCATGAAAGATAAATAAACTTCTAGCTTACATAAGTCACTGTATTTGGGGGTCTTTTGTTACAGCATCTTAACTTTCATTTAGCAAGTGCAAATACGAGTTAAAAAGATTTCCTCGATAACACGGAATGCGCATGGAATGTGGACTCCTAGTGTCGGCTGGGATGTCAAGAGCATACATATATGTTCAATAAATGACTGATGTATAAAGAAAAAAGTGAAAGAGGGAAAATATAGGAAGGACAGAAAGGGAAAATCATATGTGGTGAGCAAAATAGCAAAATTACTAGTTAGTGAAAATTAAAGCTGTTTTTAGGGGAACAGTTCCACAGGACCTTTCATCCTTCACTTCTACTTGCCACGATTTAGACTCCAGTTAGCTGCATTAGTCACAGAAGTATTTTGTTGTTGATGAATTCTCCAGTGTTATGTGTTTCAGATTTTTTGCCTGGCCCTGACGCTGGATTTGAATCTTATCATTTAATATAAGGATGCATTTATAGTTAGTTATTAAGAATAGTGTAGTTGGCATCATCCTAAACCACCTGAATATACAAAAAAGACATCTGCTCCTTATAAAACTTATGTTTTTCTCCTGCCTGTGAGAAAAGCTGTTCCAGAATATAGATAAACCAGGTTAGCCTGACCTCCTGAGGTAGTCGCCTAATGGGTAACAGGAGCCATCAATTCACACCTCCAATCCCTTTAAGTTTCTTCCAGGGGAGCTGATGAAGATACTGGAACCATCTTCCCACCCCTACCTGCACAGTTAAGTGATATCTGTAATATCTTAGAGAGATCAGAGAAGAAGGTTTTATTTTGGCCCTGGAGAGATCTGTTTTAACTCTAGAAAGCATTTTTCTGTGTTAATATTCAGCCAGAAAATGTCAGTGCCTTGGAACTAATAACATTTAAAAAAATTAAGGCATCAACAAAAACCTAATGCCCAGAAAGTTGTGCTTTGGAAAGTATACTTTAAGTGACCTATCAATTCATCTGGTACCTTCTTGGCCACTAATGGATTATTCCCTGGAGTAAATTTCTAATTATTTTAACCAGGCTACTTTTTAAAATGACTCAGGTGGAAAAGGTTTTTACAACATCCATTTGGGGAGAGTATTCTGTGGTCTGATACACATCACTGTTTTGAACTGGTTGATTTGGAACGAAAATTTCCCTTTTAAATTTATTTGTTCTGTTATTTTCTACCAAGACCCTGCTGTATTGGGGAGAATTACACTACCACATGCTGGTTTTTTATTCTATTCATTTCAGTGTAAGTATCTGTACTCATAAAGGTTCAATCAGATTATTGGCCTCATAGCCTGCTGTATCAATTCTATCCAGTCCCTGGATGCTCAAGTGAAGCTCTTTGGGGAGGGACTCACAGTTGCCATCAGGAATGATTTCCACCTACACCTAGAGGTATCCTCCTAGTTGACCCATCCAGTTGTCCCCTTCCTCCTACTCTAAGGGCTAAACCATTCAGGTATCTCCCACTTGCATTCA
This sequence comes from Tolypeutes matacus, assembly GCA_026826555.1. Taxonomy (NCBI): domain Eukaryota; kingdom Metazoa; phylum Chordata; class Mammalia; order Cingulata; family Chlamyphoridae; genus Tolypeutes; species Tolypeutes matacus. The sequence continues at coordinate 57,189,170 of JAKSZT010053883.1, read as the reverse complement.
GAAACTAAACCTGACCATAAACTAGTCATTTTCTTCTCAGTAATAGTGTGTGATAAAGTGTTTGGAACTTCTAAACACAATGTGAATATAAAGACTTTGTAATCGCATTTAATACAATAATGTTACTGAAGCACATTTTATGTATCGATTACTGACTTACCCCAACCCAAAGACTGGGCAGCAATTGTGCCTTTTACTGATGTGTTTCCCAGGTTTTTGTATCCCACAGAGCCTAGCTTGGTGAATAAGACAGTAAGGGTATAGTTTTTGAAAACAAAAACTGTAAGAATGTGGTCATGTGGACCTTTTTCAATATTGCTATTATAAGACTCAAGATATATATAAAAGTACAGTTGAACTGTGTCACTTTAATAAAATAGCCAGCATATTTCTGTCTTCATAGTTAATTAAGTTAATGTATTTTCTAATTAAATTTGCATTTATACCACAATTTCTCCAATGAGTTGTCATAGTATAATAAAAAATACATGGGCTTTAGATTCAAATAGTCTTTGGTTTGACTCTTCACTACTTGTTATCTGTGTAAAGTTGGGTAGGTCACTAACCTCTCTGAGCTTCTGTCTCCTCATTTTCAAAATGAGCATAACAATAATTATCTCATGACCTTGTCTTATGGATTAAAGGAGATCACTTATGTAAAGATGCTTAGTCTGGTACCTGGCATGTAGTTTTTAAATTGTATCAATTAGGATGCTTTATCAGCAAGGAACTCAAAGCCCAACTAAAAGTGGATTAGCAGTAAGGAAAATTTATCTTGTATTATAAGAAGTTTCATTAGGGCATAATCAAGTTTAGTAAATTCAATGGCTCAACAATGCTTATCATTGTGTTCTCTGTGTTTCTGATCCACCATCCTCTGTGTGATGCCAACTTCTCCGCACAAGGTTAACAGGTTGGCTGACACAGAGCTGTGTTTAGACATGACCACATCCAGCAAATAAGAGTCATCGCCTCTTGTGCATCTCTTTTTATTAGGGAAGAATATTTTTACAGAAGCCCTTACTATATTTTTCCTCAGATTCCTTTGGTCAATACTGTATTACAAATCATGACCCAGCAGCAAAGAAGACTGGAAGAGCAAGTTCCCAACATTTTCAACCTCTTTATAAGGGTGCAGGTTCTGCAGACAGGAGGAAATAGGCATCTGCTGGGGAAAGACTATTGAGTTGTCCAACTCCTTTTCTCCTTAACTAGATCTATGCATGTCCTATTCATCATACAGTAGTTGCTGGATAGTTGCTTTAATGCATATCAATTTTAATCTCTACATGGGAAAATGAAATATTTAGTCAACCTGAAGCATGAATTTCAAGTCCGTAATGCAAAAGCAGCCCAGAAGTAGACAATAAAATTATTTATGTCCTAAGCATCTTCTTACTAGCTGTGTAACACTGGAGGCAAGTCCTTCAATCTCCCTGATCCTCTATTTTCTTATCTACATGAACAATAAATAAATAAACCACTAGTATCATAAGCTTCTTGTGAGCCTTAAAACAGATACTATTCATGTAAGCATCTAAAACAATAACTTTTTGTATGGCCTTTCTGACTGAGGATTCAAAAAACTCTAGGTACTCCAAGTGTTTCAGGGCTTTTGCCTCTCCCCCCTGCCCCATCTCAGATATTCTGAAAATCAACTGCATCTTAGAAAGATGCCTCTTTGAGTCTGAGAACCCAAATTCTGTCTCTAGCTTCAGAGATTTTGTCTTTGATCAGAGCAAGCAAATTTGCTTTCCTGGTTTGTAGAACTGATTCTTCTTATTTTATGGGAATGTCATGAGAGATCACATGCACTAGTCATATATATGTCATGTAATAGGCACTCAATTTGTGCATAGCTGGCATCTTTGAAGTTTTTTTTTATTTTTTTCTTTCCTCAATAAAAATGGTAAGAGTACCAGATATTGGTCCAGCTGTGGAGAAACTGGAACTCTCATATGCTGCTGCTGAGAATATAAAATATTACAACTACTTTAGAAAATAGTATGGAAGTTCCTAAAATGCTAAAGAGGCACCTTTCATAATATTCAGTCATTCTACTCCAACATGTTTATTCAAGAGAAGAGAAACGATATGTCCATGTAAAGAATGTATATAGCAACTTTGTTTGTAATAGCCCTGTTGGGGATTGAATAATGTTACCCACAAAAGGCAGTTTCAGGCCCCAAACTCTGGTTCCATGGGTGTGAATTCTTTTTTAAATAGGACCTGTGAAGATGTTATTTGTTAAGCTGTGCCCATACTGAATGAGGGTGAGCTTTAACTCAATATAGCTGAAATCCTTATATGCAAAGGAAACTGGACACAGAAAGAAGCCACGTGGAGCAGTTAGAAACTGGAAGTCAATGGAAGCCAGACGAGAAAGGATAAGATTCTGCCACATGCATTGTCATGTGATGGAAAAGCCAAGGAACTCAAGGATTACTGACCAGCCAGAAGACTGACCACAGGAGGAAGCAAGCCTTCTAGCCTCTGAAACCATGAGCTGATAAATCCCTTTTGTAAGACAACTCATTGTATGGTATTTGTTTTAGCAGCTGGAAACTAAAAAAAGCCCCAACCTAAAAACAACCCCAATGTCCATCAACAGGTAAATGTATAAACAAATTTCGTGTATATATATATATACCATGAGAGACTGTCCAACAATAAAAGAGAAGGATCTATTAGCCCATGCAACACCATAGATACATCTCAAGATAATTATACTGAAAGAAAGAATCAAATCATACTACATAATGCATGGTTCCACTTATATAATGATCTAGGAAATAAAAACATAATCGAGAGTGACAGAAAGCAGATCGGATGAAAGATAAGAGGGAAAAATTTAAAAGGGACATAAGAAACTTTTGGAGGTGATGGATGTGTTCACTATCTTGATCGTTGTCTTGATTGTTTCACAGATGTATACATATGTCAAAATACATGAATTGTATACTTAAAATATGTGAAATTTATTTTATGTCAATTATACCATATAACATAAAGCGGGTTTTTTTTTTTTTTTTTTTTGAAAGATGGTAAAAGTCAGTGCACTCTTCTGAAGCTTAGAGACACAACCAAATGATTAAGTTAAGTGGACCAGTAACAATTACCAGGTAAATGCATTTGTAGGTCAATGACTAACTGAAGTCTAATGAATTATTTTAACCTACATGAGGATTTTAAAGTAAAAATGGCTTTGGAGTTAGGATGTGGGTCTCAATTAGAATCTCAAGCAAAATAGGGCGTGTCTGGACTCACAATTCTTACCCTGGCTTAATTGAAGCGATTGTTGCCTTTGCTATGCATCTGGGAACTTGCTTGTAATTTCCATTGGCCCCATTTTACTTGATCCAGAACTTGTGATTTATTGCTAGTCTCTCCACCCCCTTGCAATTTGATGGCCATGTTCTACTTCTCAAGCACCTCTATAGCTTATTATTTCTTTAATTGTACCCCTTACCCATGCTGCTCTCCTCAGTCACATTTGCTCAATTAGCTTCTTAATTTTAGACCAGGGACAGCACAGGTTTGTGCATTACAGTTTTGTAACTTCCCAGCACACTCATGATAAATGACAAATATAAATACCTTTAACAGAAGGAGTTGCTCCTGTTCCAATTCCAAGAAAAATTTGTAATCTTTTAGATGGACTTGAAATCTGGCATCTTATTTTTGGAGTAAAAAGGTTGTGAATAGATTGAACAGAGAAGAAATACATCTTCCAGGGGGGCCAGGTGGAAAAAAATAGGGAAAAAAATCTAGATTTCAAATGAAAATCAAATAGATTTTGTAGAGATGCTTACCTTGTACTTGCAAAGGCTCTTTATATTTGAAGAGTCTGCACAAAGCATTCTATTACAGATGTGTTTGATGTTGTTCATATCCTTTCAAATGCATTCCCATTCTCCTTTTCTTCTAGCAATAAATTGTGACAAAGAGAAGAATGTCAAAGTTCTGGACAGAGTTAAGAATGAGATTGTTTAGAAGACAGAAATAGGTGGTATACCAATATGAACGATGTCCATCACACTCTAGAGAGCTATTGCTTGTTTGGACTGCTGGGTCCCTTTTTCTGCTGTTAAAAACTCTGCAGGGGAGTAGGTGTAGCTTAAGTGGGCGAGTGCCTGTTTCCCACATAGTTCAATGCCTGGTACCCCCGAAAACAAAACGAAACAAAACAAAAACTCTACAGGGGTGGGGAGGTGAAGGATGAGGACTGAGATCAGAGCATGGTCTTGAATTCTATTTGAAATTAAAAAAAAAAACAAAAACTTAGAAATGTAAAAAACTCATTTAATCTACCATTTCCATTTTACCAGTGAGGAAACTGGAGCCCAGAAAGAGGAAATTATTTGGCTAGGACACAAAGTTGAAGGGACAATTGGGAAAACTAGGGGATTTTTTTGTCTCTGGGAAATACAAAAGTCAGATAGCTGGGCCCATGACAGTAGGATGTAGAAATAGTGGCTTAAACCTGTAGGGGAATAGACAAGGAGCATTACAGTGATGCTTAAAGCAAGGGCAACAGAGAGGCAATAGAGAATTACTGATTGGCTCAACCTGGTGCCGGATGGGCCTCTTATAGAATGTGGTTTCCTCATCAACCATCTCTAGTGGACTATGCAGCTAGGGAAAACACTCAAAATTCAAATAGAAAATTGCTTCCTCTGGGCTGGCAAGGCACAAAGTATAAAGGCCCTGTAAATCTTGACTCCCATATGTGGTTCTCAGCTGGTGTGAGACCCTGAATGAATTACATGCAGGCAGAGAAATTAATGCTATACACATGGTGGTCCAACTTGAAAGGAAGAATTGCAGCTGAGAAGACTTCGCCAAGCAATAAGAAACTGTGGAAAACAGACAGGAGGTTTGAGAGACCACATTGATATGGTATGCTATAGAGAACCCCCAGTGACATTATGATCAAGCATAGAAATATTGCAATAAATGAGCAAGGATGCAAATGGAAAGGAGAACAAAAAAGTAATGAAACGATGTCTTAATATTCAACCTCGGCAGGTTCGATGGAACTAGGTGGATGTTAACTCTCACTTTCCTGCCCATCGGAAATACTATCTTGTTCTGCATGAATTTAGCACTCTTTATACCCGTTAAAGCCTATAGCCAAATGATTTAGGATGCCCCTTTTCCTCCTGGTCTCACACTAATTGACTTGAGAGTGAGTTACAATCCGGAGAGAATAGCAGTCATATACAGGGTGTAGTTTAATGTCAATTTCTGCAGAAGCTTTTACACAAGGAAATTGTTGTAACAATCATTCTCTCTATCCTGGGCCCTATGATAGGTATTGATTTTTAGCCCATTAGATAGGCTAGGATAGATGGGTGGATGTAAATGCAAGAAGGGACCTGTATCTTTATGCAAAGAAGTGATGCCTGGATATTTTGGAATTTTTATTTCTTTGACCCCTCTTTAGAAAGTCCTGTAGATCTGGAAAGTTAGAAAATAAGAAAGCTAAATGATTTTTATGGCTAAAATCACAGGAATGATGGGTAAAATTGAGATTAGTAAACTCAGAAGTAAGGGATATCAACAAGTGATTTTAGAGATGCTTTCTTTTTGCCATTTATGGCAGCTTTTTTGCCACTTTATGGTATTAGTATAAAATGTAATATTATTTTAGGTGCCTGGGAGACAGGACTGCTATGGTGCCCAACACAAAGTGTGTAATTCACTAGGAGCACTGTATGGAGTAACCACAAACACTTCAGAACCATGTCCTGTAACACTATAGGGCAGTGGAAGGCACAGTCATTTGTAAGAGGAAGTGTAAGTAATTTGTTAAAATAGGCATTAAATTTCCAAAGTTTTGAAAATAATTTACTTAAAAAACTAAAGTGGATTAAAGCTGATCTCAGTAGGGACATCATTACATTTGGGTTTGTTTTCACAAGTAAAAATACAAAGGTGGATCTTTTAGGCAAGACAAAGGCATATGATATAAATTTTGGTCAATGGAGGTGCATGGGGGATCCTTGAATTACTAAAGGAGGCAATTTGAACAGTACCGACTGGAGAAGTTTGGACCCCAACATATGGGGACAGGCATCATGGTAGAGAGGAAAAGCCAGAGTATGCTCACATTTTACTTAATGTCTTTGTCTAAATTGATCATAGGTCAAATCTTACAGGTCAGTTAAGAAGCAACCTATAAATAAAAAAAACTAAATTTCACCAGTGATCAGAGAAATGTAAACTGAAATGCAAGTGAAATACCCATCCTATTTACTAAATTTGTAATGGTTTTGATAATGCAGTATGCATTGTCCATTCATTCATTCTGTGAGACAGCACCAGTAAGCTCATTTTAGAAGTAAGGAGGCTGAGTATATTGCTGCAGTTCATAAAATTAGTAATTAAGCAAATTGAGCAGACTCACAGTGCTAGAGTCTGGAAGATGGGATTACAGGAGATGGGCAAAATCTATGATAAGGTGGAAGTGTGTAGTTGTGCAGTGGAGGGGCATGACAGTGGTGTAATGATACTATTGGGTTGGGGGGTGCTGGTTTGTCAGGGTGCTGGGGTGGGGAGGGTGGGTTGGACAGTCCACAGAACTTGGGGAAGGGTTGAGGGAGGGAGCAGGTGATTTGCTGGTATGTGGTTGAAACTACAACATTGGGAATGTTCTTTTGGCAATATGGCAGGTTTAAGGTGTTGTATGTGGAGGGCATTTAGGACAGGGAGCACCTGGACAGACTTCTAGGGAGTGTGTGAATGTTCATCTTCTCATTGTGTATTGTATCAGCAGGTGGAGACCCACAAAATGAGTGGGAAGGTATTGGACTCCCATCCTGGAGAGTCCTGCTATGTTCTCAAATAGAAGAGTGGGAGTCTCTCAAGAGCATAGGCAGTGCTTAATAGGGGAGGACAGAGCAGCATGTCAAGCCCTCAATGTTGTTGCAAGCAACTATGAATCTTGTTCTTCAAAGAGTGAAGCCTGGTGGTTGCCATGGGCCCTGAGGAGAGGGGGAAGGAGGGATAGAATAGATGGAACATGGGGCATTTTGGGGGGATAAAAGTGTTTTATGTGATCTTGCAATGATGGATACAAGCCATGTGAAATTTCATCAAAATTTATAAAAGTGTACAGTCCAAAATGTAAACTATAATGTAAATCATTGACAATGGTTAGCAGTTATGTTTCAATATTTGTACATCAATTTTAACAAATGTAACATCCGTATATAAAATAGTATTAATAGGGGAAAGGGGGAAAGGGAGAGGATTTTGGGTATATGAGAATCCCCTATATTCTGTACATGACTTTTCTGTAAACTAAAAGTTCTTTGAAGACAAAATGAAAAAAGTAAGACACTGGGGAATTAAATGGAAGAAAATGTCACTGTACATACAAGACAACAGATCTTACAGTAATGAAAGACATAATGTCAAGAAGTTTTTTAAAAAATATTTTTTCATTATTTTTTATTTTTAATTAAATTTTTTTTTGTATTTTATTTCTTATTTTTAAAACTATCATTATTATTTCATTTTCCTATTAATTGTGTTTGGTTATTTTGTTGACTTCATTTTTTAAGAAGTTTTGGATCACAGAAGGGTTACAACTATGACAGGGGAGGATCATTGATGTGTGTGTCAGTGATGGGGGATACATGGGAGGAGGTTCACCTGGGGCATATATATAGGGCATAAAAATGTGTTTAAGTGTTCATGGGGCACTGTCACGGTGGGTGGAGATTCACACAATGACTGAAAGAATATCAAATTCCCATCTTGGGGAGCTCTGCCACATTCTCTAATGGAACAGCAAGAATCCCCCAAGTACAGGGGCAATGACTAGTGAAGGAGGTTGGTCCATTGAAGGGCCCTTGATATTGATAACTGTACTTATAAACCTTTACTTTTGAAAATGAAACTTAGCCTAGTATTATAGGGTGCCCAAAGTTACCTCCTGAGAGCCTCCTTGTTGCTTAAATGTGGCCTCTTTCTAAGCCAAACTTAGCATATAAATGCATTACCTTCCCCCAGTGTGGGATATGACTCCCAGGGATCAGCCTCCCTGGCATTGAGGGATTACAACCAAGCATCCACTAGCAGTGCAACTGGAGAAAGACCTTGACCAAAAGGTGGAAAAAGTAAAGGCAAATGAGTTTATTTGGCTAAGAGACTTCACAGTGAGTCGGGAGGTCATTTTAGAGGTTATGCTTATGTAGGTCCCAGCAGGATCTCATTGACTGCCAAAGTAAATACTACCTTAAATAGTGGCACTCCTGAGGGCTCTGGAGACATCCAGACACTAGAGTCAGGGCCTTGTCAGTGGGCCCTACTTTGGAATTTATGCTCCCTAGTGTGACAGAGTTGGACTCAGTTGTGGCTTCCCTTCACATGACTCTTCTGACCCTACTATTTGAACCTATAATTAGTACTAGAATTAATAGGTATATGTGCAAGAGACTTAATTCTTTGGGCTTTTCATGTACCAGTTGGGCCCTGAATCTCAGCAGCGTTGTAACACCTACTCTCCAGTTCATTGGACTCACCCAGGACAACTAACAAGGAGATGATGATGGACAACGACCATCCCAAGGAACCGAGAGAATCTACAACTGCAAGCAAGAGGGTCCCTTCCTTTTGCCCTATGGAATCGAAGCTCCCTCTCAATTAGAGGTGGAGTGGGCATCACCATCCCAGAATCCTCAGGTCTGGGGAATGAATTATTGGCCAAAGTAGACTTACTGGTATTCTGCTATAGACTTATTGTGCCTCTAGCAATGTAAGAATTTATATCATTGATGTGGAGGCAGTGGCCACTGGAGGTTCTGAGGGCAGGGAGAAGAAAAAACAGGTGTAATATGGGGGCATTTTTGGGACTTGAGAATTGTCCTGAATGACATTGCAATGACATATACAGACCATTATACATCTTGCCATAACCTACAAAACTGGGAGGGAGAGAGTATAAACTACAACGTAAACCATAATCCACACTTAGTGGCAATGCTCTAAAATATGTTCATCAATTGTAACAAATGTACCACACTAATGAAGGATGTTGTTAATGTGGAAGGTGTAGGGAGTGGGGCATATGGGAATCCCCTTTATTTTTTATGTAATATTTATGTAATCTAAGTATCTTTTTAAAAAATAAAAAATATATATTTTAAAAAATTAGTAATTTCCAGAACAAAATCAAGAACCTAGAACTTCTGGATCCAACCGATATGATTTCCCTTTGTAGGCAGAACAGAATTCTTTCCATTCCAAAGGAGGCAAATCTCTGGCATGCAACAACCACACCCTTCTCCTAGGTCCGTGGTAGATGTTTCTCATTTATCATAATCTTCTTCAAGGCTAAGCCCAGATTCAACCTTGGGTTTGTCCTTAAGCAGCTTCTATCAGCTGATTGGAGTTGACATAAGTGATAAAAACTTCTTGTCATTTTTGTCTTAGACTAAGTTATCTAGATAGTATAAAGCCAGGTTAAAATTTTTTTGTTCTTTTTGCTTTTTTTACTTTGCTTGGAAAATTGAACTAAATCAGCCAGCACCATTTGTGCTGATTTTATTTTGCCCCAATCTCATTAGCTTAGAATTTTGCTAGAATCTATGATACAATGAGGAAATGTTTAGCTCTCAAACAGTATTTCATGGGTCCTAAAGGGAAATCGGAAAAGAACAGGGAAGGAGGCAGCACTTTTAAAATTATTTCCTTATAAATGGGAACAAAATTTCCTTGTAAAAATCAAATTGTAAACAAGGGGCATTTATTTCCTGAGACTTTAATTTGAATCTTCTTTTAACATAGTATAAAATAGTAACTCACCACAACATGCATCTATCTGACTGAATCATACCTAAACCATTATCTTTATTTACAAATGAGTACTTCTAAACACTTAGTTTTATTTTAAAATAAACTAAATAGATTAGAAAGGTTTTTGAAGAAAGGTATTAAAAAGGTAACAGAGAATGGAGAAAGAAGAACCAGGGCTTACACTATGAACTGAGTCAATTTGTTCAACTCATCTAAAGCTCAGTCGACTTATCTGAATAATGGGAAAGACAGTGAGGACCAAAAGTACTCTATATACTTTATATAAAAGCTTATGAGAGTTTATCATTACCAGTATTTACAAAGCTCTCTCTATAAACAGTTTGAGATAATGGGGGATGATGATTCCTCTCCAAATGCCAGGGAATGGGCAGCACTATCATTGTCCCCATTATTGAAATGAGGAAACATAACCTTAGAGGGATTAAGTCACACAGCTACTCATCGGAAGAGCTGGAATGAGAATCTAGGTCCTCAGACTTCAAGATCAAGACTTTACCTACAGTGTGGTGGTATTTTAACAAATTTGATCATCAGAACTGCCTGGAACTCTTTAAAAATATAGATTTGGGAGCAGATGTGGTTCAAGCAGTTGAGTGCCTGCTTCCCACATGGGAGGTCCTGGGTTTGGTTCCTGGTGTCTCCTAAAGAAGAGCAGATGATGCAATGAGCTGACACAATGAACTGATACAGTGAGCTGAAGAATGAGCAGGCACAAGGAGCAGACACAAGGAGCAAGGAGCAGATGTGGCTCAAACAGTTGGACACTCGCCTTCCACATGGTCCTGGGTTTGAGTCCCAGTGCCTCCTAAAGAAGACAAGCAGACAACAAGTAGACTCAATGAGCAGACAGACGAGAGAGCCATTGGGGGAGGGGGGGCAGGATATAGATTCCTAGGTACCATGCCTAAACTTCTGAATAAGCTTCTCTTAGGGTTTCATATATGTCTGGATGTTTATTTAGTTCAGAGGTTCCATGGACCCCTTTGCCAGTCAGGTGAAAACCATGGACCTCTTACTGAGTCCACACTATACTGTGTATTATTTAATAAATATATCACACCTGCACCAACACAGCCGCACAAGAAAAATGATTTTTTTAATTTCATTTTCAAGTTTACCACATACCCCTTGTTAAGAATCCCTGACTTAGTTCTTCAGATGATGGTTAGCCATGGTTAGAAACCAGAGCTGGAGAGCTTTCGTGAGAACCTAATTACTATTGCAAAAAGTTCTCCTGTTCTTTCCATTAAAAAAATACAGAGCAGCAAGAATAGAGGAGGACAGGTGGGACCTGTAAGGACCACTAGAATGTATACCACATGAGGTTCTGCCTCATTCTGCTCTTAAAAGGCTGGGTGACAATGGGCAATTCCCTACCCCTTCCTAGGTGTTCCTCATCTGCATCATTTGGCATGCTCCAACCACAATGACCTATTTCTGTTTCTTGAGCATACCAAACTCTTCTTTGCTCTATGAAATTTGCACTTTTGACCCTTCTCTCTAAATATAGTGTCCCAAGATGTTTGCATGACTAGCTCTTTCTCATGATTAAATTTCATCTTAATCACCTAATCAGACATATTCCCTGATCACCTTATTCTAAGTATCTCTCCTTCATCAATGTATTCTCACCATCTAAAAGAGCCTGGCACATAGTAGATGTTCATTAGATATGTGTTTTTCATTTTGCTCCATCTTCTTACCTTTTGATCCCTGATTGTCCATTAATACTTAAGCTGGAAAGTCTGGGTAACCATGTGGGTTTCCTCTGCTATTATACAACTAGATTTATTTCGTTATTTGTCTCCACTGAGCAGAACTTTTGGGCTGACCCTTCTATATGAGGCAATGCCAGTCCATCAGATAGCCTGTTTCTCTCTCAGGTGATTTGTATCCTGCCTTTAGCCTGCAGAACCCTCTTCCTGTTTCTACAATAAATAATACCTCATTGAGGAATGCTTTAAACTGGGTTATTAACCTACACAGGTTTCTCCAAACATTTTATTCCATTTCTTTAGAGAAGAGCAGTCTAGCATTTTGACAGGGGCAAATGTAGTTGTCCACGCTCCATGAGGAGTAGGAAGACTGACAACGGTTTGCCTTACTGTATAGTCCTTCACCCATTTAAAGACCTTAACAACACCCATGTTTTCAACAACACTTGTAATTCCCATCCTCTTTATAATTATGATCCACAGCCTTTTTGGGTTGTGGATGGACAGAATGGTTTCTAATTTATGTTACAGTAATTTTTGCCAGCTGCTATTTAAAATCCTCAATGCCTTAAAATAAAAGTTTATAGCTTATTCACCTCAAAGTCCAATTCAACTCAGTAGCTTTTCTCCAAGAAGTGATCAGGGAGACATGCTCTTTCCATTTTATGATTCCACCATCACCAGGATATCCTTGGAATCCTCTGATAGATGATGTGCATTCAACCAGTGGGCAAAAAAGAGAGTCCATGGAGGATTTCTCAGGATGCTTCGGGCCTGGCTGGGAAGTGGCAAACATCACTTCTCTTGGCCAGAACCCAATCACAGGAGAGAGAAACAAAAATTTTTCACAGCACTTGGAAAGAGGAAGTAGGGTTGGTGGTCATCTACCCAGTCTAACTCCATGCATGCTCTGTGGCTCAGAGTACCATAGTCTAAGCAGCAGCATTTCCATTTGCTGTAAATTAAACTTATCTCATTCATGTTTCTCCTTTCAGAAATTTTTAAAAATACTATGCAATTGTTCCTTTCTGGAATGCTGTATTAAGAAAGACAAAGACAGATGTTTGGCCTGGCCCATCATGCTGAACTGGAAGAAGATAAGATATCTGGGTTTTTTGTTTGTTTGTTTGTTTGTTTGAGGTACTGAGGGTCAGGGATTGAACTGGGGACCTCATATGTGGGAACCTGGTGCTCAATCTTTGAGCCAAATCGACTCCCCCAAGTTGGTTTTTTCATTTGTTTTTACTTGTTGTTTGTTTTTTCTAGGAGGCACCAGAAACAGAACCTATGTGGGAAGCAGGCACTCAACTGCTTGAGCCACATCCGCTCCCTAGATATCTCTATTTTTAAAATACATCAGCCCTTCCCAACACTGGGAGTTTCTCAGTGGTTATGAAACTATGCCTTGAAAATTTTGGCTTTATCCATCTCTTTAGCATTTTTTTATGTGCTTTTCTTAACCTCTTCATATTTTTCTCTTGTTCTTTCCTATCAGGACTACTTCCAAATTCTTTCTGGTTTGTTAATGTGATTTTTTCCCTCCTTAACTCATCATTCTACAAATGCAACATTGTTCCAAACACCAGACAAATTCCAATTTCTCTTCCATGCCACTTCTTCTATTCAAAGCTTTCAGCTAGTGCCTTCATAAATAAAAGAGAATTGCCTGGTATGGCTGTAAATAATGAGCTTCAAGAAAAATTGGGAAACCTTCATTTTCCATAGACCCCCCTTGGAAGTTAGGTATACATAATTGTTTTTCTCCTCCATTCAGAAGATTTAAATGTCAACCCTACTGGAAACATAACATGGCAAATGAATTCTCAAGCGAATCCCTAGATCTAGAAGCATGGGCCTAGATTCACAGCTGACATGTTGCAATTTAAATTTGGGATGGAAAGGCCTTTTTGTTGGGTATCAAGGCCTCTAACTAGAGCATTATATCTTGATCACAATATTTTCCACAAAGTTGGAAGAATGGACACTCCAGCCACCAAATAACCCAAGGTACACACACACTCTCACACACACACACAGACCAAGGTACACAAGTACAAGCACACTCCTGTGCATGCACGCATAAGACCTCATATGCCCACATCCACCCACGCCCATCTCACTTACATCCTCACTTACACTCACACATGCTCTTGGCGGAATAAATGTTGTATTAGTCTGCCAAAGGAGTGCCTGAAATTGTTGGCTTTTATAAAGGAGATTTATTAGAGGTAAAAGTTTACAGTCCCAAGGCCACGGAAAGTTCAACTTAAAGTACTGTAATAAGTACTTTCTCACCAAAGTCAGCTGCCACATGTTGAAGCAAGATGATGGGCAATCTCTGCTGGGTTTCAGCATTCCCCTCTGGGCTTTCTATATCAATCTCTGCTTTCTTTCAAGGTCAGCTGTAAGCTATCATGCAAATGGTCCATCTCTCCACAGGGCTTAACTGTTTGAGCCTTCTCCTTTCTATCACATGGCAAGATCAAAATGACAAAATTCTCTCCTCTTCCCATATGTCATATTGAGTAAGTGTCCATTTACATGGGCCCACCAAGGGGGGCAGGAACTCAACCAGAGTCATGCCTTACTGATGTGGTAGAATCAAGGCCCTAATCTTAATAGGTAATTTGATCAAGGGTCCCTCACTGAATTTAATACAGTCAGAGGGTATCACACCCAGAGGAATGGATTAGTTTACAAAGTCAATCTTTTTCTTTTTGGGATTTATGCATAATCTCAAACTTTCACAGAAGTGAACTCCATTCCAATCATTTTATTCCTTTTCACTGAGTTGATTTCTTTATTTCCAAAATTCTTCTCTGATATTCCGAGGTTTAGCCCATACACACACACACACACACACATATACATATACATATACATATACATATACATATACATATACATA
>JAKSZT010053883.1:57065831-57174712 GCA_026826555.1 Tolypeutes matacus | reverse complement strand
ATATACATATACATATACATATACATATACATATACATATACATATATACATATATATACATACACATATACATATATATATATATTCCTGTCACACTTCAATGTTGAGAAACTTGTGAAATAAAACCAAGGGCATTAATCAACTTCAACATATCAAGATAACAGTGTAGCAAAATGAGTGTTGGAATGAAAATCATATACTTGGTATCCTGGAAATTCTCTGACTAGCTATTCTGGTGCAATTCACATCTTCTCTGGTCTTCAATTTTCATGTGAATATCAAAAATGTTGGAATGGTTTTGTAAATGGGTGCGGGGAAGATTCTGGAGGAACTGTGAAATGCTTGGTAGAAAAGGCCTAGATTGCTTTGAAGAGACTGTTGGTAGGAATATGGACACTAAAGTCACTTCTGATGAGGATATAGACAGAAATGATGATTGGAAGGAAGGTGAGTCTTACTTTAAAGTTGCAGAGAACTTGGCAGAATTGATCCCTGAATTTAGATGGAAGGCAGTATTTGAGAGTGATGAGCTTGGACATTTAGCTGAGGAGATTTCCAAACCAAAGTTGGAAAATGTGACCTGGCTTCTCTTTGCAGCTTATAGCAAAATACAGGAGGAAAGGGATGAGCTGAGACTTGGACTCCGGGGCACAAAGAAACTAGAAATTGATGGTTTGGGGAATTCTGGCTTCTGGAAAACAAGTTCCCAGAGATTAGGGGCCCACGTGAGAACTTAAGTGAACTTGGAACTAGGCAGCCATTTCCTTGTAAGTCAGGATTGGAAATGAAGTTATCCCAGAAGGACTTGTGGAAAGTCTTAGTGTTTGACAGCTTGGGGCCCTGTGAACTTCTTGCAAAACCAAGGAGCTATTTGTGAGATCTGTATAAATGAAACCACTGTCAGCCTGGACTAAAAAGGACAAGAAAAGGAAGAAATTGAAGGAGTAACAACTTCAAGGGCAAAACTGTGGAAGCTGAGGTTTGGACTTAAGACATCTTCTTGGGCTGAGAAAGGGATCCCACCCATGTGTGTGGAGGGGGTATGTTTATCCCAGGCCTTAGAGAGGGCAGGCTTTCTGCTACTTTGACCACCCCAGAATACTGAGAGGGTGGGGCACATTCCCTGGAGATTAGGGAGAGTTAGGCCTTCACCCCACTGTTCTGAAGGGGTTGGGTCTTTGTGCCAGAGATTAGAGAGAATGTTGCTGCCATCCCTCTGTGCCAAAGGGGTTGAGACTGTGCCCCAGAAATGGGGGAGATTGTGGCCTTCACCCCAGTGCTTTTGGAGGGTGAAGCCTAGAGTTCAGCTGCACCCAGATGCTTGATGATGGTGGAACCAAGAAGATGGCTGCCAGGCAAGCCCTTGGAAAGATTGGGCCCCCATGAGGCCTGGAGGAGAAGAAGCCATCATTCTACAGATGATGCTAGACTTTGAAATCTAAGGGAGTATGCCCTGCAGGTTTTTGGAACTGTTTATGACCAGTGACTGCTGTTTTCCTTCTAATTTCCCCCTATGGCAATGGAAAGTTTTATCATTTGACTGTCCCTCCTTTATATATTGGAAACAGAAAACTTGTTTTCTAAGTTTCACAGGTCTACAGCCAGAGGTGAATTCTGCCTCAAGACACACTGCATGCCTCCAACTGATTTTTATGAGATTTTGTACTTAGCATTGCTACTGAAATGATTGAAGGCTTTTTGAAATATTGTGACATAATGAACGTATTTTTCATATGGAAAGAACACATCTTGTTGGGATTCAGAGGGTAGAGTGTGATGGTCTGAATTTTGTGAATCCCAGAAAAGATTATGTTTTTTAACTAATCCATTTCTTTGGGTGTGGGGCAGTTTGACTACATTAAATTCAGTTAAGGAAACTGATGAGATCACTTGATTAGATATCTTTAGGGCTTTTAATTGGACTTTGTCGGTGAAGCAAGATCTATGTTGAGTCTCTACCTTCTTCCTGGTTCTTACATAAACTGAGTACACACACACACACACACACACACAGAGAGAGAGAGAGAGAGAGAGAGAGAGAGAGAGAGAGAGAGAGACAGACAGAAAGGAAGCTCTACCGTTTTGACCCTGTCATATGAGAGAGAGGACTCCAGGTTTGCTTACAGCTGCAGAAAGACAGAGAAGCCCTGAGAGGCTCAAGGAGATGAGGCCCAAGAAATGATGCCCGATGATTAACAGCTGAGCTTCAGGAGAAAGTAGAGAGACCAGCAAACCTATCATCTTGCCTCACTATGTGGCAGGACTCCAGAATCTGCTATCAACTGACCTTTGGTGAGAAAGCATCTCTGGTTATGCCTTGATTTGGACATTTTTGCAGCCTCTGAACTGTAAGCTTTTATCCCAATCCTGGTACCAAGATATTTTAGTCAGGGTTCTCTAGGGAAATAGAACCTATTGGAGATATCTGTAAATAGTATGAGATTTTATAAAAACTGTCTCATGCAACCATGGAAATGCACAAGTCCAAATTCCATAAGACAGGCTGCAAGCCAGAAACTCCGATGAAGGTCCTTGATGAGTTCCCTAGGGGATGCTGGCTGTCTGAAGTAGAGATGAGAATTCTCTTCCTGAACACTGATATCACTTCTTTTAAGGCCTTCAACTGATTGGATGCAACATCACTCAATCCTGAAAGCAATCTTCTTAGTTGATTGTAGATGTAATCAGCCATAGATCCAGTCAATTCACTGAAGATTAAAGTCCATGAACTGTCCTGGTGTTACAATTAGCCCAGTGCTTGCTTGACCAAACAACTGGGCACCACTATCTGGCCAAGTTGACACATTAGTCTAATCATCACATTATTAATAATCAATAGAATTTTTCATTCGTTCTGCACAGAGTTTTTGAACACCTTAAATATTCCAGAGTCTGTGCTGAGTTCCACAGATATAATATGAAATAAGATGCAGACAATTCCCTGAAACAGCCCATAGTCTGTTAGAGAAGAAAACACATAAAGCCAAATAAAGTGTATTATAAAAAGTGCTAAAATAGATGTGTGCCAAGATTGCATATGTGATAAAAAATAATGGAAGGGATATATGTGAAATGACTTTTCAGTACATAGAGTGTTAGATAAATGGTGGAGGTAGGGCTAGACTGAGGGAGGTGGGAGATCCCACCAACATATGGTCTCCTAATAGAGCTCAAGCTGCTACTGTCTACTCCTACTTTTGACCTGGCAAGCCTCACTCTTCTATGTCTAGGGCTCCACACTATATTACAGAGGTTTACATGTGCTATGGACCATTGAAAATGAGTGGAGACATTGGAAAATGAGCTGACCCCTTTGCAATAGATAGACTGGGAGGCTGACACCTAGCTGGACAATGCAATTATCTAGATATTGTCAGCAGGCCAACGTCATCAGACCACAATGAGAAGGTGAATCAATTAATCTGAATGTTGCACAGTGCTGTCTCAAACAGAGGGGACCATCTCAGAGATGTACTGGCAGCCATAGGATATTTGTTCCCCAAAAGCTTAGCATTCTCCCATTGCAGAATCCACTTTGGCATTAGGTTCCCCTAATTGTGGAAATTTCATCTTTGCCACCTTGACCTTTAAACGGAACAAAAAAGAATTGGCATCTTTGTACTCTTGCTCTGCTCTGAGGATGAGGGGTACAAGGAAGAAGAGTGGGAAGTTGGGTGAGTGAGGATTGGACTCAATTGTTTCCAAATATCATCCCACCCTATCAGGTATTGATAGTGGTACTATTACCACTAGAAGCCAGAATTTAGCAAAGCCATATTGCATCATCTTCTTTAGCAACCCATTCTGCCTCTAGTGTCCCAGCTTTAAAATAGAATGTGGTGCATTTCAGACTCACAAAAACCCAGCCTCCTTTATATAGCAAATTGAAAGAAGTGAAATGATTTGTTCAAAATCTCATGGCGGAGGCAAGACTGCATCTCACTTTCAAGTCCATGCTCCCTTCCAGAACAATTACTTTCCATTGTTTTTTTTTTTTCAGACTAACATTTCATTGTTTTTATTTTTATTATTATTATTATTTTTTAAAGATTTTATTTATTTATTCATTTATCCCCCCCTTGCTGCTTGTGCTCGCTGGGTCAGCTAACCACGCCATGCGGGCGGGCTTGCCTTCACCAGGAGGCCCCCAGAACCGAACCCAGGGCCTCCCATATGGTAAACGGGAGCCCTACTGATTGAGCCACAGCCGCTTCCCATAACATTTCATTGTTGCCATTGCTTTGATGGCTGCACAATCCTTAAAGTCAGACGGGGGAAGCAGATGTGGCTCAAGCAATTGAGCTCCCACCTACCACATAGGAGGTCCCGGGTTTGGTTCCTAGTGCCTCCTGGAGAAGACGAGCAAAACAGCGAGCTGGTGCGATGGGCAGGCATGGCAAGCTGATGCAACAAGATGATGCAACAAAGAGACACAAAGATGAAAGACAATGAGAGACACAATAAACCAGGGAGCTGAGGTGGTTCAATCGACTGAGCGACAGTCTCCCACATGGGAGGTCCTGAAGACGAGCAGAGCATACAACAAATGGACACAAAGAGCAGACAGTGAGTGCAAACAACAGGAGCAGGGGGGGTGGGAAATAAATAAATCTTTTTAAAAAGTCAGACTGTTTTCCCAGCCCTACTATTTGGTAGCTAGTGAGTTGAGCAAGTCATTTTATTCTCTGAGCCTCTCATTCTCATCTGTAAGACAGAGAGCCTCCTATGAGGGAAATGATTATAACACCCTTTAAAATCATTTTAGGATTATATGATTTTATCCATGTAAAGATTTTAGTGCAGTGGCTTGCATATCATAATTGCTTAGTAAATATTTATTTTAGTATTTTAAAAATAGTACTTTTCCAAAAGTCCTCATAAATATCTGGCTCTCTGGATACAAAACTTTGGCAAAAATCAACTAAAGTATTCTATGAGAAGCAATTGGCTATTTGGAATTTACAATAAAGAGTACTGTGTATTTTATTTTGATATGTAAATGGTATGCGCCTCATCCTGTATATCAGTAAAATATAAAATAAACTTATGCACATATACATATACACACATTTTCCCCAGAAAGCTGGTTGATAAATATTTACCAGCACACCACTACCCTCAAGACACGTTGACTTTCTCATCATCACCTCTCTGCCTCCTGCTCAGATCATTAATACTCTTGGGTCCAGACACCAGCTGATACAGATGCCAAGCCCCACGGTAATTCTCAGGATGTGTTTTCCCAGGGTGACCTTCTGTGAGCCATGAGTCACTGAGACCTGGCTTTTATGATCTGCCCTGAGCAAAGGGGAATTATGCTCCATCAGCTTGAACAAAACTGTTTCTTGGGCTTCAGTTTGTAAATAAGGGATTAAGAGAGGCTGAAATTCACTGCCATTCCTATAAGCTTAGTGCTCTGGATTGTGGGCGTCATCCCTTTGAAGAACTTGGGTCTTTATGGAATGAGTATCGTAACAGGTCAGTCTCAAGCCAGTGTCTCCGTGCTTTATCATTTTCATTCATCATCTCTAAGGCAGAGACCATCCCTTGTGCTGAGCTGTCCAGGTTTTCCTTCTCTGGGCTGTGGATGTCCCCTGCTGGAAACCAGAGCTTACTGCAGTTAAGGGAATTAGAGCAAATGAGGAAGCAGTGCATGCATGAGTGTGTTTGCGCGAGAATGCTCTCACTAGCTCGCTGCTGTGTGCGTCTCAACAGGAAACCACTCAGAAGATTCACTTTCTTGTCCTAGTTTTACCAGCCTGCCCTCATTTACTGACTTCATCTCCCAAACTAATGGTAATCTCTGTTTATCAAGTATTTAGCTTTGTGTCCACATGAAGCTCTCAGTAAATATTTATTGAAAAAATAATGAATATGTATGCCTACTCCTTGTCAAGCCCATTGCTTGTATTATCTCATTTAATCCTCAGAACAACGAACTCAGGAATAGTTATTATATTACTACCTCATTTTCAGATGGAGGGCTCAGCCTAAGCATTGCTTAAGGTTACAGGGCTTGGAAGAGGCAGTTTTGGGAATAGACATCTGAACTCCAAATTGCTGGCAATTTCCTCTCTGGCCAGAAGCAAAACTCCATTGTATAAAACTTGCAAATTTGTGTCTATAGGATGGAATTCAGCACCAAATTCATGTTGCCCTTTGGGGACATACTTTTTGGATTAGAAGCTACTAACTTCCATGAGAGTATATCAATTGGTGGACAAAAAAGCGCCTTTCTCTCTTCTCTCTTGTGAGCCAAAGCATGGTTGCCTGAAGAGGCAACAGCCAATTCAGACAGCCAGTCGGGAGTTTTCACCCTGTGACAAGCCTAAAGGCATTTCTGAAGCTGCCAGCACAGAGTCCTGTCGAATCTACTAAGGAACCAGATGCAGCAGATAAAATATCTTCCACAGCTTGGCATCTGGAGCCTGTGTTTGCCAGCTGAAAGAAAAGGCTGGGTGGCACAGTGCTGGGGGTGGGGAGGATGGCGGAGGGATAACAGCAGAAAAAACCCACACACATTTCAGATTAAAGTAGAAAAAAAGCAGTCCTACAGTGCATTTCACAATTCTGGAAGGCTTGGATTGAATGCAGTGGATTACGTATAGGTTATTATTATATGAAGGGTCGATTATATGTAGGTCAAGTATATGCTGTGATTTTGACCACTACTGTTTGAATGAAAATGTGCCATTATTTTGCATTTCTACAATGTAGTCGTCTTTATGCAATTAACTCACATCAAGGCATACATCAAGGCAATTTCTCTCTCTCTCTCTCTCTCCCTCTCTCTCTCTATCTATCTATCTATCTGGCATGGGTATTCTAGTTCTGACCCAAATAGATAATACCAATTAATGCATTATTTTCCACTGTCAGGCAATGAGTGACTACGTGTGTTGTGCCGTGTGCTCTGCCTTTGTTTCTCAAAAATATCTTCTCCATTCTGATTCTCCAAATGGTATTCATTCAATTCTATTCAATGCAATTTATCATGTATTTGCTGAATATCTACTATATGCCAGACATTGCTAGGTCCAAAGAATATTAAGATGAAAAGACCAAATTTTTGTTTTAAAGGAGCTTGCAGCCTAGAGGATCAAGGGAGATATTGCTTTTAGGATCAATACAGGGTTTAGGGTAGAGAGGTGGGGAAAGCACAGCAGTAGCTGAGATTAAGGGGGTGTCAGGGTCTCTGTGGTTAGAGCTCTAACTTTCCAATACAAAGACAAACCCAACATATATACATAAACACATATGTACATATATGGGGTCCTTCTTTGCTTCCTTGATTTTTTTTAAAAAAGGAATTTTTTTCTAAAAGTGATTTTATAACTATGTCAGCAATTTTCTTCAAAGGGATGTGATGCTGCATTTTTTGTTTTAATATATTTTTATATAGATATATCAAAATGAGAAAAATGCTAGAAGAAAGGTTGTCCAGAACCCCATATTATTTTCAAATCAATGTTTCGATTTCCCCATGTCACTTTATAGTACTTGATTTGCACATTTTCACAGTATCATAGATATAATAGAATATTCTAATTTTTTTATTAATTTAATGCCATTCATGCTTTTCTGCAGTCTCTACTGAAGTCTCTTTCTTTTCTTGGCTCTTATCCTTCTCCACTTCACGTCATCACCCCTCAAACCCAGAAAACCAAAGACTACCTAGAATATACGTCTTTCTATACCTTTATCCATATTCAAGCAAGGAATTCTAAGCAAACAGATAGCAATTGATCTTTGTTCTAAAATAAAAGTCACACCATGTACTCCTCTCTTAATCATGTATTTCTCACTTAATAAAACCTTTATCAACCATTCCACTATTTATGATCATTTGCATTTTTCTGGTATTTTTTTTTTCACTACAATTAATGCTGCATATATCTATACATATATCCTTATGTAATTTTATTCTGTGGAATAGATTTTCAGGAGTAGGATTACTGGGTCAAAGTGTGTGTATACATTTTATTATAATAACTATTGCTAAATTGCTTTCTACTAAATGTGTAACATTTCAAATTTCTTTCATAATAGAGTGATATCTTCCCTGCATCTCCACCAGCACTAGTTACTATAAATCTTTTTAAATCTTGTCAATTTAATGTGTGAAAAGCTGTATCCTATTATTCATATAATTTACATTTTTCTAACGACTACTGAAGGTGAAGATTTTTCATAGGTTCATTGGCCTTTCAGATTTGTTTTTGTATGATTTTACTTATTCAGATGTTGTTGTATGAAGAAAAACACAGTTTTCTCATTAAGCTCATTGCATTCTTCTTACCCAATTTTTGATGGGAGAATAAATTGTTGAGTTCCATGTCATGAAATAAATTATAAGAGGGCCATTGTGACTGGCAATGCCACAGAAATGTTTGTGTTGGAAAGGACCTTTGAAATGGCATCACCTACTTACTCAACCAGCTCAATAGAAAATATTTATTGATTTATGTGGCTGACAATTTTCTCTGCACTGGAGACTCAGAGAGAATAAAGAATGAGAGGATATAAAGGGGTGTTTCTCAGTCATAAAAAGGCTTCATTGTATCTAGGGGTCACATACATGAAAATTATAATAGAATATGATGACTTCTATAAGATCCCAGATATAAAGGATTTGGGAAAAAAGAGAAGGTAGAAATTATTCTTTCCTGGAGGGAACAGGAAACATTTCAAAAGAAATTTATCTGAATCATAAAGGATAAGAAAAAATATTTCACCCTACTAGGAAGTGGAGGGGTGGGGGATAGTTTATTCCAATAGAAGCAAAGTTATGAATGTGCTCATGAAGTGGCAGGAAATGCAGCATGATTTGAGTGTGTGGTTCCTAGGGTCAAACCCAAAGTGTCTTTAAGGTAGAGGAGCATAGTCTACTAGAGCCAAGCCTGGACCTTCAATAGAAGTCCTGTTGTCCACAACCAATGTCCAGGGAAATTACTTGCAGTTTCCTGTGTACTGATTATAACATACACCTAAGCTTCACACTTCTGAATCTCAAAAATCCCCATGTGGATTTCACTAGACTGACCCAGAATTGACATTTCTCTTAAAGTCGCTCTCTAACAAATGACTAACATCATTCTTGGCATGTATCTAAAATTTACATCCTGTCTCTTTTCCTGACTTGTTGATCTTCAAATCCAGCTTTGGTTGAGGCTCTGTCTTTAAAGACCTGAGATTGACAACTCATTCCATTTCTGTCTCATTTCATGGCCCAGACAGGAGTCACAAAATCAAGGGAGTGGTGATATGAGCCTATATCCAGTTGTAGCAGGCCTTGAAGACCATCCTAAGGTGTCTGCACTTGATCATAAATTGAACAAATACTTATGAAGCATCTGCTCTATGCCAGGCACTCTTCTAGGTGCTGGGCATACAGTGATGAATGCGAAGACCAATTCCCTATGCCATGAAAAGATACTTTAGTGGTAAGCCTTAGGAAGGACCTATAGAAAAAGTGGTTTCATGAAACATTATTAAGCAGAAGAGACTGTATTCTAGGATGACTGAGTAATTTCACAGGTGAGAAACACAAGCCCCAGAAGTATGAAGTACCTTCTCTAAAGGCTAAATAAATAAATAAAATAATAAACAAAAAACAACAAGCTTCAATCCTTCGTAATTTCCAGTGCCTTCATATTTAGGCTTCTTTGGACCTAACTACAAGATTCTTCTTCTGAACTTATTGAAGGCTAAATAAGATTATCTTCCATACATCAAAACTAATTCACTTTTGAGTTTTATATTCTTAAGGCACATTACATGAGAAAACTGGTCAATAAATTAGTAGTATTAAAGTGAGACATTTCATAAAGATAAAAAGATAAATTCTTTAAGAGGACATAACAGTCCCACGTCCATATACATCTAGTAACAGAACTTCAAAACATGAAGCAAAACTTATAAAACTGAAAGGTGATACAGACAAATCTACAATTATAGTTAGAGATTTCAATACTCCTCTCTCAATAATTTATAGAACAAGAAGATAAAAAATTAGTAAGGACATATGAGACTTAAACAATACCATCAAGCAACTTGACCTAACTGACATTTATAGAACACTTCAAACAACAGCAGAATCACATTCTTTTCAAATGCACTCAGAATATTTGACCAGATAGGCCTTATGCTGGTCAATAAAACAAGTCACAATAAACTGAAGAGGACTGAAATTATATAAAGCGTTTTTTTGTTTTTTGTTTTTTTTTGTTTTTTACCACAATAGCAGAAAAATATTTGAAAGCTCCCAATATAAAAAATTAGACAAACACTTTTGAGTAACACAAAGAAAAAAGCACAAGGGAAATTAGAAAATAGTTTGAATTGAATGGAAATGAAAACATGACATATTAAAATTTGTGGGATGCAACTAAAGCAGTGCTTATATTAGGAAAAAATATATCAAAACAATTGTGTATTCTTTCACCTTAAAGTAGAAAAATGAAGAGAAAATTAAATTGAAAGTAAATAGAAAGGAAATGAAGATATGAGCAAAATCATTGAAAATAAAAGCAGAAAAAAGTAATAGAAAAATCAATAAAATCAAAACATATTTGTATGACAGGTCAGTAAAATGGATAAAACCCTAACCAGACTAATTAGGTAAAAAAAGAAATACAGACTATAAATAATTAGTAATACCAGAAATGAAAGATAGAACATGTCTACAGAACCTGCAGATATTTAAAAGAAAGGAAATATTAAGAACAACTTTTACTAACAAATTTGACAATTTAGATGAAATGGATAAATTATCTGAAAGACACAAACTACAAATGATTACTCAAGAAGAGCTAGGTAGCCTGACTAGCCCTATATCTATTAAAGACACTAAAGTTGTAGTTAATAACCTCCTCATAAAGAAAACTCCTGTCACAGATTGTGTCATATGTAGATTTTACCAATTATTTAAAAAAGAAATAATAGCAATATTTTGCAATCTCTTCCAAAAAATTGAAGAGTATGAAATTTTCCCAGCTCATGTTATGAGGCAAGCATTACCCAGAACACAAACCAAACAAATTATAACAAAAAAATAAATGACAGACCAATATTGCCCATAAAAACATATGCAAATTTCCTTTATAAAATTTATTAACTCTCATCCAGAAAAATACAAGAGGATAATACTTCATAGCCACATGGATTTTATTCCAGGAATACAAAGTGCTTTAACCATGAAAATCAGTAAATATAATTCACCATATTAATGGAGTACTGAGGAAAAAACATATGATCTTTCAATATGTGCAGAAAAATCATTTGATAAAATTCAAAACCCATGTACAACAACTTCCAGCAAACTAACGACAGAAGGGAATCTTTTTCAACCTAACTAGGGATATCCATGAAAAGCCTACTGCTAACATCACACTTTATTGTGAAAGACTAAATTGTTTTCCTCTAATTACAGGAACAAAATGAGGATGCCCACTCTTGCCACTCCTATTCAACACAATACTGGAAGTGCTAGTAAGCACAGAAGGCCAGGAAAAATAAATAAATAAATAAAAACCATTCAGATTCAAAAACAAGAAGTGAAATTATCTTTCTTTGTAGACAACCTGATTGTCTAAGTAGAGAATCTAAGGTTACCTACAAATATGCTACTAAAACTAAGGAGTGTGTTTAGCAAGGCTAACTGATACAAGGTCAATATACAAAAATCAATAGTATTCTTATATACTAGATATGAATAATAGACATTGAAATAAAAAGCAATGCAATTTCAATAGCTCAATAATATGAAATGCTTAGAAATACATGTAAATTATTTCTATTTATATGTGTATAAAGTCTTGTACATTGTAAATATTGAAACCTTGCTGAAAGAAATTAAACAAAATCTAAAAAAATATAATGTCCATGTTTTTCTTGATGTTTTTTCGATATTAATTTTCCCAAAATTGATCTGGATTCAATGCAATCTCAATCAAATTCTGGCAGTTTTTTGGTAGAAATTTACACTCTGATTCAAAAATTTATTTGCACATTCAAGGATCTATAATATCCAAGACAATTTTGAAACAACAAAATAAAAAAAACAAGTTGGAGGACACTAATTAAGAGAGGTGTAATCGAGATATAGAACAACAGATGAGAATAGAGTCCAGAAATTGTCAACTGACTGGACAAAGGTGCCAAGGTAATTTGATGGGTAAATGTTGGCCTTTTCCATGAACAGCGCTGGAACAACTGGATATCCATATAAATAAAATGAACCTTGACCCTTACTTCACACTATATATAAATTTAACTCTAACTCTATTTTAAACCTAAATGAAAGGTATAAAACTAAAATCACATCTGTTTTAGTTTCCTGGCTGCTAAAACAATTAATATGCAATGGGTTGGCTTAAGCAATGGGGAAGTATTGACTCATGGTTTTGAGGCTAGGCGAAGCCCCAAATTAAGGTGTCATCAAGGCATTGTTTTCTTCCAGAAGACTGGAATTCTGGGACTGAGTGCCAGTGATTCTTGGTCCTTGGCTCCTCTCTCACATGGCAATGCATATGGTCTTCCTGGTCTCTTCCTTCTCTTCTGGGTTCCTTTGGCTTTCAGCTTCTGGCTGCTTCCTCTAGCTTTTTTTTTTTTTCTCTCTGAGACTTTCCCTATAAGACTTTTAGCAATAGTATTAAGACACATCTTGGGCCATACATTATTTGAAATAACCTCATCAAAAGGTCCTATTTACAAGGGTTCATAGTCACAGGAATGGATTAAGTTTAAGAACATGTTTTTCTGGGGTACATGGATCCAAGTCACCACAGCAACTTTCTTCATCATAGCCAAAACTGGTAACAGTGCAAATATCTATTTGCTTATGAATGGACATCTGTAAATTGAATACTATTTAATAATGAAAAGAGATTAAGTTGCTATACATGCAATGACATAGACATATTTCAAAAGTACTTTGCTAAATTAAATAAACTAGATTACAAAGTTCTATATACCTTTTTATTCCATTTATATAAAATTCTAGAAAAGGCAAAACTATAGAGACAGCTGTTTTTATGAGCTGTGATTGTCAGGGACCAGTGGTTGGTAAAAGAGATTGTCTGCAAAGGGACAAAAGAGAACTTTGGGTGGGGGAAGTGATTGGAAATGTTCCATATCATGACTGTGGTGGTAGCTATATGATAATAAACTTTCTTCTTAAATCATTAAATTGTACAATTAAAAGGGTTGAATTTATGTGTATAAAGTATACCTCAATAAAGCTGATTAAATAAATTTACATTGGGTAATATTATTACTCCAATTTGGGCATATTGGTAATGTTTTATGTGGATTGTTAGATGGTCTAACTCATTTAACCTTCAACAATCCTTTGAGATTGGTATTATCTAGTGGCACATATTAGAGGGGTGTAAGACTAAAGCTTATAGAGGTTTCATTGTAATCTGGAATAGAAACCCAGGCAGTGAATTCCAGAGCCCATACCCTTAGCGACTAAGTTATATATGTCACTTTAACCCCTGTGTATTCAAAAAACATAAGCAGATGGGCTAGGTAGTGGGCAGTAATCATAAACACTCACAGGGAACTAGGGAAGCTTAGGGATGCAGCTCAGTAGCTGTAAGGACCCTTATAGACACTAAATTATTTGGTCATGGTATGTATTTAATTATAATTTCTAAATGTTCTAGGAATGAATGTGTGAAAATCTCCTATTTTTTGTTTCCTCCAGCTGATGGCCACATTTCAGGCAGCATGCTGTTTAACTGAAAGAAGTCATCATAAACTACACCAGAGAGGATGTTTATCAGAGTCTGATTGTGTTTGACTTGATGGCCAATTCTGATAGTTTCGTGGAGACTACCTGGAGTGAAGTGTTCAAAAAGGATTTCAATCCTTCATTTGGATTCAATAAGTGATAGCATTATAATCAAAGAGCTATGCCTACTGTCGGGGTGTGTTAGCATGCTCACCTTATATTTGCTATCCTTGCCTGAAACAATGTCATGGAATCCAGCAGACATAAGCAGACTCCCATTTTTCATGAAGTAATGCTACATGTTGTCAACTTTTGACCTATGCTGACCATTCAGCTTGGCTGCTATATGTGGAGTGGCCTTCTAAGTTTTTCTTGCACTTTCTGCAATTGTTAAATCCAAATGCTACTATAGACCTCCTGAACTTAATACTTGATTAATTATTTTACAATATGTAACATAAATGAAAGCATCTTCTTGTTTAATTCTCACAAAAATAACAAGCTAGAAAACCAAGTTCCACAGATGTGTTTTCACTTGCTAAGTCAAAGACAAACCCAAATGTAAAATTCAATTCTTCTTTGCCTGAGTCATATGCATTTCAATACTAGAGACAAACATTTTCAATTTATAAGTCAGAATCAGAGTCACATTAGAGTCAGGTGATTTCCTCAGAAATAGAAAGCAACTTAGTTGCTTATCAATGTAGTTTGATTTAGGATCTTTTTTTTTTTTTTTTTTTTTTTTTTTCGCATGGCTAGGGATCCTTCCTTGAGGATTTCCTCTACCACATGATATTGTACACTATTTTGTAACTATGAATTTTCTTGTTTCTTCTTTACTTGATCAAAAGCAATCTGAAAACATTCCTTAATCTCTACATCCTAAAGCCTAATTCAAGGTCTGGCATATTGTAGGCACCCACATTTATTAAACGAATGATTGAAAAGTGTATATTATCACCAGTCTTTTAAAAGTTTATAGCATTTGGCAAGACAATATCTGGAACTTTTAAGAAAATGTAATGATATACTTTCATTGATTTAAGTATAAACTATCATTTATTAATATCAGCCAGGAGCCTGATATTTTCATACATAGTATTTTGACTTGACCACTCACAATGAGTCTGTGAAATATATACTATTTTTACCTTGTTTATAGATGAAGTAATTTCAGCTCAAAGAGAGCAACCTATATATTCCATATCCAAGTAGGATCGAAATCTTCACCTTCAAAACCCAGTGCTTTTCCCAGAATAATCTTAGTTAAATTGGGGAAATACTTACACATTTTAAGAATTGTCTGGAGTACTTCCTAAGATGATGATGAACAGGATTCTGCATCATTCCTCAGAGATGAGTGTTTCAAATTATGTTATCTAAGAATATATTTGTGAAGCATTTATCTTTCATTTTAAAATTAAAACCTTCTATGTATCTTAGAATATAAGGTAAAACCTATTTAGCAATGTTTTGTCACATGATGCTTTCCTCTCCTGAGCACTGAGCAGGTCCAACCAGGTTGTATTTCAAACTTACAACAATTTTCTACTTATAGCTTAGCCTCCCTCCCCGTTTTGTCCTTTGGATAACCTCATAATGACTTTTACCGTATTTATGCAAGACCTATCCAAAAAGCCCATTGGAACTCTCAAGTAGAGAAAAAACAGAAAAGAAAAAAAAGAGAAAAGAAGAAAAACGATGGTCTGGGGTAGCATTTAATTATCAGCAGCTTTTCACACTGTCAGGTCATAGAAACATAGAATGTCAAAAGGGTCCTAGTGTTCCCGTAATCTAGTCACAAGATATTTACAGATGTGTTAACTTTGTGTATGCAAAAGAACACAGGGTTTTTAGTCAGTCAGTCTGGGATGAAATCCTGACTTTGCTACTTTCAGCTTTATGAGCATTGGTATGTTACTTAGCCTTGTTTCCCTAATTATAAAATGGGAATATTAATATCTAACACATAGAATTATTTTGAGGAGCAAATGTTCAGCACTTAGCACATGCCTGGCACACAGAAAGGACTTGTAAACGTTAGCTCCTCTGTTGTCATTATTGTTGTAATATGATGATGTTTCAATGTACAGTTTAATATAATGTGTGGGTATTGCTTGGCATGATTATATATTGATAATATTGTTACTTTTTAGCTACTCAAGAAATTGTCTGGATTTTAATAGAGGTGGTAAGAATTTAATTTATCCACAACTTCCATAATAAATTTTTCATTTTGGTTCTTAAAACTGGATTATAACAGTGATACCTGGCAATTCCAAAATAGCCTTTCCTACCTAAATATGCATTTTCCCAGTGGAAGCTTCCCAATTATCCTTTTTTTTTTTTAATTTCTTTCCCAATTGTCTTTTTTATTTGTCATCTTATTTATTTTATTTTATTAAATCTATTGATTGATTGAGGTCTCTTTGCCTCAATTTCTCTAATATTTCTGAACTCCCCCATCTTTACACTCCAACCCAGGGAAAATGGAATGACATCTATGATAGATAAATTTGTGAAGAGTAAACAAAATATGCTCAGTTCATTTCCTCCCTTTTTCCTCTTGAGGCAAGTTTCTCCCAGGAATACACATTCTCCCTGCTCTTAGGTACCATGTTTTTGGGGTCCTGCTCTATGTGAGGGGGCCTGCAGATGTTCTGCAATGCCTGTAGCTAAGAATGTGAACTTGTGTAATCTGAATCACTATTAGTTGTTTACTGCCCCACAAAAGACTACATCCTATAGACAATGCTCATCCCCCAAAAAAACAGAGAGTATCTATAATTATAAGCAAGACAATTCCATCCATCTGCCTTATGGGATCTAAGCCCCTCTCAATCAGAAGCAACATCATCATCCCCAAATCCTCAAGATTGAGGAATGAACAAACATAAGGGGGGAATGCAACTATGGATCAAAGCAGACATTATTATTTTAATAATAGAAGAACTTATAATATTGATATAAAGACAATGGTCATCAGAGGTTCTGAGAGGAGGGAAAGGAAAAATAGGAGTATCATGGGGCATTTTTGGGGCACTGGAATTGTTCTGCATGATATTGAAATGATGGATACAGGCCATTATATATTTTTTCAAAACCTTTAAAATTGTGCATTGCAAAACGTAGCCATAATATAAACTATAGACCATGGTTAGTAGCAATGCTTCAATATGTGTTCATCAATTGTAACAAACATACCACACTAAGAAAGTTGTTGTTAATGGGGGAAAGTGTGGGAAGAGAAGGGGATGGGGTATATGGGAATCCCCTATATTTTGAATGTAATATTTATGTAATCTAAAGCTTCTTTAAAAATAAAGGGAAAAATTGTAAAACAAAACAAAACAAAAAGACTACATTGTATATCCTAAAAAATGATGGAGGTCAATAAATTTTCTCCCTATCTGCTGACTCATTATTTAAGAACTTGGGCTACAAAAAAGGGTACTGTTTTGGAGACTCCTCCAAAGACACATGGATTAAGTCAGGGATCACGAAATCTTTGATTTGGACTATTTTCATTTGTTCTTATAGCATTTTAGCTCTTGTGTGCACTACATTTGGACATTGGAGGGATGAATGGTTTTATACTATTTAACATGTTTGTCAGCTAGGTCAGTAAGCCATTCTGAAATATTTTGGCCTTCAGATTATAAATGCTGACCTTCATCTGGAACCAAGCCAAGGCTAGTCTGGTGTTGTGTGGCTTGCTTACTTTTATATTATTACTGAGGCTCTACATTGCAGTACCTGCTAATTATGCTTGTGAATATTAGAGATACAGATTGCAGCTTTATCCTTTGAAATATGGTAGATTTTATTAATTGAAACGTAAAAAATGGGGACTACCACCAAGTTAGAGATACAAGTTCTACCTGTACGGAGAAAGACGGAAAAATAAATCACAATCCAAAAACCAACCCATTAAAGACACGTACTTGTGACGCTTAGTCTTGGGAAACAGACTGACTCAGAAACAGTGTAAGAACCTAAAGCAGCAGATAACATAATAGGAGGATACTTTATAGGTAAAGAGAAAATGGGGATCCAGAAACCGTTTTAGTTCTGTAAATGGCAGGGGATAAAGTTAAAGTACTAAGAAATTAAAGGGCAGAGGGATCTATTGACAAAGGGAGTTGCGGTTTCAGAGGAGAAACTAGACCTATATGAATGGAGGGATAAAGCATCAAATAAACACAAATCTGCCTGGTTTAAAAGATAAAATTTGAAAAGTGTAAGATGTGGACTGAGCATGGCTCTTTTGTTCTTCCCAAATTTAACAATCAGATGTCATGTTAGCTCCTTTTGGATAGATTGAATAAAAGGGCAGAGAGAGACCAGCGATGTAATAATAACTGGGCTTTTTTCACCTAAAAGAAAATATGAGAAATGGGGAAAAAGAATTTCCTCCTAATACCTGTCAGTGGAACATATATGATAAGATTAATAAAATAAACATATACAACTGAAATCCAGGAAAGAAGGAAAGAACAAACTTACTAACCATTAGTGTTGATATAATTTACTTGTATAATAGTTGTTATTATTTAGCTCTGATTAATTTAGCAAATATTTCCATAGAACCCACTACATATGAGGCACTATGCTAAGTACTATAGATTAACTGATTTAAAAGATGTGGTCCCAACCTTTAGGGGCTTACAGTAAAATGATGAAGAAATACATTTAATGAATAATTTAAGTATAATGTGTAAGTGGTAACAGAGGTATTCATGAGGGGCTTCAAGAACAAAGAGGAGAGGCATATAACACAATCTGGAAATGATGAAGCTTCATGGTTGGCATGGAATTTTCTAACAGCCATGAAGAAGAAAGAACCATGATGAGTTTTATAACTTTCAATATCAAAAAGGTAAAATATAACAATTCTGGGAAACGGATGTGGCTCAAGAGGTTCGGCATCCGTCTACCATATGGAGAGACCGGGGTTCGATACCCGGTACCTCCCGGTTAAAAAAATAAATAAATAAAAAATAAATATATATATATATATATAACAATTCTTCAGGGAGACAAATTTGCCTTTTCCTCCTGGCATTAAACTGAAAAAAAATTCTTTACATAGGATTTTATAGGAAACATTGAATAATTGGTAATATTGTCAACACCAATTTTTCATCCTTTGTAGAAGTAGATATCATACGCTTGTCTCTTTTCCTGGCTTTTGGTGACAGTAAAGAGCTTATTTTACTAGAATATTCATCAGCAAACTTACTGCATATCATTATCACGTGGGGATCTGTTTTAAAATACAGATTCTTGGGCATTATCTAAAAAAGGTCCATGTCCAAAATCATAACTTCTAATAGCTCACATTCTGAATCATGACTCTTTCTCCTCTAGCTTTCTTACTCTTGTATTCCCCCTACAGATGCCTTTAGACCTTATAGTAACCTCCAGTCCATTAACCTTTCTATTTTCTCCCAGTCTATTAATTCTCTCCTTGGCTTTCTGTCTTTTCATGGGGGATTATTTAAGCTATCTTCTTACTAGAATCCTCAACCCCTCAAGCTTCTGTAACATTATACATCTTCAGCCACCATTTGAGAAAACACTGATCCTCTGTTATTTTTTAAGTTCATGGACATATGGATGTAGGAAAGAAGAACTTTAGTACCTCAAGAAGTTATCTCCAAATTATGAAAGAGAATATGATGGTGATACAGAGCAAAGCAATTGTGTATGAAATCTGCTTGCTGTTTGTGTAAGATATTGGACTAAAAGATATACATTTAAAATATGCAAGTATAGTAAATTGTGAGATGACAGTAGGATACATTAGTAAGGTTATAGTCCTCGATTTCAAGGAACTTATAGGCTAGTTGAGGTGATAAAACAGGTAACAGTATCTAGATTTATTGTGTCTACTATGTGCCAGTTACTTTACATATGTAATCACTAGGCTTTTCAATATCGCTGTGTATCAGGTAGCTTTTAATACATTATCAAGCGACTCCAAAACCCAGCGATTTAAAATAGTGTTTCTCAAAATGTGATACCTGAACCGGCAGCATCAGCATTACCTGAGAACTTGTTAGAAATGCAAATTTGGGGATCACACCCAAACCTATGAATCAGAACTTCTGAGAGTAGGGCCCAACAATCTGTGTTTTAAGAAGCCCTCAAAGTGATTCTGACGCAAGCTAAAGTTTGAGATTAACTATCTTAAAACAGCAACCATTTTTTAAGCTTATGATTCAATTCAGTGCGTTAGTAACTTATGATTCAATTCAGTGTGTTGGTCTCAGTGGATGATTTTTCTGGTCTCAGATGTGTGTATTTGTTGGTAAGTCAGTTGGGAATTGGCTGATCTACAATATCCTCAGCTGGGACAGCTCATCTTTGTTCCAAGTAGCCTTGTATTCTCCAGGAACTTAGACTTGGATTGTTCACATGACTGTTGATCAGGGTCCCAAAAGAGAAAGTGGAAATATGCAAGGTTTTTACTCAGAATGGGCACACTATCATGTGCATCACTACCTATTTGCTAAAGCAATTCCCAAGACCAGCAGACATTCAAGGTTCACTTGATGATGAATAAGCTAGAAAATCACATTGCAAAGTTCAAATATAGGGAAGAATTGAGAATATGGGCCACTTTTTGTCAGCAGTCTATAACAACTGCATGGCAGACACTATTTCACTATTTTACGTATTTAGAAATTGAAACTCAACAAATTAAAATTTTTACAAGGTCATCTATCTAGTAAGTAGCAGATGCTGGATTTAAACCTAATCCTATCTAATTCCTATTAATCAGATCATGTACAAATAAGCTATAATATATCATAGGATGCTGTGGTGGCTAGGAGCTAAGTACCAAGAAAAATGTATTCTTGAATTTATTCCATTCTTGTGGGTGTGAACCCATTGTAAATAGAACCTTTTTTTTTTTTCATTTAAAAATTTTATTTTTACATCAGTGTTACAAGATGCTCTGTTAACTCAAGTTAATAACTACAATAACAATAAATCTGCTTTGGTCAGTGGTTATACTCTCCCTTCCCTTTTTTTTTTTTTTTTTTTTTTTCATTACTCAATCTTTGGGACTCTGCTTTTACTGCTTCAGGCTGAGAAAAGAAGTATTATGGGGCAGCTGAATATACTCCTTGCTTTTGGGGTAGGGCTGGTCCATCATCATCATTGTGTTTAAAACAGGCCTGAAGAATCCCTGTAATTTTTGTGTAACATTTATGTAATCTAAGCATCTTTTTAAATATATATATAAGGTCCACTGAGGATAGGGTCCACTGAGGGGCTGTTGATTTCATGAGGCTATGTGACTGACTTGCCTATGGTGTCTGGACATCCCTAGGGCCCTCAGGAGTACTTTTGTTTGATGGTTTGTTAACTGTGGCAGTTTGTGAAGTCTGCATAAGCATAACAGCCCAGAATGACCTCCCTACTCACTTTGAAATCTCTTAGCCATAAAACTCTATTTTATTTAATATTTCCCCCTTTTCATCAAGGTGTTTCTCCAAATGCATTGCTGAGCTGATTAATGCTTGGTAATAATCCCTTGGTGTCAGGGAGGCTTATCCTGGGAGTCATGTCCCACATCAGGGGGAAGGTAGTGAGTTAATTTGCAGAGTTTGGGTTAGAGAGAGGGCACATTTGAGTAACTAGGAGGTTTTCAGGAGGTAACTCTTAGACATTTGTTAAACTTAGGCTTAGTTTCAGGTATTACAAGAATAAGGTTCATAAGTGCAAGCCTTAATTGCCTGTTTTCTTTTATTAGGCAAGGCTTAAATATTCTGGAGCCTTGTGCCATCGTATTTGAGAAAGTAGCAGGACTTTCCCAGGTGGAAAGTATAATATTTTGTTAGCTACTGTGTGGGCCTCTCTCTATCCAGAAAACATACCTATGGTAACAAGATACATTTATATCCCATAGAAATAACTAGCTTTATAACTTTCAAGATGTTCAAAAATCCCTGTCTGTTGTGACAACTAACCATATCCCACCTTTATCTTCTTGCCAGAGTTATGTTAATTGACAAGAAGAGCATAAATAATATACTTGCCTTGCTTCTCATGTAAAGTTCTTCCTCGGGCACTTTCTTTCTTTCTTTTTTTTTTTTCTGAAGAAAAGGCTTTGTCCTATAGGAGGCTGCATGTACTTTCAGAGAATCCTCAGAGCAAAACGGTATAGCTGACAAGGAAATTTGGTTGTTTCTGTGACATATAATATTTTTCAAAGAATTCTTTTTCAAAGAATAAAATATGCAACATTCCCATAACTCTCCCATTTTTGACACTTAACTTTGCTGTGATACTTTTGTTAAAATTGATGTATGACTGTTAAAATATTGCTGTTAACTACAGACCATATTTTGCTTCTGATGTACATTTTCCCTATACATCACTCCACTGTCAGCATCCTTTACAAGTGATGTACCTTTTTAATAGATCCTGAAAGAATATTCCTATGTTTGCACCATTAACCACAATCCTCAGCTTGAATATATCAATTGTATTAGACACATTCTGAGTGCTCAATAGCCACACGTGGCCATTGGTTCCCATGGTAGCACAAATCTAGACCATTGTTATCATCACAGAAAGTTCTATTGGATGGCCCTGCTCCAGGTTAGACTTTAAATGACTCATTCATTTTTTTATTTACTCAAAAGGAAAGAAACACACTTGTATTATGTACCTACCAAACATATTCCAGGACCTGGACTAGATGCTAGACAAAGTACCTGCTCAGACACAGAGCAGACCCCCTAACAAGCCATTGCAGGGAAGAAGACAGCAGAGCTGAGCCCTGAAGGCAGAGAGGAACTGGTGAAGGGATCATCAGAATGAAAAATGAGTCAAAGGAGTGTGAGGAGTAGTGTGTGAAGGATTTTCAGGCCTAGGGAGAAGCTTAGACCACAGTATAGGAGGTCAATTCTAGTAAATTGTGAGGCAAGATCCCAGAACATGTGTGGGGAACAGCAAGAGAAACATATGAACTGTTTGTTTGTGAGTGTGTGTTTTGTTTTGCTTTTAATTAGAGAAATTGTGTTTTACAAAACAATCATACATAAAATACAGGATTCCCATATACCACCCTATTATTAACAGCTTTCATTGGGGTGGTGGTACATTTGTTATAATTGATGAAAGCACATTTTTGTAATTATACTATTAACTATAGTCCATAGTTTAATTTAGGGTTCACTGTTTGTATAGTGCATGAACTATGTTTTCAACCTTCTTGTGTCCTGAGACCATATCACATATATATTAATATCTAAATATTAGTGTTGAGATATTAATATTTCTGAAAATGATAAATATTTGTTGATAGTGATACCATTGCTCTAAATATGCTATTTTCAATCAAATCCCTTTTTTTGACCATTTTAATATCCAATCTGCTGCAAAATCCATTAGGACTATCAATCGAATCTTGTTGTGAAGACATCCAAATCCCACTGGATCACTTATTTTTCAATGCAGAGTTTTCAGAGGACAGATGCTGCAGAAGGAAAAAGATATTAAGATATATTGGAATTTATTTCCCTCTTACTCATCCAGGCTCCTAGAGATTATAATTACTCTTTAGAAAGACCTTGAAAATCTGGTCCCATACTAGTTGCAGCTTCATCTTCCGTGAAACTGGTTTACTCAATTGCCCTGAATATGCTTTGCATTCTCCTGCCTCTGCACAACCCCTCACACATTCACACATTTCTCCCCCACTTCATCTATCAAAACTCTGACCATCCTTTAAGGCCCATATCATCCCTTCTCCTCTGTTAAGATCCCCTTCTCCCACCCTAAGCCTAAAGTAGCCCGTTCCCCTTCCTAATTAAATATCTGCTTAGCAGAGTTCGCATGGCACTTAACATAGGACCTGACTGATAATAGATGCTCAATACTCAGTAAAAGAAAAAGCAAACTAATTGAACCGAACAACACATTTATGAATATAAATGTTTTTGCTGGTACTTGTAAGTTCTAGGGTACTTTAACATACGTTATTTTATCCTCAAAATATTCCTTTGAATTTCATGAGGTTAGCCCTGTTTTAGCAAATGAGGAAACTTGAGGCTCAGAGAGGTGAAGGGACCTGCCAAAGGTATGCCTGTCCTTGACCCAGCAGAAATGACCCATTCAAAGGCTATTTGAAGAGAGTTGAATGAAGATAGTTGGCATAGATGTGGCCTGGGTTAAGGAAAGTATATGGGATAGGAAAACTGAAGGGGACTGGGGAACATGAGAAGCATTATCACCTTTCTGCCTGAAAGGACAAGGGAAGGAAAGTGTTTCAAGAATCTGGAAAGAGCTAAACCTGTGGAGAGCCCTGCCCTCCCCCCAACACCTAAGGGCAGCAGAGTCCTGTCAAACCTAATCCCAACTATGAGGAAGTGAGGGTGGGTGGGCCTGAAGAAATACCTTGAATTCTCTCTCCTCCCTCTGATGCTTCCATTTGGCTAAACTCAACCAGCGGCAAGAGAGCCTAAGGGAAGTGGCCTCTGTGGAGGCCAGCTTCACAGGATCCAGGCAGGCCATGGAAGGGGAGAGTGTATATGGAGAGAAAAATAGATTATATACAGTATTTAAAGTCACACAGCTATTGGGTTACAGAGGCTGAGCCAGGCCCCAGGACTTCTTTTTATTTTTACTCTTCTTGGCACATGAGAAATAACTCTTGGCAAATAAAATATTTGGTGTGTGTGTGGGTGTGTGTATCTGTGTGTGGATACAGGTCATATTGCCTCAATTGTATCAAAACCTTCCAGAAAATACAAGGATTACCTCCTGTGTGACCTTGAGCAAGGAATTTAAATATGTGGAATTTAGTTTCCTGATCTGCAACATTGAATCACTAGAACCTCACAGGTTTGTGGCAGGGATTAAAGGAAATGATATTTGACACTAGCATGGTACTTGGCATACAATAGGTGTTCAATAAATGTCAGTCTTTTTCCTACACTATTCTATATTCTTTACATATCCAAACACACAGTCATGTTCACATTAGAACCTCAGTGAATGCATATTGATTGAATAAAAATTGATTATAAAAGGACAGCTAGGGGAGTGGATGTAGCTCAATGATTGAATGTCTGCTTCCTATGTACGATGTCCTAGTTTCAATACCCGGTACCTCCTAAATAAAATAATAATAATAATAATAAAGGAAAGCTAAATATGATCAGGTCTCTTGGAAATATTTGAAAACAAGTATTTTCAATATTTCTCAATTATGAGTTGAGTTCCCCATTTATGCCAAGAGGGGAGTGCAGGTAAAATGCATATTTTATATGCCTGGCATTGTGGTGGCACTGTGGACACAAAGATTGATAGGATATGGTACCCTCCCTGTGGCAGTTTGGTATTGTTTATGAATTCTAAAAATAGATATTGGATTGTGTTTGTAAACTGGTCTGTTCCCCTGGGCGTATTAGATTGTATTAGATTCAAACATTTCACTTTTACTTAATTAAATCAAGATTAGGGCTTTTATTTAACCACATCATTAGGGTGACTTGGTTTGAGTCCCTGACTCTACCCCCTTCACCCCCCGCCCCCCCCCCCTTGTGGGCTATATAAACGATGCTTAGTCACAGACAGGGAAGTAAATACATGGAGGAGAACGCAGTTTAGCTTTGGATGCTGGAGGCCCCAGGGAAAGAGCCAAGCTGTTTGCCTGACAGTTTGCAGCTGAAGAGACCAGAGCCCTGAACAGCTGAGAAGGCCAGGGAAGAAATGAGCCCTGGGGAGAGAGACTAGACTTATGCTAGCCTACAGCTGAGATCAGAAGAAGCTGGAACCACGGAGCCTTAGGAGGAAGAGGAAGGCTGAATCCTCACAGAGACGGGCAGCCATCTTTTTCCAACAAGTGGCAAAAGATTTTGGTGAGGGAAGTAAGTCATGCTTTATGGCTTCTACCCCAAATAAATACCCTTTATAAAATCCAAAAGATTTCTGGTACTTTGCATCAGTACCCCTTTGGCTGACTAATACCCTCCCTCAAAGAGATATTAGGGAAGACAAATATATAGACAGCTAATTATAACATAGAGAAGTGGCTGAACAAAGAAAGGTGGGACATGGAAAAGGGAGTCATTGCCTGGGAGTAAAAGAAATCTTCAAAAAGAATGTGACATTTGAGTTGGATCTTTGAAGTATGAGCAGGAATGTATTTGAAGGATGAGAAAGAAAGAGGGCAAAAGAAATATCCAGCAAAAGGAAAACAATGAGTTGTGAAATTTAAAGATATAATATATGCCAGAACCTGCCAAACTTTCCATCAAGTTTTCCTAAGAACATAACCAAGAGAATGATCCAGAAATATAATTCTAGGTGTCCCACCATGAATGCAGATGTTCTTTGAAAATAGTTTTATATGAAAAGATTATACCAAGGTTGTGTTCTATGCATTAGTGTTTTAACACAACTTGTTTGTTCTCACATTTTCTTGTAAAAAATTTAGTTCTCTAGGAAAGTCTGTCAACTTATCCTGTGGTTTTCCATATTTTCTGGAACCCCTACTTCCTAGGTAAACATGTATTGTAGTTTGAGAAGGAGGGGTCAGATATAAAAGTTATGTGTAATTTTTTTTACAAATGTGAATTACCATTATTATTTACAGACTTCTGAAACTGGAATTGGTTTCCATGCTATGTCCTTCCTTCCAACATTAGCTCATGGCCATTTAAAGCAAGACTGAGAATGGCCTTTTCTGTCTGGCAATTGAGTTTGGGAACTGGCCAGCTCAATTCACTACAATGACTTTAATGCAAAGCACTCAGCAAATTAAACTTGTTAATTATAAAATATTTTCTATTTGTTCTCAGTGTTGGCACTTTTGTAGAAGTTTTGTTTCCAATGAAAGAAAAGTGTAAAGTTAGCATATGCATAGTTTCCAAAACTCACAAGGATATCTCAGAAGCAGAAATCAAGATAGAACCTGATGCCTGCAGCATGTGGTTTGTCTCTTCCATCTTTAGTCCAAAAGAAAAATTTCATTGCCTAGAATTGAATTCAAGCATAAGAATTCCAGTCCTAAAGCACTGTGTGACTTAGGATATAAGACCTTTAATCTTTCATTCATTTATTTATTCACTGAATGTTTACCAAGTACTTATTTTGTTCTAGGGAGTGTGCTGGGAACACATAAATGAATATGAGTAGATCCAGACCCTCAAGAAGCACCCCATCCAGTGGATGAGGACACACATAATCAAATTATTTTAATACAATAGAATCAATATAATTCTAATATAAATGTATGCATACAGCATTCTGGGTGCACAAAGAACAAACAACCAAACTACCATCTGACCAGCAGTGAAGTAAGCTTCCAGTGAAAAAGTGAGCAGTAGATCACTGGAGATATTCAGGTAGAGGCTAGAAAATCCCATTTCAGAACCACTGAAGAACAATTCTACTTTGGGTACTATATGGACTAGATCAGGGTTTTTTCAAAGAAATACTATTAGCATTTTGGGCCAGGTAATTCTTTGTTGTGGGTACATGATAGGAAATTTAGGAGCATCCCTGACCTCTACCCACTAGATACCAGTAACCTCCTAGTAATCAATCAAAAATGTTTCCAGACATTGCCAAATGTACCTTGGGGGTAAAAATTGGCCTCTGTTGAGAACCACTGGACTATATGGTTTTCAATGTCTCTTCCGTCTCTAGGAATTGAATTCAAATCAAAGCATGCATTGCTGTAAGACTCAGGAAAGCTTACTTCTCCTGGCTGATACTGGAGCTACTTCAGTCTGAGTACAACTCTGGAACCATATGCTCATATGCTTGTAAAGAAATAACACTGACCTGGAGCAAGTAAAAACTCCAATCACAGGTTTTGAAGCCCCAGTACCCACTGTCCTCAATATTGTAATGCAGTCTCTGCTTGATCAGTATAAATTGAATAAAGAAGTTCTGTGTTCAAGTAGTTATACTTCTTGGAAAGACAGAATTACTGATTAAGAG
Source organism: Tolypeutes matacus (assembly GCA_026826555.1). Lineage (NCBI taxonomy): Eukaryota > Metazoa > Chordata > Mammalia > Cingulata > Chlamyphoridae > Tolypeutes > Tolypeutes matacus. The sequence goes on along the minus strand of JAKSZT010053883.1, from coordinate 57,147,002 downwards.
GGGTGGACTTGTTACTTGGGTACTTGGGTAGAATTAGCACTTGAAATAGAGAAGTGTGTTTTAAACTGAGAAGTTCTGTCCTTTGTCTATTTTGTTTGATCATCCTTCCATGCCCATGAAAAGACAGAAAATATTTGGAAGATCCACTGAATTTGAGTCTGATGCCCTGATTTGGGATCCTAATTATGTCATTAAACTCCCTGTGGTAATTTGGACAAATTGTTTCATACACTGGCTCGCTCATTCAACAGACTTTGGCCAACTGCCTGCTATGCACCAGAAACTACAATAGGTGACATAAGCTCTCCCACTTTCTCATAGTGCAGAAGAAGGGGAAAAAGCACATAAGTACCATATGTCATGTGATGGTGTTTGTATGTCCACTACTGCCTCAGACAAAGGGGGATTCCCACCCCAACCTGTTTTTCATTTTTCCCCTTTGGTCAGGGAGCTGGATTCTTCCTTCATGACCCTAACCCCATCCCAACAATCCAACTATCCCTCCAACTGTTCAGGGGTCTAACTAAATTTTCCCAGTAATGTAGAAGGGTAGACTGTTCATCTGGTGGGATACCCATACTCAAAGATAGCTTGTCCTGGTTCCCTGCCATTTGCTCCCGGGGCACCTAAAGAAAGTGGCTCCTTCTGCCTCCCAATTAAAAAAACCTTTGTCCATTCCCTCACACCTGTCCTTTCTCTCCCATCTAAATCTCCACTCCTTCTTTTCTTTTTTCTTCCCTCAAGTCTCAGAATTATCTGATCTCAGGGACTCCATATGCAAGCATACAAGAATTTGAGAGTCTTCCTCTTCCATAGATGTAAACAGTTTCTTTGAATCTTTGTTTTTATTTCACTTTGGACTGAGAGAAAGTAAAATGGTCCTGAGGACCAGTGAGGGAGTAGAGGATAAGGGAGATATACAGAAAATCCTGCGGTTGATGCTAGCAAGATAAAACCATAACACCCTTGTGGTATGTGATGTGAAAATAGTAAGATTAGAATTCTAAGGGTCCATGGCCCTTCCCAAGAAATGACAGTTGGCAATTTGATCATCAATGTGTAATTGTATATACTACTTCTTTCATGGCCAAACACTATTTCTAACTGGTGGTGGATCAGTGAAATATTATAAACAAAATCTTCAGATAGATTTTCTTTTCCCCTTTCAGGGCCTCAGATTCCTCCAGCATAAGAATCCAGAGCTTCATGAGGAGTCTCTTAGGTCTGTGAGAGCATTAATATTCCATTATTCAGTGTGACTTGGATTCCTTTCCCCACCTGTATCTCCACTGCACCCTCTCTCCTACTCTAAGAAATGCTGATTGATAACAAATGTGGAGTCTACAGCACTAGGTGTAAAGAAAAAGGCAGACTCCCCAGGCGAGAAACTCAGTAACATATGAATAGTACCAGGATTTGGGGAGCTTCAATGAAAGCTTTCACATTTTGCATAGATTTTGTTTTTTCAATAACATTCTATAAAGAGTTATCTCATTCTCCTTGGTGTGATACAAAGTTCTTTTAATTAAACTTTGGAACCAAATTAAAAGAGATCATGGGTATAAATGAAGCTTTCCAATTCTTAATCCACTGGGCAGGTACTTCACAGCCTTCATCCACCTTTTCAGATCACCTACGTACTTTCGAAAGTTTCCCCAAGGGGCTGATCCACCATGGTGTGAGCATTTCTTTCCTTTGTGATTCTACAACAAGCACTTGAAATCAGACAAATGTGAATGGCTATCTTAGCTCCTCAACCTAATGGCTGCTCTGACAACGGGCATAATAAAGAAAACTCCATTTTCTCATCTGTGAAATTAGGAAAATAAATACACCTTGCAGGGTATTGTCAAGACAGTGCTTGTTATACAGTAGGTGACCTTCTTTGATTTTTTTTTTTTTAAGCATTTGCAAAATGATATATAAATATATATGAATATATGTGTATTTGCTTACAAAAATGTTATTTATATATATATATATATATATACATATATTTTAAGAGGTGCTTAGATACCCAAAATATTACACAGAACCCACTGGGATTCCCATGTTGCCCACCTCCCACACCTCCCACCACATCCCACACAAACATCTCCCACAAGTGTGGCCCACCACCCTCAATGAACTTACACATCCTGGAGCCTTGCCACAACCATAGACCACAGTTCACACTGTAGACCACACTCTCTCCCACTCAGTTCTGAGTGGTGTGTGCTGATTTAAAATGGCCTATATCCGTTGCCACAACGGTACTCAGGACAACCTCTAACTCCCAAAGAAGCCCCTGTATTTCAACTGCTCGTCCCCTCCCTACCCCAAAAGTGTCAAGTGGCCACTGGCTCCACCTCATTGTTATAATTTCTTCCATTGCTAGAATCACCATATGTGAACAAGAGAATACCATCAAGTCCACTCTAGTCCATAGTTCTTCCCCCAATCCTGAGGGGACTGGGATGGTGATGTCCACTCCAACTCCAAGTGAGAGAGGGCTTATATCCCATGGATATTGTGGGTGGGATGATCCTGCCTGCAGATGCAGGCCCTCTCCATTCCCTGGGATGGCCATTGCCCATCGTTGTCTCCTCACCAGGTGACTTGGATGAGTCCATTGAGCTGTAGGGTAGGAGTTGCAGCTCCACCGAGATTTCATGCACACCTGGCATATTACTTGCATCTGACCCATAGTAGGCAAGCACTAAATATTAGCTGCATTCACCTCCTCACTTCCTATATTCCCTTTTTAAAAGGGGCTTTGATAGGCTCTTGTGTCAGGCTACAGAAATGTTTTCTTCCTACCATAATTAAGCAACTTGAGAAATCCTGTGAGGTCGATAAATTTGGAAAATTCTCACATAAAACAGAGTATAAAATGGCAAGTCTTGCCATCAGAATCCAGTAAAAGTCAATTGCTTTATGTGACACCTCTACAAATGGCATTAGGTCATTGCATGATATTAGTAAGAAATTGTAAGATTTTTGTTCAGGCCTATAAAATGTAATGAGTCTCACATCATCTACCAATATAAAAATAAATTGAAAGAAAGTAATATTTAAAAAAGGAAAGAGAAAAAACAAGCTTCTAAGTTCTTGACTTTTACTATGTTTGAGGAAATTTAGTCCATAAAGAAATAGATTTAAAGACTTTTCAATGTGCTTCATTGGCTTTCTTTTTCTTTCTTTTTCATTTTTAAATTTTTCATCCTTGGCCTTTTCTATTTAACTGGGAACACACAAGAACCCTGCTTCAGAAATCTGGTATTCTTGGCTGAAAATTTCTCCCATTGCATAAAAAATAACTTCAAATGTTCAAAAATGGAAACTCTTCATGTTGCCAATAAAGAGATGGATTTATTTGTTCTGGGCTAAAGTACAGGACATTAACTTTCATAGATGCAGTTGTTCACTTAATAGAGCATGCTAAACCAACCTGAAAAGTCATTGTAGACTCAAGGAAATGAGGCCATGTGACTCTGGCCTGACAGTTTCTTTGGGTAAAAAATAGTGATATGGGAGTCTAGGGGTATCCAATAAGCACTTCTTTTAGGTGAGTTTGAATGCCTTTTGGTTCTGGAATTGAAGAAATTGATCATTCTGATGAGATTATGCCACACATATAAAACCTGCCTTGCATCTGTGTTAAATATGATCTGGTAAAATGGAGGTAATAATCTCACAGCTACCCCACAGTATAGTCCCATGGATGTGAACAAGCACATTTACTCAGAATATTACATAACAAGAGCTGAGCTGTTGGGTTCTCCAAATAAACTGTCTGCATATTTTGGGAAGGAAAAAATAAATGTGGTATGTTTGGCTTAAGGAATGAGCCGTGTTTTTCTTCTTTGTCAGCATTACCATTTAGTGGTGCAGACAGACTGAGCACCCTTGGGGAAGGGGTGTGTTGCTGGTTCAAGATGGAAGTAGCATGGAACAGTTTAAGTCAAGAAGGAAGCCTTGCATCTATGCAACAAGTCCAAGCCACTCATAGACTGTGAACAATTCAGAGAAGAATGGAAACCTACAAGTTATCTCTTCTACCTCTAACCTCTCTTCAGATGGCTGAAAGATGACCACCCAGCCTTTAATTGAACTATTTTTCAGGGACAGGGAGCTCATTATTTGTGAATACCTCTGTGTACAAACTTCTGTGTTTATTATTCTTGTTATTACCAAGTGTATCATTTACCATTTTTAACAAAATTACAATAATAGCTGTAATTCCTAAGTAGAGACAAAGCTGGAATGACTGTTGAAGCTCAGTTCTTTACTCCTGTCAGTAGCTTCACTGGAAGGCAGCTCATACAGGCTAATGCCAGAGGCTGAACCTCTTTATAAGAAGGAAGTTGCTCAGATGATACCTGTCCCTCAACTCACTGACTAGAAAGAGCATGATGGGGCTACAGCCCCATGTAATAGAATACTTTCTATGGTGCAGCCAGGAGAGCTCTGGTCATCTGAACACAACTCTTCATGGGATGAGAACTAGGACCTCATGTGTGCTGCCTCTCCATTTATAAGCTTTTCACCTATAAGCCAGATTTTAGATTACTCCATCCTAGTGTATCTAAGACCCCTTTGCATGACACAATCACTAGCATTTATTGAGCACTTATATACCGTGCTAGGCATAAAGATAAGCATTTTAGGTTTATTAACACATGTAATCTTCACAACAATCTTCTGAGGATAGACACTATTATCAGCCCCATTTTGAAGAGGAGGAATCTAAGTCTCAGAAAGGCTAACTAGCCATGGTGGAAGTTGGGATTCTAGCCAAGCCATTTTCTTAAACTCTGTTACATAGGTCGATATCACTTCATAGTCAGCCAGGACATTCCCCAACTCTGTCCCTTAGTGTGAGTGACATTGGATACTTTGCTTTTGGAGTGTCAATTTCCTTGTCAATTAAGTGGCAATAATATTTTTTCCTAATTTTTGCATGAGGGTTAAATGAGATAATATATGTATCATAGATGTTAAGTGGAACATTTCTTGCTGTCCACTTTGAGGATTCAACTCAAAACAGAGGGTAAAATATATCCAACACTATAGAGAAAGAGCAACTGAGGGGCTGCCAAAAACTGTATCATCTCTCAGGGATCAGTAAGAAGTGAACAAATAGCTCTGCTACCACTTATGATTATACAACTTGCCCCTTCCCCAAGAATTTTAGAAGAAAACTGACAGAGGGGGAAGTGAGCATCATGAGAGTCATGAGTAGTTGACCTAGTAGGGGAAGTGCTGTTGCTTTGCCATCCCTACCCCAGAGTCAATGAAGGTGATGTCAAGAGACCATGAGAATCAATGGTAAACCATGGAGTGCTTCAAGAAGGGGAGAATGCATCTCAATCCCTGGCTAGACAACTGCTTACACAGTGGTTTTTAAAAAAATCTAACCCGTGCCTCTTGGAGCAAGTAATAATAGGGTTGAAATGAGATGGAAGAGTGAAAAATGGAGATTTCCATTAAACATATGCATGTCCACCACTTGCTGTGGCAAGGATGGGTAACTTTCCTGTGGATCAAGAGACTCTAGATAAGGAAAGGGCATGGGGACCCTAGCTTCAAGAGGCTGAGGTGTATTGCTAATGGCAGGGGTAAGATTTTATGAGTGAAAGAGTTTGAGTAGAAATGGAATATACCACTTGTGGAACAGTGTAAGAACTACTCATGAGCTCTACAAGAGAGTCTTCATTTTGGTACCTGCCATACAGATCAATCTGTTTTAGTTTGAAGAGTAGCTACATCTAGCAGAAGATTGAACTGCAGTGCCAGGTGAAAAATACTTTTGCCAATTTCCCCTAATCCCTTCCCACAAGGAGACAGAACAAGAAGAGTGAACAAGAAGCACAATGAAAGGATGAAATCATGGGCTACATCACCTTCTCCACTCCCACACATACCTGCAATTACCTGGAGCCATGGATCAAACATGTATTAGTTAAAGGGATAGGGAAGAGTTTGGAGTTTTATGCTGTACAGAAGTGAATTTTTAATAATTCAAAGACCAGAAAGCCATAGCACTTAACCTCATAAAAGATAAAGAATAGTAAACAATATTCAATGTGGCACATCTGGGAATAGTGTTTTCAAAAAAATATATTGTATTCATATACCCCACCAAGCTTAGACTATTACTGGTTAATCCCATAACATAGGTCAAATACTGAACAAATTATATCTCTTCAATAAATGACAATTCTCAATTCCCTTACTTTATTGCAATTTTTCCTTCTTTGATTATACATGAATTACATATTCTTTTGAGAAAAGGACTATAAAATGTCAAAAGGAGAAAGAGCATAATGAATATCAACAATAACCCTCCTCCTACCTTTAGAAGCACCGTTGAACAGCTCACTTAAAAATTAAGATTTATCATGAACCCAAATCTGATACCTGAAATTTCCATGCACTGGTCCTAATCCTGCCTTCTGGAGACATATAGCCTAAGTCTCCTCTCCTCCATTTGATAACTCTTCTAAATATGTAAAAAGAGATAGTTGGGTTTTTGTCCCTCTACCCCCCCTCCTTTTTTTCAACAGGTGAAGCATTTCAAATTTTTTCTACTATTCTTCATATATTCTTGTTTCCATCCCTTTCCCATCCTGATCAATTAGCCTCTGAAGATATCTTGCTGTGCCAGTGTTACTCTAAAAATGGCACAGAATCGAGCCCCAAATTTCACTCAGGCAGAATGTTACCTCCTTGATTTGAACCCTGTTCTTAAATTTCTGCCGTTGAGTATAGCCAAAGAACACAGAGACCAATTTGTCAGGCTGAAAATATTGCCTTAGTTTATGCTGACCTATTTTTTCCCTCAGAACTTCTGAAGGCAAAAGGGAGGGTCTGGCTGCTTAATTTTGAGATTTCCTAACTTAATAAGGAATTTTTTCACCTTTCTGAAAGGAACAGATTCCTGATGTTCAGGGGTAAAAACAAATTGTTTTAGAAATATATGCCAGAATAGTTAAAAACTTATTTCTTCATTCATTCATTCATAAGTTTTGAGTAAGAGGGATAAATTCCAGAGCTTACAACTTGGTGAGGAATATAGTTAAAGATATATTCAAACTTCTTTCCATACAGGTCATTGACACCATCATCATCATTGCAACCATCATCATCCTCACCATAGTTGTTCTCAACATCGCCGTCATTGTTACTCACATTTGTTGATTTGTTGAGGCCTGGGCATGGGCCATATCCCTTTACATGGAGGTAATTATCTCTGTTAGTTTTTTTCTTCTCCGCCTTTTTGTTATGTTAGATCACACAGTTACTACTAATAATATACCACATTCAAAAGTGTTTACTATCGTATAGGCACTATCTGATTTAGCTTACAACCACTCAATAAAATAGGACCTATTGTTCCTTTAGTTTACAGATGAGAAATGTCAGCCCTCCCAAGCTATTAAGTGGGAGAGCCAAAGAATGTACCCAATAACATTTGACTTCAGAGTGTGTTCTTTTCCATGCTCTAGTACCCTCAGGTGAAATCAATGTAATGTTTTCAAGTACAGGTGGAATTTCCAAAAGATGCCAAATGCATTCTTCTAACTTAAGTAGACTTGTCAGTTGGCTTTTTGAAATGAGTGAAAACAGTGTTGAGAGGAAAATAGCAAATAGTCCCTGACTCAATATTCAGCTATGATTTGTCTTGTCAAGTGATCTCCACAAAAAGCAACTGTTTCTCTGGTATATGGGAAATTATGTGAGTATGAGTGAAGAGCTGTGTTTCATATTATCTGTTCACCTCTGTATTTATTCAACAAATGTTATTTAGAGAATACAACTGTGAATGTGCATTAACTCTTTTTCATTGTGAAGGCTATTTAGCCTCTTTGAGCTTTGTTTCCTTCATCTGCAAGATCAGTTTAATTAATAATTTTTGTTATGACTAAACTTAGTGATTTTTGCGTGACCATCAGAGGAGTCCATAGATGTGAAAGAGTTTGTCATTACTTAAGAGTTACATAAATGTGGAGTCATTATATAATTGCTGTTGTTATAGTCATCATTATTATCAATGTTACTTCTGTAGGAGTCTAGTTGAGGAAGTTCTACTAGAACAAGGAACCTTAGAAGCTGCATCTGTTGTTGTTTCTGGCACCAGTGAGCCATATGACTGTAGACTTTATTATTTTGTGCCCATTTCCTCAAAAATAACACTAAAATAATTCGCAAGCCCAGCCTGCCTCATAAAACTATTATATTTATTATGGAAATATTTTGAAAAGGGAAAATTGTTTTTTGAAATAGAAGAGAGTAATAATATCACAAAAGTCGGCAAGATGCATTAACTTTATTGAGATGAGCAAATTTCTTTAACACCATGCTCTATCTACTCCTGGTCAGAGAGACTTTGCATCTAGAAAGTTCCAACTTCCCTTGAGGAATTTGTTGGTTTGGACATTCTAAGAAATCTATTCCACTGGCATGGAGTGATTTAAAAGGATAAAAGATCCATGCATTGAACACTTACTATAAATATCTAATTAAATCTCCAATACTATCCTATGAAAGTGTATGTTATAATTCATATAAGAAATATGATGTATAAAAGAAGGAAAGGAAGAAAAGGAAAGCAGCAACGTTTATTGATTATCCACTGTATTGCAGACATGAACTGTGAATATATTATTTTATTTAATCCACACAACATGCTAAAGAAGATGCCTTTAATTTACATATATGGAAATTGATCTTTAGAGAAATTAAGTGACTTGCCCATGGTTCTTCATTCAACTCATAAGTGGCTCAGCTGAAAGCCAAACCTAGGCCAATCTGAGGGTAATGACCATGTTCCTTCTACTATAGCATCCAACTGGTAGCCATACCATAGACTAACTCAAAAATATTAAAATTGAAATTTAAAAAAATCTGTGCCTTAATTACTGTGCTGTGGGGACAGCACAGATTTCCCCAAGATGGAAGAGCAAGAGAGAGTCAGCCAAAGATAAACCTCCTAGGGTGGTGAGGAAATGAATGCAGGTAAGAAGATAGAGTACAGAAGACTTGTCATTGGGAAAAGGACATTCACACATCCCCTGCTCTTTTAATTTCTCCTCAGCAGTCATGAGCTTAGGTTTCATTCAGACCCTGCTCCTTGAAAAGTATGAGTTTCCTACTATAATCAATCCTTTTAAATATATGCTATAAAGATTATTTTTAAAAAATATCAAGCAATTGCAATCCTCCCCCTCCTCTGACCCCTAAGAAATAAGTTTTCTGTCATGATAGGGTATGGATGAGGGGGTGAATCTGAGGGAAGGGCATTCAGAGAAACTGAGAGAAGCTAAATTGATTTGCATTTTTTAAAAAAGGCATGAAGATATCAAGGATTAAAAGAGCATTTCTCCAAAGAGAAGTGATTCAGACCTTAGAGAAGAGCCTGGAAGAGGAAACCTTGAGCCACTGCTTTAAGCCCTGAGACTTGGGCACCAAAGATGTATAAAGCAAATCTTTCAGAAAGTTTTTGGTGTTGTATTATGTACACCCATTACCGCTGCATGTTTAAGAATACTTCAATAGTTTTCTACAATACTTTTTTTGTTGTTTGTTTCTCTCCACGGAAATCTTTAGTAAAAGGTGAAAGATTTATATGATCTGAAGAGAAACCAGAGTATTCTACAATACTTTTAAAGTCAGGTATCTGTTTCATTTGGTTGTATTGCTTTGCTCTAAATGACCTAAAGTCAATCCAACATAGATGAATTATGTACAAATACAATATTGGAAAAAACTCTCTGTCATTCATTTGAGAGTCAATATTTCATCTCAGTTGTCATTTCTCTCTGAATATTGTATTGAAATGCCTGGGCACTGTGAGGTGAGGAGACAGCATTTACTTTGAAGTGATATATGTATCCAGAGACCTAATTCTTATTCTGGTTGCACACTCTGTTTTTCCTGCAGATAATTATCAAGAACTTAAAATGCTAGGCATTTTCAATATAATAGAAATGAGATAAAAGTGTTCCCTGCCCTCATGCAGCTTAAACCCTAGCCCAGGTAGAAGAGCTGTGAAGAAACAGTGCCACAGAATGAGAGTTCTTTGAAGACAAAAGGAAGTTTGAATTTTAGCATATCATGCATTGATACATTACTTAATTCCCATAAAACCTCTATGACACAGTTACTTAGTACCCTACTTAAAAACTAGAAATACTGAAATTTAAAGAGGTAATCTGTCCAAGACCACACATCGGATAAGAGCAGAGGTAGGGCTAGGTTTAGTGTTCTTTGGCAGTGTTCTTTGTAATATACCAACCTGTCTTGAGGGCAAGGGTTTTGTCTTACACAATTTAAAATTCCTATTATGCCATAGAAAGTGGACCAACAAAGGATAGGTTAAATTGTTTAGGGTTGAATAATCTCTTTTTAAGTAAATTATTGGTGTTCCCTGGGGCTCTGGTCCTTGTCTTTCCAGGATTTCCCTTTTCTACCTGCATTCACTTCCTAGGTGATATCATCTAATTTCATCACTTAATATACGATGCTACTCCTAAATTTTTCTCTATCTCCAAGTGAATTTTGGACTTGTATGTCTAACTCCCTAGTTGACATCTCTCTGGGATGGTTTATACACATCTCAAACCTAATATGTTCAAAGAGAGCTCTTGATTTCCTAACTCAAACTAGATTTGCCTCTTTCCCACCCTTTACCCAAACTAATATATTCAGTTATTCAAGCCAAAAACCTTGTCGTGATTAGCTTCTCTTTTACCCTCACACTCTATATTCAGTATATTAGCAAATCTGACTTCATCCTGCTTCTTATCATTTCTCACCATCCACACCTACCTCTACCCTTTAGTTCAAACCAGTGCATCTCCTGGAAGGCAGCAGTAGCTAATTTGCTCATCTCTTTCGTTCTACTCTTACCTTCCCAAGGCTTATTCTCCATTGTGCATCAGAGTGTTCCTTTTAGCACTAAAGTCAAGTCATGCCCCTCTCCTGAGAATCCTCCCATGGCTTTTCTATTTACATAGGCTAGAAAACTCTAAATATCTACCTCCTGGCTTACTGTCTGAGCTCCTATTCTACCTCTCTCTGCTTCATTTCTTCTGTTCTAATTTCAATGGACTTCTTGCTATTCTTTGAACACCTCAAAATACTCTTACTTCAGAATCTTTACACTTGCCCCTACCCCGAAATAGTCCCCCAGATTTTCACAAGGCTCACCCAATTAAGATTTCCATTAGACATCATGCCCTCAGATGTAGTGTGCATACATATACTACAGAAGGAGCATAATAAATGAATACATGAAATGTTTTAGAATCAGAAAATCCATGTAATGACCAAGATTGGATAAAATTATAGTCCTTTCTTTTGCTTCAAAACTCTTCTTCCTCTGTACGCCCTTGTGTGAATGTTCACAATTACTCATTCTGCCAGTTCCATCACCGTCGAACAGGTTCAGAAGCTGCCAAGGAAACCACATAAAACCTCACATCATCCATTGTCTACGGCCAAGAAAGTAACGACATATGTTTCCCAGGATCCATTTGTCTTTTACATTTGTCTTTGGTTACAAAGTCAGCAACCATAGGAACATCAAGAGCAAAACTAATTCTGAACGTGAGGCCAGAGGAGGTTGTATTGTTTGGAAAGGAAAAGTTGCTTGGATAAAGTGCAAAGTCAGAAAGAGTCTGGGCCATGCGCTGCAAGGCCATGTCAAAGGAGCCTGTTCTTGCCATCTCCTCCCACTCCCAATAAAGCCAAATGACCAGAAATCAAAGTCAGCATCACCTTCAAGCATTTGGACGAGATCCCAGTCTAGCCAGCTGCAAGAGAAAAGCTGTTTTGCGTCAGTCCCTCAGAAATAAAGTATAGAAAGATTGGTCTCAGTGTGGACACATTTCTCCTTCTCTGTTGTGAGATCCATCCATGGCTAGTCACAATTAATTTACTCTCAGCTTACAAGTTTGCAGTTCAGTTTACAAAGTAGTATTATTTACTCTACATTCACATCTTTCTTTCCTTTACAAATAGGAGGAAGGGTAATTAAGAAATAAACCCCAGGGCAATTTTTCAAAATGTAAGGAGATGATACAGATGATATGTGTTAGTTGACTCTTCTCTTTTCATTAACGCTAGTTATATATCAAGATGAAGGGACTAGGTGTTCACATATGAACACATAAATGCACACACAAAGAACCCTCTTCCTTCCATGCTGTCATTGCTCCCTCATCCCTGGAACTCACGGTTATCGTTGCTCTATAGATTGTGATAATACTGGCATATAGCACTGGTCACTCTTTTGTTAAAATTCAACAATAGCTTCTGAAGACATATTGCCTCTGAGCTAGAAAGGAATAAACAAGTAATAAGAAATATATTCCTAGCAATTTGCTAGTGATTTTGTGGTAGAGATAGGTGAATGAACACAAAATTATAATATCAGGTATTTCTCATTCTGTGAAATGTTCAAATACTCTGGTGACCTAGAAAGTCTAGGAAGAAAGAGAGAAGACCGTCTCAATGGCCTAAGAGAGGCTTCTCCAAGAGAGTGAAAATGTGTAGGGTATGTGACAGTTTGAATTTTGTGAATCACAAAAAGCAAAAGATTATGTTTTAAACGAATCCATTCCTGTGGGTATGAGACCCATTTGAATGGATTGCATAAGTGGGGTTTAATTCATGTTGAGTCTCTGCTCTCTTGCTGGGTCTGATATAAAAGGAAACACAAGGAGACAGACAGATACAGGAAAGGAAGCTGCCATATTTGATCCCACACAAACAGAAGAAAAGGGAGATGGTATATTTGATTCAGCAATGTGAGAGAGAGCACTGCAGGAAAACAGAAGCCACCAAGAAGCTCAAAGAGGCTAGGTCTGCAGAGCAGCTCTAAGTGGAGATGGTGAGCCCGGAGGGGAAGACTGAGAACTCGGTAGAGATTGGCAGCCATCTTGCTTTGCCACATGCCTAGACAACAGAACCAACAGTAGCTGGCTTTGATGAGAAAACACCTCTTATGGTGGCCTGATTTGGACTTTCCATGGCCTTGGAACTGTAAGCTTTTACCCTAAATAAATGTCCTTTATAAAAACCAACATATTTCCAGTGCTTTGCATCAGCAGTCCTTTGGCAAACTAAAACAGGGTACTCCAGGTTTAAACAGGTAAAGAAATGGGGAATAACTTTCCAGGCACAGAGAATATTTTGTACAAACAAATAATATAGAGGTAGTTTGCATGACTGAACATTATGGAGCTTCTCTTCAATTTGACATACTATACTACAAGCAATGTCCCATCAATGGGAAACAAGAACAAGACACAGGTTAACAAAGATGGTGAATAAACACATAGAAAATGTTAATACATCAGATAAGTGTCATAATAAAGTAGCACAAAGAAGGAGCAGACTTCCAACAGAATCTAAAGTGAGAATGAGAAGTTAAATGAAAGGGTGGGTGTAGGAGCATGAAGGAGAAGTTTTAAGACAACAGGGCTAACTTGTACAAGATTTCTTGGGGTGGACACTTTTGCAAATTCCAGGATTTTCCACTTATGTGTTATGACTGAAAAGAAACTCATCCTTCAGAACTCAAATACCCCTTTTCCTTAGTCCCCAGGCAAGATCAAGTTCTCTATTGCTCCAGCTAGGAAGAAAATTTCATGAAGGAAATGACTCTTTCTCTCTTGTTCAACCATGTACCCCACTGCTTAACATTGTGCCTGGTACAGAGTAAGCCTTCATAAGTATTAACTGAAATAATGATTGCAAAGAAGACGATTGGAAAGAGGTGTTAAACAGGAATATGATAGTAGATAGGTTCATATTTCGTATTAAGAATTTGAAATTCAATGTGAGTGGTCTCCAAACTTTTGTTTTATCACTTTCCCTTATGAAAAAAACATTTCTGAGTTACCATCCCAATATATGCACATTCATTAATTTATAAATTTACATATATTGTTCTATCAATAGATTATGTACATTATAAAATATGCAGAATAGAAATTAGAAAACATGTTATAAAAATAAAAAGATATATGAATATGTTCTCCTTGTCCCACAGTGACAGGTTGTTCCCACCCATTTGGAGAATACTTTTCTAGGATCTGGGATACCACAGAAGCACTCCAATGGAACCTGGAATGTGGTAGGTGCTCCACATGGAGTAAACATAGAGGAAAACATAAGTTATTACGGCAAGCCTAATTCATCACTTCACCTCCTGTCTAGAATTTATGCCTTTCTGGAACAGATATTAAGGAATAAAAGTCAGTTTATAGTACAGTATCCATTTTACTATTAGTAAGGTTGAATTGAGGATTGTGGTAAGGCCTCCTACCTCCATACCTAAACTTAAAATTGGAACCCATCTGAGGTGACTTTTCCCACCCACTTGTGGCTGGCAGTGATCAAGAAAAGACAAGTGTCTGGCTCATCCTTTTATAGGATGTTGACTAGAAGCACAGGAGCCCACGATGTGTGTGAACAGGTGGTCCAAAGAATGAAATGTGAACCAAGACTGTCGTGATGCATTACAATGACTTTGCTCCTAGCTAGAGGTATCAGAGTTGTCAGGTTCTTGCCACCTCTCCAATTAGATAAATTATTTCTTCTGCTCTGCATAGAGCAAGGGAGATGGTAGGAAGGAAACCTGGAATTATTCTTTAATAGTACACCCTCCTGTCAGGGGAGAACAGGAAACAGGAATCCCCTAGTGGTAACTGGTGCATAAATAAATAACCGTGGCCTCTTCAACAGTAAGAAAGAAAACCCAGACAACTGGAGATTAAAATGAAAATTTTAAAAAATTCTAGGGATTTATCTTCAGTACTTTCACTAAGGAGATGTGCAACAATGGACATATCTTTAGCTGTAGTTTATCTATAAAATAAGAGGTAATAGTGGAGGATCTCTAAGGGCCCTTGTAGGCCTGAAATTTTATGATTTCTATAAGATATTCAGAAATTATTCTTGAGCTGCCTTCATTAAAAGGCAATAAAATTTAATATAATATTTTAAAATCCACTATTCAAATACTAATGGACTTAAATGGCAAGGGTGTTAAGAAAAACTATATGAAAATCTTGGGCTTTCTGACCTAATCAATCAACAGACATGGATGGCCAAAAGAAGTGCAGAAGATGGAATACTGAGCATTAACAGGAAAATTGACTTTTGAGTTAAGGTGTCAATCAGCAAAAATTCCCAGTTGTGAAAGGTCCATTGTTTGGGATTGTGTGATGCCAGCTTGAGGCAGGGTAGGACAAAGACTCACATGGGGCAGGCAGTGATGAAAACCAAGGATGAGCAATGAACTGAGAACGTTCTGTGGTGTGAGTCTAGAGAGAACAGCCATGGTCCAAAAAGTGAGTCCACTGTGAGGCTGTGCAGAGGGAGTGGGGCAGCTGTCAGAATGTGGGTATGATTTCAAAAGTGGTCAGAGCTGCTGAAATCTTTCCTCACTTATCAGCTGCTTTAACATGCTGCCTCACACACGATACTGATTTGAACTGCCTACCTTATAAAAAACGACTATATATTGGTATATATATGTGTATGTGTATGTATGTATGTGTGTGCATGTATATATTAATTCCTGAACTGTCAGTTGATATATTTTTTCTATTCTAGCATCAGTATCACAGTGCATAGTATTTTAATTACTGTAGCTTTAAAGGATTTTATCAGTTAGGGGTTGCATTCTCCTTTGTGTGACATAAAACTAACTATAGAACTATAGTGGTTTAATGAAATAAGGAGTTTATGATTCTCACATAAGAGGAAGTCCAAAAGTAGAGAGTTCAGGGCTGATATGGCCCTTGTTATCATTAGGAACAGAGGCGTCTCACTTTTAGTTCAACTATCCTCAGAGTATGTCACATCATTACTTCATGGCTGCAAGATGATTGCTTCACTCCCAGCATGACATCTGTATTCCAGGCAAGAATAAAATAGTTAAAGAACAAAAGACATGTATGCCAGCTGAACATGCTTTCATTTAAGGAGCTCTCCCTAGTGATATTGGTCTGAACTGTGACGCATGGTGACTCCTAACTGCGAGACAGATTGGGAAATATGGTTCATTATTTGAGCACATTACCATGCCGAAAAATATAAGGCAGAAGGTAACCTTAGTTAAAGCAAGAGAAAATTCTATGTTAACTTGGCAACTAATCCGATCTGCCTGTATATATTAATCTTGCATGGAAATTTGAATTTTTACACATTATTTTCAAAGTTTCAACATTTCCCATATTTCTTAAAGAGAAGCTTTAAAATCAGAGATTAGTTAATTTAGTGAAATTCAATAGCTTAGAAAATTGAATAACTGTCTCTCCATTTATTCAGTTCTGCTTGAATACCTCCTATTAAAATTTTATAGTTTATAATTTTTTTAGATGGCCCTCACATTTTTTTATCAGGTTAAATCCTAGGTATTTTAGATTTTATTTACTTTTGAGATTTTTAATGTAATTTTTCCTACAAAGCTTTGAATTGTTTTGCTGGTTATAAGAAAACAATGTTTTAAGAATTATTATTAATCACATATCAAGCCAACTTGCTGTATTTGTCAGGGTTCTCTGGGGAAACAGAATCAACAGGAGATATCTGTCAATAGTATGAGATTTTATAAGAGTCTCTCACGTGACTGTGGGATGCACAAGTCCAGGCTCCACAGGCAGGCTGCAAACCAGGGGCTCTGAAGAAAGTCCATGAAGGTCCTTGATGATTTTCTGGGAGACACTGGCTGTCCAAAGATGAGCTGGGAAATTCTGAATGGTGAAATCATTTCCCCTTATAAGACATTCAACTGATTGGATAAAGTGTCACTCATTGCTGATGGCAATCTTCCTCGCAGATGTAGATGTAATCAGCTATCTATGCAGTAAACTCACTGGTAACTAAAGTCCATAAATGTCCTTGTATTACAATTAGCCCAGTGCTTGCTTAACCAAACAACTGGGCACAATTACCTTGCCAAGTTGACACATTAGCCTAACCATCACACTTACTGAAATCCTTTTTATTCTAATAGATTTTGAATTGGATCTCTTAAACTTTTATGTGCAGATAATCATTTATCTGCACTTATTAAAAGTTTTCACCTTTATTTACAAGAAAACATCTTTTTACTGTTTTTGTCTTATCACATTATCTTAAGAATAAAGGAAGTAGTTTGCTATTTTTTTTAAATCAGGATTTTGTTAACTTTTATCAAATTTTTATCAAATTTTCAGTTATCCATTAATATGATTGATTTGGTTGTCTTAATTGTTTAATGGAGTAAGTTACATTTAAAGTATATTCTCATATTGAAAAATGCTAGCATTTCTGTGATAATCCCTAATTATTATTATTATTATTTTAAATGCTGCATTCAATATTCTAATATATTGTTCAGCACTATTCCATCTACGTTCATAAGAGTTTGACCTCTTTCTTTCTTTTTTTTTTTTTTTTAAGATTTATTTGTTTATTTCTCCTGCCCCTTTATTGTTTTGTGCTTGCTGTCTGCTCTCTGTGTGTTCTTCTGTGTCTTCTTGTCTTCTCTTTAGGAGGCATTGGGACCTTCCAGAGTGGAGGAGGCACCCAGTATCTTGCACCACCTCAGCTCCCTGGTCTGCTGTGTCTCTCATTGTCTTTCTTCTGTGTCTCTTTTTGCTGCATCATCTTGCTGCGCCAGCTCTGCGTGTGGGCCAGCACTCCTGAGCAGGCCAGCACTTCGCGTGGGCCAGCTTGCCTTTCACCAGGAGGCCCCGAGAACTGAACCCTGGACCTCCCATGTGGTAGACGGGAACCCAATCGCCCGAGCCACAACCGCTTCCCTGACCTATCTTTCTTTTCCTTTTTATCTATTTTTGTTCATGCTTGGCATCAGGATTTTATTAGGCTCATTTAAAACAAGTTGGTTAGTTTTATATCTTTTATATGATCTTGAAGACTTTATGTAATTTAGGAAATATTTAATCATTGAATGCTTATTAGGAGTTGTAATAAAACATTTTACTTAGTGCCTCTTTTAGAAGTAGATTCCTTTTAAGGTTTTTCATCTTTTCAGGTTTTTCAAATAATGAGTCAATGTTAATTTTTTATTTTACTTTAAAAACCAACCTTATTGAGGTATAATTTAAAATTGCCACCATTTTCAAAGTACAGTTGGTGAAATTAACAAATGAAAAACAAATGAAACAATGTAACCAACCACATTCTCACCAAGATACAAAATATTTCCAAAACTCCAAGAAATCCCCTAATTACCCTTTGCAGTCAATTCCCCACCCCAAGCACTAGACATCCACTGAACCTCTTTCAGTCTCTATAAATTTGTTTTGTTTATTCTAGAATTTCATATGAATGGAATATTATTGTATAGCCTTTTTTGTATCTAAATTTAATGTTTTTGAGAATCATTCAAGCTAATGCATGTTCCATTTAAGGGCTGAGTAATATTCCAATCTATTGTTGAAAAAAAACAATTTATTTTTTATCCATTTGTCTTTTGATGATATTTGGGATATTTTCACTTTGTAGCTATTATGAATAAATCATCTTAGAACATTTGTGTTTAAGTGTTTTGTGAGCAAAATATTTAGATTTCTTTTTAGAAAATAGGTGAAGAATTATTGGGACAGGGGTTAAACATGTGCTTAACTTTATTAAATAATTGCTAAACTATTTCTCCAGATTTATTACATCATTTTGCACTCTTGACAGTAATCCGTGAGTTTTCCAGTTGTGCTAAACCCTCTCCAACGCTTGCTAGTGCCATTCTTTTTAAATTTTGACCATTTTAGTGGATGTGTAGTGGTACCTTGTGCCTTTAATTTGTATTTCCCTTACAACTAATGGCCTTGAGTATCTTTCAGGTGCTTATTGATCATCCATATATCTTCTTTTGTGAAATGTCTGTTTAAATCTTTTGCCCATTTTTAATTGGATTGTCTTTTGCTTATTAAGTTGTAAGAGTTCCTTTTTATATCTGGATACATGTTCTCTGCCAAATATAAGAAATGCAAATATTTTCTCTCAGTCTGCATCATACTGCTTCATTTTCTAAATAGCATTTTTTGAAGATCAGAAGCTTTTAACTTTGATTAAGTCCAATTTATCATTTTTTAAATAGACTGTCCTTTTTATGTCCTGCATAAGAGATATTTGTCTACCTGAGAGTCACAATGGAACCTTGGAAACACATACCTTTCTTCCACCTCTGGGCATCTGCAACTTCTCTTTCCCCAGATATTTGTATAGCTTATTCCCTTCCTTTAAATCAGCCTCTGCTCAATGTCACCTCCTCAGAAAATCTCCTCTCCCCCAATTTTTCTTCATAGCATCAGTCACTACTTGACATTATATTTTTACTTGTTCATAGTTTTATTTTCTATTTAACTAAACTAGAATATATAATTGAAGACACTCTGCTTCATACTGGAAGATAATATACCATCTCATCTCCAGGTCTACTCTTCCTTAGCGTGTTCTTCGGACTGTGGATTTCCCTGCTTTTGTTCATTCTGCAAGTCTAACTCAACTGCTGTCTATCTTTCAGGAATTTTTCAAAATTTCTAGCTTATGCATAGCATCCTTTCACTTTTCAGAATTGTCATGGATAATCACACCATTACTTTTAAAAAAGGCATTTAGAGCATAAAAAGCAAGGCTGTTTAGAATGAAGGGAACCCTAAACCTGTTCTAAGAGACTCAGAGGAGGGGAGCTACATATATGTGCTACCTTAATTAAGTTCTCAAAATTAACATGCTTTCTCAGGGAAGAACATAGTTATTCTCTCCATTTATTAAAGTGTTTCTTTACATAGCTCAGAAATGTTGTACTTTTCCTTAGCATACATATGTTAAAAGGAAAACTTTTCAGGCAAGTTAGATATCACAGCTTTATTGAAAGATTCCTTAATTGGGCTGCATCCCATTCAGAAAGCACCCTCTCTGCTGAGGGGGTGGAAAGGGTGAGCTTATTTGGGGTAATTGTAGAAGCAATCGAGAAATTGTTCTGATTGGCTGATGTTAAGTTTTCATTTTACATTCTTACTAAATGGGGAGGAAATATACATTGGTTAGGATGATATGATTTTTCATTCTGATAAGCTATTTCTACTTGACCTAAACTGGTTTATTTGCGGTAATGTAGAATGTATTCCATTTTTTCTCAGAAAGCTTCCTTAGGTCTATTGTTTTTGTCTTCTGGAAAATCCAGAAAGGGGTCCCTCCTGGCAATGCCCAATGAAGGCGGCTATTTTATTTTACTTCACACATCTCATATATTTATAATTAGTCTTATTTTGGGGTAATTTTTAAAGTGGTACAATGCTAAATATAATACTTTACTTTCATCATCATAAAATCTAGTCCCAAATTAGAATTTGGGAGATCTATATCATAATATATAACAATCTTGTTTGCAGACACCTTATCAAACTGTATTGTTTATTACAAAAATTGTAAATGGCATTTTCAGGTTTTCTGGTTACATAATCATGGAATCTGAAAAGAAAGATAATGTGCCTCTTTTTATCTTTTTAGCTAGACAAATGCCTTAATACTTTGGCCACAAATGTCATGGGGATAGTAAACATTTTGTTTCATTTTTTTCCAGTTTTTTGAATGAGAATAGCTCTAATTTGTCATCATTAATGATAATATTAATTGTTGCTTAATATATTCATATGCTGTAAAGTTTGTTAGCTATAAGTTAATTTTCTAATAGGTTTATTTTAATCAGAAATAAGTATCCATTTAGTATAAAATGTGATAATCTGCCTTTTCAGCTTCTATTAAAATCACATAACTTTTCTTGTTGAGCCTACAAATAGAATGATAGTAAAGTTAGCATCTATTAAGAGTTCACATGCCAATGAAAGGTGCTTGACTATATAAATCCTCTAAAATACATTCTATTAATTTTTTTATTCTTTTCAATAGTTTCTTGATATTAACCTTATTAGAATTCATAGAATAAACCCTAGTTGGTTAAGGTAACTTTTAAAATATATACATTAAATCTTAACTTGATATCATCTAATTTATTTACATATGTATTTGTAAAGAAAATATGTTTATAATTTATAACTTTGCTTTAGTTGCCACAAGTCATATTATAAACTGCAATTTTTATGTCATAGAAACCTAACTTATACAAACTATACATTTGCATAGCTGTGTAAGTTATATAATTGAAAGTTAAGGAAAAGAAATCCATAATAGAACTCTGGCCAAAGAACAATTTTAGAGATGATTTTTAAAACCGAACTTTCAAATTTCTTCTAGGATTTTTGGGTCTTTCTTATATTTCTTATCGTTCTTGAGTCAATGCTGTTGGTCTATTTTTTCAGAAAATCATTCCATTTTATCAACTCTTTTGAATGTAATAGTTTAGAACTATATATGGTACTCTCCTCAAAGTTTATAATGGAAAAGTCCTTGCTGATTTTTTCTAAATACAAAAACAGTGTATCCTCAGTACACAAATAAATAAATAAATAAGCTCCCTCCTAGAGAGTACAACTATTTGCAGTTTGGTGCCTATTTTTTCATTCTTTGTTAAATTAACAAATTCTACACATAGACACTTATATACACACACATTTTATTTTTAGTAGAGTCATATTCATTCTGTTCTCTACTCTGCTTTTCTCCCTTAAAAATGCCTAATGGAAATCTTTCTGTGTAAGTACATATATACAACAATACGATAATGTTTAATTTTTACCTGAGCCCTGTGATCCTGGAATACAGCAAAGGTTAAGAAATCCTCCCATCCTTTATATTCCAGAAAACAGCATACTGCAAAAAACCACCCTTCCCCATATGACTTAGATAAGACTCAAGAGTCTCCCTTTGTTTACCATTCTTTGCCTTATAAATGATTACCTGAACTGCTTATTCCCATTGATAGATTGGAACAAAATCTTGGTTAACCAAACTTTGATTAAGCCTCTCTCCTTCCTGAACTTTAAGGCACCTTCCAGAAAATAGGCTGCTTCAGCAAAAAACATTCTCTGACTTATATCTGTTCCCATCAACCTTTCATCCCACTTCCCTACACCCAGTTCTTTCTTCTCTGTAAAAGCAAAACGCTTTTTGTTTCACTCTTCAGGTGCTTGTGGAATTTATGGTCAGAACGTTGTCCCTATTGCAACAGTTTCCACCCTCTATTGCAATAGCCCTTTTCTCCCTTTGCAATAATCCTTTAGAATACAGTCTCTCCCTTAAAAATATGGATTCATTTTTTTATTTGATAGAATTTACCTTTCTAAATATGTAATTGTATAGTTAAAGATTAAGAGCATTTTATAAATCTTATATGTGTTACTAATTGCCCTCCAGAAAATGTCTATCAATGTATGCTACAACCAGTGGTTTTCAAAGCTCATTTGTGCATTTGCTCCCCAATATTGAATATTATCAGTCTTTTATTCTTTGCCTCTCTACTAAGGAGGGGAAAATGTGACTTGGATTTTAGTTTTCCTGTCTGTTCTGAACAATAATAATCAGAAATTATAGCGATAAGAACCACACCTCTTGTATTTTTGTGATGCACCTGGCTCTGTTCTTGCAATTTTACAGGGGTTATCTCACTTTCCTGCTTTTCCTCCAACCTCATTGGCTCCGCTAGCTCAGTTGCCACTAAAGCCCATTCCTGAGCCCTCTTTTCTGAGCCATCTACACTTTTTTTCCTAAGCCATCTTATCTAATACCATGATTTGATTAATATCTATATGCTAATATCTCCTAAATGTATTTCTTTAGCCTTGACAACTGCCCCTAGCTCCAAACTCATCTCTTCAAATGTTACATGTGCAGATGGAACTCTTAATTCTCTGACACAAATCTGCTCCTTCCCCAGGTTTCCCATGAAAGCAAATGGTACCACTACTCACCAAGAGTTCCCAAGCATGTCTTCTACTCCTCTCTCTCCTTCATTACGCCATCCAAACATCACTGCTTAATAGCTTTTTCCAAACATATATTCCTTTATTTTGATATTTTGATATTATAAGCATGTAAAATCCTTTTCTTGGATTATTGAAGTCTCATAACGCTTTCCTTGCTTCTACCCTTGTCTGCTAACTATACATTCTCCATTCATCAAATAAAAACAAGTTATTTTAATATTTTAAAATAATAAAGGTGTATAAGATCTAGTGTGTTTCTGCCTCCCTGGTTGCCACACATGCTTAATAAGCTACTACTAGCCTTTTTTCTTTTTCTGGAAAAGGCCAGGCTCATATCTCTCTCAGTTTTTTTACTTTGATATTTTTGTCTAAGTAGAAGTTTGACACCCTCAAGATTTTTACGTGTTGTGCTCTTATTACCACACATTTCTAATACATTTTTATTTCTTCTTTGATATACATGACTTATTTTTATTATATTTTTGAAATATAAATTGTTAGGTCATTTGTTTTTGTTTTTGTTCATTTGTTTGTTTGTTTTGCCTACTGAAGATTCTTATTTTATGACTACCAGGTTTTTATTTTAATGCTGCCTTATTATAATATTTGCCAGAGAATGAAGATTTAAAAATTTCTACTTTGTTGAGTGTGCTGAGATTTTCTGTGGACTTAGGCATGATCAGCATTTGTAAATGTAAATATTCATCGACATTTGAAATGACATATATATTCTCCAATCGCTAGGTACACATTTTTAAGGGATGCTTGTGAATGTGTGCATATGTATATGAACATTTGTATGTGCTAATTTATTTATTTATGGATCTATTTGTAGATCTAATTCTAAGACAATTGTGTTAGTCTCTTATTATAATTCCACGGCTGGATCACCTGTGGGAGCCTGTGTGGCATTCACCCTTCATCATTCTTGGGAGTTCAAAAGCGTTAACTCCCACAGGATAACTCTTGAACAATGGAATATAAAGGGATAAACATGATGAATACATGTTCTTTTCTTCCGGAATAATCTGAGGTTCATTCTACATAACCCCTCAAAAGGTCTCAGTTGCCCACTGCTTGATGATCTCCCTACAACGATTTGACCTTCTTCCTCGTTTGAATCCTCAGTGCCCATTCCTTTCCCTGAGATAACTTCTCAAGGTAAACAACTCCACATAATCACTTATCTGGCTTTGCTCTTTGGGAAAACTTGATAGGGCAGTGAAAAGAATAATAAATCTTCTCTGTGGATTGCAATAATATCAAAATAAATTATCTCTATTTCACTTAATGTTATTTCTTTGAACAGAATATTTTATTATAATAATATTGCTAATTTTACATTATCAATGTTTTCATTTGCTTTATATTTGTTTATTCCTTTATTTCCAAACTTTCTATTCCTTTGTTTTAGGTTTTTTCTTATGAGCAGTATATAATTAGATTTACATTTTATATTCGATCTTTCCATTGCTGTGTTTTATAATACATTTATTTTAATCATGAAATTTTTACCTTATTTATGTCTTTTTTTTTTATCATATTATGTTTTCTAAATATTTCCTCTTTTATCTTTTTTGAATTTTTCTGGGTTATTCCAACTTCTATTTTCCTTTAGTGTTTTGAAAGTCCAACATCATATTTTCATCAAAAAGGGACAACCTGTGATTTTTAAAATATATACATATCTGTACATATAATTCTCTACTGGACCAATAATTAAATATTATTTATGATCTCCTTATTCTAAGCAAAAAAACATTTACATTCTCCTTTTACATTATCTCTTACTTTTTACCATTGACCCAAAAAAGAAAACTCTATCCATAATCTACTTATCAATTTTTAGTGAAATAATATGTAATTTTACCTCTAGATTGTTGATATTATTGTTTACAATATTACCTCCATTCAAGCCTTTGAAATACTTGAACCACAACTATATTGTTTTCTTTTCTTTTTTTTTTTTTTAAAGATTTTATTTATTTATTCATTTATTCCCCCCTTGCTGCTTGTGCTCGCTGGGTCAGCTAACCACGCCGTGCGGGCGGGCTTGCCTTTACCAGGAGGTACCGAACCCGGGGCCTCCCATATGGTAAACGGGAGCCCTACTGATTGAGCCACAGCTGCTTCCCTATATTGTTTTCTTGACTCAATGTAAGTTTAACTATTATTGCTCATTGCTGAATCTTGTTTATTTCTTCTCTTTTCTTGAGTACCTTATTCTGAGTTAGTTTTTGTGTTGCTGGGGTACTTCCTCTAATCATTATTTTTGATGAGGTGTTTATGTATACTTTCTAGTCTTTGCTTGACTGAAAATATTTCATTTAACTTCACAAATTAACAGCAGTTTGCTGAGATCTATTCTGTAGATAAAATCCTTTTTTTTTTTTTTTTTTTTAGAACTCGTACCTTGCTGGGTTGTGCCCTAACATTTAGAGTCATAGATTAGATTTTGAATCTAAATCTATCAGATTCTTTTAAGATGACCTTTAATTTTCTGTATGCAAGTTTGTAGAGAATTAGGAACTAGTAATCTTATACTCAAGATAACTGAATACAGTAACTTGGGGTAGTCTCAAGGGCGGTCTAATTTATTCTGTCCTTCTTTAAATAAGTTACTCTCATAGCATCCACTCCAGCCTCAAGATACATTAAAGGTTCCAGTTAGGAACTTCTGTAAGTAAATGCAAATTTACTTACATTACCAGGTACTAAAATATTAGTGTTTCTATTTACTTACAACTGATTTACTCCTGAGCCTCCTTTTTTTTTTTTTTTTTTTTTTTTAAGGGCAATCAATATTTCTTTCTTGAGTACCTACTGTTTGTTAGGCACTGTTCTGAATATTGGAGATTTATTATTGGCTAAAACCCAAACAAACAAAAGCCCTACCCTTATGATGCCTATATTCTAGAGGAGGACAGACAATAAACCATAAACTCATAAATAAGTAAATCGTCTTAACTTGCTCATAGAGTATAAGTACACCAGTCTCTTTAAGAAACTGTCTCATTTGGATGGATGTTTGGTGTATCTCTGCCCCTACATTGATTTAAACTGGTGTCTGGTTCCCTGGGGGAAGAAACTTCTATCATGCCATGGCCATTGGAAGGAAGTTGGCCTGCCGGCCTGTACTGTCATCTTACTTTTTGTGTTTTTTACAGTAATACGTAGGTCTGCCTGGTCTCAGGGTACCCTGATAACATCTAATGTTTTAACCTATGGCTAATGAACTTATGGTTTTCTCAGCTGCTGATTTCGCCCCACTGGGACCTTTACTGAAGACCCTGAGGTTTGATGAATTTGGTGCCTAGGTAACTCACTGCGATGGCCCCTTCTGGTAAATTCTCCCTGGCTCTGGGTCTCCACATTTAGAGCTGAGGGAACTTTGGGATGATTGAACACACCTTAGGGGAGGAATGCTGGCTCCAGAGTGCTGTCTGGTCTCCTTGTCCAGCCCTGGGGCTGGTAGACTAAAATAGATATCATGCAGATTTTCAGTTTGTGAGTGGGGAAAAAAATGCTCTAATCTTTTGTTTCCCTCCCTTGCCCTATATACCTTCTTACTTCAGGACTTGGGCACAGAGAGGGGAGCTCATAATGGATGAAGCTTCACTATGTGTTTCTCTTTTCTTAATCCCCTTCCAACATCTACTCCGAGACAGAAGGAGAAAATTTTTCATTTCCTCTTTCTGTCTGATTGGGACTTTGGCCTCTGTCCTCTGCTTTCCACTGGGGTATAATAGTAGAATGCTGGGAAACAATTCTTGAGAGAGAAGAGCAAAATATATCATTTTTATCATATTGTCACAACATCACTTTCATTAAACAAAATAACATCACTAGGGAAAATAATACAAACACATGGGAAGTGATAATAGTAATATGACTTAAATAACAGGACAAGATAAACATACAAAAGATAAAAGAAAGCTGATGTGACTAAATAATAAACGAGCGATGTGAAAATGTTTTTATTTCAGAGGAGAAGACTCTTGGGAGCTAGGCCTCATGTTGAAGGATGGTACATGGTGGATCTTGAAAGATGGGAAAAATGCAGAAAAACCACTGTTGGGTTTGTATCAGACAGGGTCTAACCATGAAAACAGTACCAAAAAAAAAAAAAAAAAAGAATTCAAAACAGAGGGAATTTAATACAATATATAGGAAAAACTGAGAGGCCAATCACATAGGATGGTGATTATCCCAGAGATTAGCAACATTGGGGGGCAACTAGTGCCTGGAGGGACCAAGGGCACAGACAGAATTGCCAGACAAAGGTAAGTCTCCCTGAGGAGGCTGAGCAAGGCTATGCAGTGGAAGTGGATTCTTGGAAGAAACCCTGTGGCACAGTGGTAGGGAACTATACCCTGGCTGCTTCTTCCCTACTGACACATAATCTTCTGCAAGTACCTTCCTTTAGCTGACCCAGCCTGACACAGGAGTCTGGGGACCCCAGCCTACAGAAGTCAGGCCTATGTTGAAGAGAGCAGAGCAGGGAGTGAATATGGCTTAAGCAGTTGAGTGCCCACCTCCCACATGGGAGGTCCTGGGTTCAGTTCCCAGTGCCTCATAAAGAAGACAAACAAACAACGAGCAGATAACAAGCAAAAACAATGAACAGACAACAAGAATAAGCAAAGAGCAGAAAATGAGCAAAAACAATGACTGTATTAGTCAGCCAAAGGGATGCTGATGCAAAATACCAGAAATCTGTTGGCTTTTATAAAGGGTATTTATTTGGGGTAGAAGCTTACAGTTGCAAGGCCCTAAAGAGTCCAACTCACCAAAGTCTGTTGCCATGTGTTGATGCATGTGTTGATGCAAGATGGCGGATGAAGTCTGCGAGAGTTTAGTCTTCCTCCTCCTCCCAAGGCTCCGTGGTCCCAGCTTCTTTCAGTCTCAGCTGGGAAAAGTCTTGTCTCTTTCCTAGGGCTCATTTCTCTCCAGGCTCAGCTGCTCTGCTCTCTCCACAAGGCTAGCTGTAAACTGTCAGGTGAACAGCTCATCTCTCTTCCCGGGGCCTCTGCTATGTCTAACGGAGCCTTCTCTCTTTCCTCCCATAACTGCTTCTCTGTGTGTTTACTTCCTGGGGCTTCAATATCAAAACTCCCACTAATTCCTCTGCCTTATTGTTTTCTCTGTAAGTCCCCACCCACAAAGGGGGCGTGGACTCAACATCCTACTGACTTGGCCCAATCAAAACCTTAATCATAATTTAATCAAGTGAGAGTGAAACTTCTGAATCCAATACAATGTAATGTACCCAGAGGCACAGACCAATTTACAAACATAATCCAATATCTATTTTTGGAATTCATAAATAATATCAAACTGCTACTACGAGCAAAAGCAATAAGCAAAAACAAACAGGCAGGGAGTGGATATGGCTCAAGCAGTTGAGAGCCCGCCTTCCACATGGGAGGTCCTGGTTTCTGTTCCCAGTGCCTCCTAAAGAAAAAACAAACAATAAGCAGACAACAAGCCAAAAACAAGAGTAGACAATGAGCACAAACAATGAGTAAAAACAATGCACAAACAGATGAGGGAGCCATCTCGGGGTGGGTGGATGGAAAGAGAGCTGAGGAAGAGAAGGGTAAGGAATGGCTCTGAGTGCAAGCAAGCCTAGATCAGGTCCAAGAGTTCAGTGAGGAAACTGGTCTGACTAAAGCCTATCACTAACTCAGATAGGAAACAGTTTCTTTCTCAGTAAACTTCCTATCAAGTCCTGCCTCTACAAAACAGTTCATCATACTGTGACTTTGGGAAAGTTATTTAACCTTTCTAAATGTTGTTTCTCATCTGTTAAAGGGGAATAGTAATACTTGCTCATCCTTCCTTAAAGCGTTGCTAGGCAGAAAGCTGGGATATTGTGGATAAAATCCTCATTGCAGTCACAAGTCTGGCAAGAATGTTTTTTATTGAATAGAGTTGATCACATCATTCCAATAAATAACACAACTAATATGAGGTTAAATGAAGCAACATGACTGGATTCCTGAGCAATCTGTGGATAAGTCTGTAGTGTTATTGAGAAAAAGATAGTCAATATTATACCTTTTTATCTATATATTTACTCACAAAAGATTCATAATGAGAGAATGATTAGACAGAACTGATTTGTCTATGGTGTTCATTTTGGAATAGCTCTGACTCAATTTCTAAAATAGCTGAAAAGCAAACCTTCATAATTCATCTACCTATATATTAATTTATCCATTTTTCAGTCATTCACTCAACAAATATTTTTGTGTTCATCTGCATGTGCCAACCTTTCTAAGCACTGGGAAAAGGCAATGAGTAAAACAGGGACAAAAATGGAAGGGAAGATAATAAACAAGAAAAATAAGTAAAGCATGTACACATGTTTAAAATTTTAAAAACATACTTACTGAGATAAGTTTACATACTATAAAATTCACCCATGTAGGGTATATAACCCAACATTTTTTTGATATATTCATAGAGTTGTGCAACTATTACCACAATCCAGCTTTAGAGCATTTTCACTGCTCCAGAAAGGTTTCTCATGTCCATTTTCAATATTTCCATGCACTCCCAATCTCAGGCTACCACTAGTCTGATTTCTATATCTTAAAATTTTTATTTTCTGGATATTTCATATAAATGAATTAATACAATATGTAATATTTTGTATCTGACATCTTTCCCTTGGTATAATATTTCTGAGGTCAATTCTTGTTACAGCATATACCAGTAGTTCTTTCCTTTTACTGCTGAATAGCATTTGATTGCATGGATATACCACATTTTATTTAGCAAAACAATTGTTCAGCAGATGCACATTTGGAGTGTTTCTTCTTATGGGCTATTATGAATAACTCTGGTATGAACATTTGTACAAATCTTTGTATATTCATGTTTCTAGGTGCAGAATCACTGGATCATATGGGAAGTTGGTGTGATAACATTTAATTATGAAACTTTTCCAATGAGGCTGTACATTTTACATTCTTATACACAAAAGTGTAAGAGAATTCTAGTTTGTTCACATCCTCAGTAAAACTTGTTCTTTTCTGTCTTTTGTACTACAGACAAACTAGAGAGTATGAAATTGTTTTTATTATGACTTAAGTTTCCCTTTAATGACTAATGATATTGAGCATCTTTTCTAGTGCACATTGAACATATATAATTTTTCTTTGGTGAACTGACTATTCAAACCTTTTGCCCATTTTTAAATTGGGTTATTTGACTTCTTATTATTGAGTTGCAACACTTCTTTATACATTCTAGATTTAAATCTTCTATCAAATATATGATGTGCAAATATTTTCTTTCAGTTTGTTATTCATCTGTTTAAGTTGTCTTTTGAAATGCAAAAGTTTTAAATTTTAATGAAGTAAAATTTGTCAACTTTCTCTTCTATGTATTATACTATTGGTATCATATCTAAGAAATCTGCCTAACCAAAGGTCACACATATTTTCCTCAATGTTTGCTTTTAGTAGTTTTATAATTTTACCTCTTACATTTAGGTATATGATCTGTTTTGAATTAATGTTCTTATATGGTTTGGGGAAAGTGCTTAAATTCATTTTTTTGTAAGTAGAAATCCAATGTCTCAGTACCATTTGCTGAAAACACTATAGAATTGCCTTGGCATATTTGTCAAAAAATAATTAACCATCTCCACAAAGTTCTTAGAGCTAATAATGAATACAGCAAAGTGATGGGGTACGAGATCAAAACCCAAACATCAGTAGTGTTTCTATATACAAGCAATGAACAATCAAGAAAAAGAATTCCATTTACAATAGCAACTAAAAGAATAAAATATCTGGGAATAAAGCTAACTAATGATGTAAAGGACTTATACACAGAAAACTACAAAACATTGCTAAAAGAAGTTAAAGAAGACCTAAATAAATGGAAGCACATTCCATGTTCATGGATTGGAAGACTAAATATTATTAAGATGTCAATTTTACCTTAAGCAATTTACATATTCAACATAATCCCAATAAAAATTCTAACAACCTTCTTAGTGGAAATGGAAAAGCCATTCATCAAATTCATATGAATGGGTAAGGGTTGCTGAATGGCTAAAGCCATCTTGAAAAAAAAGAATGATGTTGGAGACTCACAATTCCTGATCTTAAAACATATTACAAAGCCACAGTAATGCAAACAGCATGGTACTGGAACAAGGGCCGACATATAGATCAATGGAATTGAATTGAGAGGTCAGAGAACAACCTCCACATTTATGGCCAAATGGTTTTTGAAAGGAGGCAAAGACCACTTAATTGGGACATAATAGTTTCTTCAACAAATGGTGCTAAGAAAATGGGATCTCCATTTGCAAAAGAAAGAAAGAGAACCCCTCTTTATATAAAAACCAACTCAATTTGGAACAAAGACCTTAAAATAAGAGGCAGAAATATAAAATTGCTAAAAGAAAATGTAAGGAAGCAGCTTTAGAAGATTGTCTTGGGCAATGGTTTCTTAGACTTTATACCCAAAGCACAAAGAACAAAAGAAAAATATAGATTAATGGGACCTCATCAAAATTAAACTTTTGTTCCTGTTTTAGTCTGTTAGCCTGCTGAAAGCAATATACCAGAAATTGGTTGCCTTTCACAATGGGGATTTATTAGTTTACAGGCTTACAGTTCAGAGGCTATGAAAATGTCCAAATCAAGGTATTATCAGGCAAGGCTTCCTACGCTTCTTTTGTTAAATATATCCCTAAGTATTTTGTTTTTTATGATGCTATTGTGAAAGTAATTGTTTTCTTAATTTCATTTTCTAATTGTTGATTACTAGTATATAGAAATATATATATTTTTTGTATTATTGATCTTTATTAGGCTTTTTTGTGGATTTCTTAGTATTTTCTACGTATAGGCCCATCTCATCTGTGAATACAGTTTTACAATTTTTCTTCCAAACTGGATGCTTTCAATTCTATTGATTGATTGATGATCTTATTGTGCTGCTTAGAATCTCCAGTACACTATTAGAGAAGTGGCAAGAGCAAACATCATTGTCTTGTCCCTGATCTTCAGGTAGGTGCACACATGCATAAATGCTTTCCCTCTATGCTATGGATTGAATTGTGTCCCCCAGAAGGATATGTTAAATTACTAGTCCCCAGTACCTCAGAATGTGACTTTATTAGGAAATAAGGTAATTACAGATGGAATTAAACATACTGTTGTAAGGCAGGCCTTTAATCCAATATGACTGGTGTCCTTATAAGAAGAAGAAATTTGGACAGAGACAAGGAGGTAGAGGGGAGAATGCCATGGATGCCTTCAAACCTCCAGAAGCTAGAGGAGGCAAGCTAGATTCTTTCCTATGAATTTTGCAGGGCAGGGCCCTACCGACACATTGATTTTTGGCTTCTAACCTCCAGCACTGTAAGGAGATAAATTTCTGTTTCAAGTGACCCAGTATGTGGTCTTTGTTTCTGCAGCCCTAGGAAACTAAAGCACCTTGCTTTGTATAAATCCCTTGGTGGAAAGGCAGACCTCATCTAAATGGAAAAATCTAAGTTTGATTCCTTTCCTACTTACAGTCTTTAAAACTGTTTTTAAAACCTAAAACCAAAATTCATTTATCTTTGTGAGTTTCCTCTATCTAGACCTACTTGACCCGAGAGGATGTGATTAAAACTTTATTGGGTACCTCCAAACCATTTCCAGGCTCCAGACACCGTTTATTTTGAATTTCATGATACAGATCCCCAGGAAGCGAGGAGGCAGTCATCTCAGGATATCTCTTGGAGCCTTCCTGCACACACGGCCAGCACTTACTTGACTGAGCATGGCAAAGTGGGAAGAAGAAAAGAGAGAAGGAGGAAATGGCACTGATGTGCTTTAAACCTGCATTTCTTCTATAATCCCGAAGGAAGTAATTTTTCGTCTATCCCACAGTAAATGCTCAATAAATGGTAGCTCCTGATACTAATATTATTACTGCTATTTTCATTAACCTTATCATTACTAGTATTACCTGTTCAGACTACACTTTGTTCTCTCCAAAAGAATATGATCATCCCCATTTCTCTCATGAAAAAGCCCATTAGAATAAAAATCCATTATGAGTATAACTGGTGGCAAAAATGCACAAATCTGTTGACAATTATGACTACATGTCTCCTGTGTACCATTCCCCAGCCATAGAAGTGACTAGTGACCAGGGATAATGCGTGGAGCTCAGAAGCTGTGAAGCCTCAGCTCAGTGGGCTAGGGCGACCCCTCCTCCCTGCATCCCCAGCTGGATGATGACAAAGCTGTCATTAGTTAGGGGAGCTCTGAATCCCAAGTGCAAGGACCTTATGCTGTGCTAGAGAGATGGGAAATCACTCCTGTCAGCTGGAAGGAGGGAGGGCGTGGGGAGCCAAGTGAGAGGGGGTTAGGAGGGGGTTTCTGTCCTGCCTGATTCTTGGTCATCTTCCATGCAGGAAATTGCAGGAAGCCTGTTTTGAGAATCATTGACAGGCCTCCACGGCAATGACAGAGATCACCTCCAGAGAAGGGAATTTTCTGGTTGTGAGCTCTCTTTAAATTCCTGCCAGGCAGCCGCAATTTATCCAAGGTGGGTTTGTGAAGTCAGATCCTGCCAGGGAGAGATTGGCACAAGAGTAATGGAGACAGCTAATTCTCAGGGGGTCGTCTTTGGCAAAATCCACTATTGAGGCCTCATGCTACTTGTGCTCATAGCTGCCGAGAACCAAGAGTGCCATCTGTAAACTGTGATTCATAAACACTCTGTCAGTCTGCCATCTACCCTGACATCATAAAATAACAAGAAGCGGCATTGTAATAAAGAGGAGAGGTTTGCAGCCTACCAATTAAATGCATTTAATTTATTTCTCTTACAGCTGAGGCTTTATTTATTAGTAAACAGCTGCATTTGTTACACTTTTTTTACTCCAAACAGGCAACTGGCAATTTGGATTATCCATTAATCCTAAATAATCATCTGTGTACTTCATAGATCCTGGGTACGTAGAAATATATGTATAAGAAGGTTATTAAAAAACTAAAGCTTAAGTTTGCCAGTCAGCTGGCAAGGGTGGAGCTCTGGGTGTCAGGCTGGGTGAGTTAATGTGACATGAAGTATGTGGATATGAATGAGGTCTGGCTGAGTTTTTGGAAAGATTTTGCATGTGGCTTCATTTTTTCCTTTTCCCCAAGTACATGTAGAGAAATGTGTATGCTAATTTTCTGCAATGGAACATTGCCTATGTTCTTGTTGAAGACTAATTAGCTTGAGACTATCAGACACAGATTATTTTATAGGGCTACCTCTTTTTAATTAGGACTGGGAGGAGGGAGATAACAGGGAGGAGGTGTGTGCCTTCACCATCTGAACTCCCTCAGACCCTGCTAACTGGCATGTACTTCTGAGGTTAGAGTTCTATTTTGGCACTTGTGATGTTGGTACGTTTCCCCCAGCCCTCACCCCCACTCCCCACACACATACACACAAAGACTTCGCTTTATTTGAAAATGGCCATGGCACATCCAAGAAAGATCCGGTCCAACTCAGTTTTTATTTGTTTCCTTAATATCTGGGCAAAGCGAGGGAGAAGAGTTGCATTGCGCGAAGCTTAAAGTTTTGCTGGGCCACATTTAAAGGACATTCAGTCCTCGAGTACCAACCTAGGCTCACTCATAGTCACTAATTATAAAAATAGTGTTTGTTTCCATTGATTTTGAATCCCAGTGAATTCACATTGAAATAGGTTATGGGGGTAAACATTTTCTCTCTAAAAGAGCTAGCTATCCTTTTGAGTGTTATGCTTTCTTTCCTAAGAAGTAATATTGTAAGTAGAGTCCATTCTGAGAGGTATAAATGACTCACTTTGGCCTTCTTCAAACTCAGTTAAACTGGAAACCCTCTACAATGTGAGTTGCTTGACATATGTGGCTCTGTGTTGGTTACTGGCATAGTATTTGCAAACCAATATTCTATTATGGTGCTTTTGAATTAACAAACATTGAAAAATGGTCAGACTTTAATTTTCACTTTTGTTTTTATTTTTCCTGGTGATATTCATTGATTTAGGCAGGGCATTGTGTGTAGCTCCTGTAATTATTGAGACTGTAAATTCAATAAAGTCGTGAAAAGGAAATATAGAAAGAAGAGACAGTTGAAAGAATCAACATACAATTTAGAAAAGTTTTGATTATTTCTTTTTCCCCCTTTGCAAAAATACATTTAGATATAACTTCTCTATGACTGTATTAATGAGATCATGACAGGTTACATACCGAAACCATATCTAATAATCTAATAATGGATGGATAATCATCAACTAAGTATACACATGTTTATTTGTTAGAAAGTAGCCACACATCAAGTATCCTATGTTGTTTAGCAATTTGGTTCAAGGCAATATGGCACAGTGGTTAAATATGTGGGGTTTGGGGCCAGACTGCCGGATCTGAATACCCACCCCACCCCATACTAGCTGTGAACTGGAATGGTAAGTTACACAACCATTCTCAGCCTCAGTTTCTCCATTTATGAAATGCAGCTAATGCCAGTCCCTGTTTCATACATTATCACAGGGATTGTGTGAGCTAATTCACATAAAGCATTTAGCACAGTGTCTGGCATATATATAAGCACTCAATACATGTTAAATTAAAACATTGACTCAATGATGTCCATGTTCAGTGACACCACACTGGTTACTTGAAATCAGAGTGCGATTATTTACACCAAGGAAATCAGAAAATTCTACAAATCAGGGCTCTCCCACCCCCAAGTGGTTGTTAAACATTTACCAGCTCCACTCTGCCTATAGGGAACAAAGCCCAAGTCCAGGAAACAGCCCCTTATATAACAAAATCCGTGCAAGTGTCTTACTAAGGATAGATCTTGACATTCTTATTCATGGCCTCATTACTCTCAATTGACACATACAATTAACACGTTTTATTATCTAGTGTCTTATTTTACAGCACGCTAGAAGCAGCAAATTAGAAAAGGCAAGGAAGTTGGCAAAAGGGAAGCAGGCAAACATCTGACTGCCATGAATACTCAAAGACATTTACAGTCTGGAGTGGTTTGCCATAGGAAAAAAGAGCCCAGTGCAGCCTAAAATATTCTTGTTGCAGCATTTAATAATCCCTAAATTCAAAATGAACTGCTTGAATCATCAAGGAAAATAATAAATTATGCTTTAATACTACTGCTTCATTTGATAGGTTAGTGTGAGATATGTTTAGTCATAGTCTACAAAGCAGAATACTAATGTGAAATGGGATTTTGAGGACCATCAAATCCAGGTCTCAAACGTTTTAGTACAAAGTTTCACATGGTCTTTCACAGAAGCCAAACAGCTGAATAAGAGTAGCTCTGGTTGGGAAAGGTGTTGGCATTCTGTAATCCTCTCTTTTCAGAGTGAAGCATGTGGAGGGCCTTGAACACCTGAGGACTCAGGCTGAAAACCACCAATAGGGAACAGCCCCAAATTTTC
Source organism: Tolypeutes matacus (assembly GCA_026826555.1). Classification (NCBI taxonomy): domain Eukaryota; kingdom Metazoa; phylum Chordata; class Mammalia; order Cingulata; family Chlamyphoridae; genus Tolypeutes; species Tolypeutes matacus. The sequence goes on along the minus strand of JAKSZT010053883.1, from coordinate 57,110,648 downwards.
TAGGCTTAGAGATGAGAAGAGACACATGTTTAAATCAGTCACAGTATGGGGTGGGAGGTTTAGTCTAATTCCCTTACAGCAAAAGAAGGTGATGATTCCTGGGCCTAGATCAGGAGCTGGAAATAATTATCCCAGAAAAATAAGTATTTTGAGGTTTGAATGCTAGCTTAAGCTAAAGATTGATATTATTAATAGCTAAAATTTATCCATGGCTTGCTATATGTCAGGCATTATATCAAGTGTTTAATCCTCAAAATCCTGTGATAATTACCATTTTAAATCCCATTTTATAGATGTGGAATCCAAGGCTTTGGAAAGGTTAAGAAACTTCCCTAAGGTCACTTGGATAGCAAATGGCCAACTTAGCATTAGACTTCAAAGCTAATGCTCCAAAACACAGGGCTCAATTGTTTCCTAATAGGCTACATCAACAAGATCCTAGGTCCCAGAAAGTGAATTGCTACGATCCACTGATCTAGAGGGACCAGAAACAACTGCCAAAACCTAGGGTACAGAACTCGGGCACAGAGCTGGCAAGACAAGCATGAGCTAGGATGACTGGGATCAAATAGGAAAACAGGGAATTTGACTTGCTTTTATGGGCTAGAAGAACTAAGATACCTATGCAAATCTGCACTTTAAGAATCCAGATTTAGGTAGATAGTTTGTGGCCGAATTTCCGCAAGATGTTGAGTTTCCTAGGACCATCTAGCCAGTTAGCAGTCAAGTCCAGCTGCCCATCAACTGCATAACAGTTTAGGAAAGCATGCCCTTGAAATAAGCATAACAACATTGGAGAGTTTTGACAACAAAAAGACTTAATTTATAAGAAAAATTATTTTTTTTGTGTAAACCTTATGAAGTCAAACAATTGAAATAATCCTTTGCTCTGCTTGGAACATAGATTTAAATGTATATCATAAAATATTTGGAAATCTTGAACATTGAAATCAATGTTTAGGACATCTTTGCTTGAATTATTGAGTTATAATTATATTTCCTGTCCCCCAAACTAAAAAAAGGGTAGTCAGAACTACCCTTAATTGCTGGCAACCTGTCATCCTACACTTACTATTAAAACATGAAACAACTTTCTAGGGGAACAATCTGAATTCTTTATACCCTCCACATATTCAGCAACACTGAGAGTAAAGTTGGCCATGATAAAACATTTTATTTCTCTCAAAGATCCTCACTTTAATGTTCTGTAAGTTGCTTGGTGACCAGGCTATAAGGTAGAGATAAAATGAGTAGAGTTCGTCTCCTATTTTGACTACTCCTCCCCTACACCCCACTCTTTTGCAGAGAAACCATTTTGTCCTCATCTACTGCCCTTTAGGTTTGATGGGGCAGATGTGAGTATGTTTTATAAATTCAAGCAGATTATTTCCCCCCCTTCTCATCTCACCGTTCAAGGATAATCATTTAGTCCCTGAGAGCCCATGGTGCCAGCAATATTGGTCCAATAAGTGAAGCCACACTCCCTAAACAGATGGGAATGATGTTTCCTTGCCACTGGGTGAAATTGCTTTAAAAGCTTCAGCGACAAACATAGGGGAAAAAGGCTGAACCAATTGCTGCTGGAAGTCTGGCCACATGTAATACTCGCTGCTTTAAAATCCAATATTACGTTTGCTTCATTACAGTACTTTGTCCATCAGCTCCTTTGAGTCTATTAATTTAATTGTTCTTTATTAACAAATGGGTCATTCTTTCTGGCAGCAGAGCAAAGCTCAAATGCCACTTAAACACTTTGATAAATGCAACACCCCCTTTCACTCGGCTCCTTCCCTGAACATGCTGTGAATGCACACACATGCACACACACAGTATGCTCAATCAAATGTGCTTATACAAAAGGATTGTATCAAAAATTGGTTTTTAAAGTTAGCAAGCAGAGAGGAAAGTGCTTGTCTTTACAAGTAAATCCTACTCTAATTGCATGTCATATTTCTTTTACAAACGTGTGCCATGCCTCTGGTAAAAATGTTCTTACTCTATAAAATGAGCTAGTATTTGCGCTTGAGAGAACAATGACAGTAATCTTTTGGCAAACCTTTTACAAGGAAGTTCGCTTTTAAACTTATGTGTTTTTCCCTCATTTTCCTTACCAGTAATCATTATTATTATTATTATTCATCTTACATAGTTATTTTTTTTTTAAGGGATGTCTCCTATTGTCTTCCTGTGCCTTGGTCTTTCATTCTTTTCCCTCCCAACCCCCAACACACATACCCCTTCATCTTAGGTGACATTATGCTACTCACCAAACCTGTAACTTTAACAGAGGGTGACAGGGTGACCTTGACAACAGATGTTCTTATGGCAACAGATGGCACTGGCAAACCCGAGAAGCTGCTGTATGCCATTTCCGTGCCACCTGTGCCTGGTCAGATTGAGCCCATCAATTATCCAGGCCTGCCCATTCCCTGCGCAGCAGTCAGATGTATTGGCCTGGAAGGTTTGCTGCATGCATGACAATAGCCAAGCGGCCAGAAAGGAAGCGGTCAGGTGAGAGGGTCCCCTTCCTCCACTTTTCTCCTATCCCCATCACATCACCCCACCCTCACTCATTCAGTGTCTCATGTGCTCAATGACTTCAGTGAGTTGAAGGGATTGAACTGGTTTTATCAGGGAAAAGTTCACCAAATGACCACTAAAGAAGATAGGCAGCCATAAAGGTGACTTAAGTGAAAAAAAACCAATACTGCTATGGCTTTAGGCACAGCCGTACATTCTAACTGTCTGGAGAGTCTGCCACATTAGAAAACCATTCTAGGGCTATTATGCAATGTGTAATATGGTTTTTGCTTATCATATTTTAAATTTGACTTTCCCTTCTACATCTTGATCCCATCCTTGCTTTTAATTGCTTCCTTTTATTTATTTATTTATTCATTTATTTATTTAATATTTATTTATCTACCTTCTCTGAGTCCTGGCTGAAGGAAGTAAAGATGAGTAGAGAGAAGAAATATTAACATAATAATAATAACCACTGTGCTTTTCTAACCTGTTATGCTATGAAACAGATACCTTGCTAGAGACTTTACAGTCATGATACATAAGCTTCTTAAACTTACAGTAGATAGAATTATTCCCATTTTATAGATGAGAAAATTGAGGCTTAGAGAGGTTTAGCAACATGCCCAAGGTCGCACAAGTATCAAACAGGAGAGCTAAGATTTGCACACAAGGTGGGTGGACTTTCCACTACAGAAAATTGTTTCTAGCAACCAGGAAAATCTCATGATCTGCTTGGCTACAAATGGACAATATTGGGAGACTCTTTGGGTCCCAACACACTTTCTTAACACGGGCATCTGGCTTGCCTCCTGCATTCTCAGCTACTATGGTAATTATATAATTTATTAATAAAGCAGTATGTGATCTTTAGCAAGTAGGTCAAACATAAGTGTAACCTTTTATTATTTTTCATTAGTAGGACAGGGTAGTTAAAGTCGAAACCGTTTAGCCTCTCTTTACTCGAAGAAAGCTGGAGTATTTTATGAAATCATCAGTAGACCTTAATCCAGATGGTGGTGTCATTTCTAAGAAATAGCATATGCTAGCTATTATGATACTTAAATGTAATGGTTTTATATCTCTCCAGTGGGCAAAGAAACCATACAACAGGTTTTAGTCTAGGAATTTTTTAATGGTGATTTAACCTTCCAAAATAGAGTATTTCCACAAAGAAATTCAATTGATAGAGCCTGGCTTAATAATAAAGGAATGTAAATTCCTGCCTTTTTTCATGCAATAATAGGACAGCATCTGGATTTACTACCCTCTTGTCTACTATTTTACATAATGTTGCTGAATTGGGGACAATTACATGCTTTTTTGATTTTAGAAATATTGCCTTAAAAGTTATTTACACCCATTTTATAACAAAGAGGGCAATATAACTAATTTTATTCTTAGTGTGATTAGCCATGAGTCATTTCCTAAGAAATGAGTTTAATTAACCAGGGGAAGAAAGCCGCAATAAATCATAAAAGTGGACTATTTCTAAGTGGGGTTAAAAACATCTTATTTTAAACTACCATCACACAAATCACAAATCCTAAATTATGTATTAAGGGAATAAATTTTTATGATTTTGAAAATTCCTGACAAAAGGAATGAAAGAAAAGAGGAATGTGTAGCAGGAGAAGTAAGTTAAATTAGTTGGAATACTTTAAGAAACTAGTTGTGCAGTAAGGATCCCACTATGCGAATTCAAGATCTACTAGTTGATAGTGTGATTTGAGGAAATTCAATTCAATTATCTTTGCTTCGTTCCTTCCCTTGTAAACTAAAGAGATTGAACTGAGTCACCCTTAACTAGGGGTTTTGGCAGCTATTGATGTCAATCACAAAATATTGCCAGGTTTCCCCCACTCCAGGAATAAGTGGAATTACAGTTCCCCTCCACTTTAAAGTTAGGCGTGTACGTGTGACTTGCTTCACCCAGTTAAATGTGAGAAGTGTCAACTCCAGGCAGAAGCTTAAAGATCTCATGCATGATTTATCCCATTCCTTCCTATGGCTTCTATAGTCATAGAAGGACATATCTAGATGAAGTCTTAGTCAATATGGATCTTGAAATGAACAGGATGAGCATAGTTGCCCTGCAAACTATGCCCTGCATATCCATCCTTTACAAGTGTAATGAGCAAGAAATAAACTTTTGTTGCATTGAGGCATTGAGATTTTTTTCTCATCACTGCAGCATAACCTAGCCCATCCCGTATCATAGAGGGGTGTGTATCAGATTCATGTACAGAGACTTTCCAGTATACACAGGCTAGTGCTTCTCAATCAGAATCTTTTGGTGTGAGCTTCAGATTTGTGTATTGGTAAAAAGCATCTCTGGGGATTCTGATGTATACCCTTGCTTAGAACCACTGAGACTCCATGTGTGAGTAGACACATGAGTAATAAAATAACTTTGCTTTAGACATTAACTACATACTACTCTAATGGATAACTATAATAAAATCTTATTATAATCTATTGCATTTCAGTTTACACAAGCGCTTTAGTACTATTCATCTAATTTGGCAGCTAAAACATTAGTATATTATAATGTGTGGACTTTCTGGCCATAGCAGCTATCAATATATTAAGGATTTGAACCACTACTCTGACTTGCAAGTAGATACCCCTGCTTCCTCACTCCACATTGTGCATTCCTTCAAAAAGAGTCTGCTTAGGTGAAGATGATGGTATTCCCAATAACAGAAGATCAATATCCTGCAAAAGTCTCAGAAAATCTGTATTTTCCTGCCTGTGGATTTGCCTTTCTTTCCATGGATAACTGAAGCTTCCTTCCTAAGACCACACTGTCCAAAATAGTTTGAGTTATGTTGGAAAATAATTACTACTTCTGACTTTTTCTTATTTTGAGGACCTTAATATTTCTTTTATTCACAAGTTGCATGTGAGAAATTGCCATTTTAAAAACTAAACTATGAAGAAAATATTATTAACTTGTTTGACCTTAAATATCACAGTGAGGGCTCCCAAATTGAGTGCTGGCTTGCAAGCAGAATAATAAATTCAATCCAATCTATTAAACTAAAACATATTGATTGGACCTTTATATTTGATAAGCTTTTATATGGTTATTACTATTTACATGTGAATATTATATATTCTTATTCATGCACATGCTGTAAGTATAAGTAACACCAAGACATAACCAATTCCTGCCTTTAACATTATCACTAAAGCTATAGATTTTAGAGAGAAATTCTGCATTAAAATCTTGACTCCTTCACTTGCTAGTCATTTTACTATTAAAGGAGAGATTCAACTTCCTTAATTCTCATTTTCCTAAGTTTTAAAATGGACACCTAACTTATACTATTATGTTGTCAGGATAAAATGAGATAATTCAGTAAACTGTTTATAAAGAAAGAGAAAGAAAGGGAGAGAAGAAGGAGGAGGAGAAGGAAGAGGAGGTGGAGGGAGGGAGGGAGGAAAGGAGGAAGATGGATTTGAAATTTTGATGGGGTAAAATAATTTGGGGAAAGACTGGGTTAAAATGGATTAACAAGTCCCTTTACTGAGCAGCTTCTCAGAGAGTTTAATATGGTAATGTTCATTGTAATTCTCTGAAACCTATTGATGGTATGGTGTGGGGAGACTCTGAAGGCTGTGGGAAGGCTTTCTGGTGGAGGTTATGCCTGAAGTGAGTCTTTAAAGAAAAACTCATGAAAGCCAAAGGCAGTATGGAGGTAGGCATGGGAAAAGGTCCGGGGACTAAGAAGACATTCCATGTAAAGGGAAGGACAGGTACAGAGACATTGAGGCAGGAACTAGTATGTATGTTGGGGAACCCAAATATATGAGCTACTGCAGGCAAATGCCGGGCAGTGGAGAAGTTGCAAGGACTAGATTTTAAAAAGCCTTGTTGCCATGTTATGAATTTGAAATTTTTATCTTGTTGCCAGTAGGAGACTGCCTCAGTCAGGACCCCAGGAGGAAATAGCACCTTCAAACATGTAATTTAGGAAAGTATAACTATTTTACAAAAACAGCCAAAAAAGCAGACTACATACAAGGGTATGGGCAGGGTTAAAGGGAAAACAACAAGAGGTGGTAAACCATCCTGGGGTTAGCATAGAGGAGAGAAAACACCACACTGGGCTTCAAAAGGCAAGTGGGAAAATGCTTTATCAGAACCTGGAGAGAGATTCAGTGGTGTCTGTGGGTGAAGAAGAAGGCAACGGAATGTAGCCACTGCCAATCTATAGTATGGCAGAGACAAAATAGGAGATAGTTCTCTCAGCCTCTAGCAACGGTGGGGAAGGGTAGAGAGTAGATCTGTGAGGACGAACACAGAATGTCCAATATGGGGAGCAAGAAAGTAATATGTTCTGACTTGAATTTTAGATAAGTCCCCTTGGCAACTATGTGGAAAGTGGATTGGAGGAGAGTGAAGCTTTAGAAAAGAATACCTATTCTCATATCTATGAAAGAGATAAGGGAAGCCTAAACTGGGGAAGTAGTATTAGAGTGGAAACGACCAATTTAAGAAAACATTTGGTTGTCAAAATTGGTGGGACTTGATGACTGGCTATGACTGGTGAAGAAGAGTTGACTCAAGGATTATTCCCAGGTTTCTTGCTTGGATGAGTGTAAAGTGATATGGACAAGTTAGTGAATACAGGAAAAGAAGCACATTTGTGGGGGAACTGAGGAATTCAGTTTTGAACCTGTTTGTGGGCCCTGAGGAACATTCATGTGGAGATTTGCAACAGCTATTTTATACAGGATTCTGACTCCAAGTGAGAACAACCATGGCTAGAGACACAGATTTACAAGTCAACAGAATATATGGTGGCCAATACTGTGGAAGTGGATGAGGGTTCCCAAGAGAAGCAAGTAAAGTGATAAGGGGAGTGAGCCAAGGAGAACATCAAGCCTTAATACTTAAATTCTACTGTGCTGCTCTTAGGGACCTGGGCATGCTCTCCTGTACTTGGCTCTCCTTCATTTATCACTTACATTTCCAACAAGAGATTCTCCTTGAGGTAATTATATTGGCCTGTTCCAGGAACAAAATGTCAATTTTGGGTGTCTCTTGGTAGGGACAGAATATATTTTTATTTTAGATTTATTGCCTTTAAAAAGTGAACTGATGATTTTGTATGATCCCAAGCTGTCTAAATGAGGCAAATATTAGTTAAAACCTGTCCTCATTAATGGCTGGGTCCTAAGGTTTGATGGAGCCTTCTGCGTCAGTCTTTAAAGACACCTCCAATTCGACAGAGTAGAGCTATGGAGTCCCACTGGAAAAGAAGCCACCCAGCTCCACTTTTCTTCTTTCCACTCTCTACCTCCCCCACTCTTACTTCACCTCTGCCCCATCTCCTACCTGATAGTTTCCCCATGGAAAATAAGAAAGCAATTATGGTAACAGCAAACCTCAGGCTGGTTAGCCCATTCATGGCTTATTCAGAATCTTCCTTCAGATGATAAAAACAAGCAATCTCTCATGGACATAATAATAGCTAGATGATAGAAAGATGAAAGATTAGACAAATAGATATTGATGTATATGTACATATATCTCACTATAGATCACAGGTGTGTGTGCAAATATATACACACAAATATGTGTGTGAGACATGTGTATGCATATGCATGTGTTTGCACATACAGATTAGTATATGGGTGTACAGATGTGCATGTGTTCATATGTATATAAGTGTGGATATATGTGCATATGTCTGCCAGTGCGTTCTGTGTGCAAAGTTGTGGGTACATATACATATGTGAATATGTGGGTTGACTCATAGGAGAAGGTGAAAAGGAGAAAAACATGTCGTCCTTCCATGAAAACAAGGAGACAGCAAAGGGTTAAAACAATCACTTTGGAAACCATTTTCCAAAAAAGCTGCACCCTAAATTAATTTTGGCTGGTAATCTATATCGGGTTAAATAACTCCTCATTATTCTGTAACACAGCTGAGGCATCTCCAAATGTTTATCTTGTTTTGTAACCGGTACCTTCTGGTATATTCTAGTGCCAGCACTCCCGGCTCCTGCTATATTTCATTCTCACTATTTTTGGACTGGAGCTGCTGGTTCCAGGTGATTTAATAAATTGCTTTTTTTTTTTTTTTGGTGTTCCTTTTAACTTACCCATCTGCTCAACACATGCGTAACTTGCAATCTGTCGGCAGTTTGCAGAAAGACAAACTGTCAGAGCTGCATGCATTTGACAACTTTGTTCCCAATTAGATTAGTGGTAATTTTAACAGATTTCAGGGCAATGGAGAAAGAGATGGCATGTTATTAAAGCATCAATTCTGACAGAACCAAGCACATATGATTTCAATGTAAATTATTTTAAATGCTTTAATTAAAACTAGAGAAAGATTTACCCTTTTAAATGGTAAATGATAGCAAGACAAATTTAAAATGAAAGTGAGTAACCGAGTTTTCTAAATGGTTTATGTTGTGCAAGGCAGTCCAGCAGTCAAGGCGACTGTAATCTATGGCAGTACGTGGAGCCTGAGTTAATTATTCATTGCTTCCTCTCTGCAGCAGATGTGATTCAATACACGAGGTACAGTATTCAGAACCTGGAACACTCTGTGAAAATCTCAGCTCAGGCTTCTTTTAGAGCCATCAGGAAATCGCTGGAATCTGTTTAACACGTTAAATATATTCATAAGGAAAAAAATCTTTTTTTTGGCTCTTTGTTTTTGTATGTTTCAATGCAGCTGCTTCTCTCCTCCATTCAACCCAGCATCCCCAGCCTCCGTATTCCCACCCCATTCCCAGTCTTATACCCCTGAAGCACATTCACAGATGTACACAGTGACCAGATTAGGGAAATCAGGGAATTCTCTACCTCAGATCATTGTACAGGCTCATGGCTCACCAGAAAATGTCCTATCTATAATTTAAACGTATTGAAATAGTCACAATTTATGAGTACAGCACATCATTGACAGAATGTCTGGCGTTCTGGGAGAGAGCTCGATGGAACCAAGGACACATATAGGTGGGTAGATTTCCCTGATGAATTTGACAGCATGTTTGATTTATTCAGCCATAAATCTAACCATTGGTTTAATGCTTTCCATTTGTTCTTAGACAACACTGGGCATTTTATTATTGAAATCACCAATGCATTAATTAAGGATTAATATTCCCTGAACATAATTGCATAAAATTCTTTTACGTGCACATTTCTTAGTCACTTGGGAAGGGCTCACCATTTTATATATGGGCCTATTGAGTTGAGAGCTGTCTGCACTTTTAGAATTATTGAAATGACTTGAAAAAGAAGGTTTTCACTATCCTACATGAAGGTTTCCTTAATTTTTAAATTTTTTTAAAGTAGGTTATTGTCTGGTGTCTTTAATGGCATCCTTTAGACAGAGATTGTTACTACACTTGAGTTGGTTTACAATTGAGTTGGTATGGTTCAGGATTAAATGTCTGAGGAAAACTTTGAATTTTATCTTATTTCTTTGTTAACATGACAGATAAACACATGCATTTATATTTTCTGGGGGAAGAAGCTAGCACAATAGACTTGGAGGAATATTCTAAATTTGTGTGGTGTATTAGTCAGAAATGGCATCTCTGGAATGATGGAAGATGCTAGAAATGAGTCAAATTCAACATACTGTAACTTCTCTCTCTTCATTTCAGAAGACATGTTGTTAAGCCTTCACATGAAGCTTTCTCTGAATTTCAGACTCTTTCCCACATGAGTTTGTTTTCCCTTTTTTTTCTAGTTTTAGGTTTTCTTTTTGTAACTGAAGAACATAATCTTTGAAATCCACCAGACTTTGAAATTTATTACTAACATCTACTATGTGAGTAACCTCCAAAAACCTCTAATCTATTTTTTCTGAGCCTCAGGTTTTTCATCTGTGGGTATAATAGTGAATTGCTCCATTTCAGAAATATTTTGGAAATTAAAGAAGATAATACATGTCAGAGCCTGGTACACAGTTGGTGCACCTTAAGTGCAGATTGGCTCCATCCTTCCCCTCTCCATTTACCAATGATTTTGCACACTTCTATGCTTTGTTGGTTTTCCTTGTGGATAAATAAATGCAGAAAAGAATGGAAAACTTTGAAGAGAAAGGAAATTCACTCTTCACCTCTTCAAGGAAGAAATCACAGCTCAGTTAAGAATCTTCTCCCAGGGCTACAATTAAACCAAAGAGGTAGAAGTCAATTTGAAGTAAAAAGAGAATAGGAGCTTGCATATATTGCGAACTACCCTATTTAACCCCCTATATGTACTGGGGTACTTAGGAACTTAGGGGTATAAACAATACTGTGTTAGTTTTCCAGCTGTTATGACTAATACCACAAAATGGGTTTATTGGCTTAAAGTTTCAGAGGCTGAAAGGCTTATTTCTTCCTCATGTCAGTAGCATTCTGACTAGCCGAATATCCTTGGGGTACCTTGATTTTTCCTTCACATGGTGATGTCCCCTTTTTTCTCTTTCCAGTTCCCTTGATTTCCAGCTTCTGTTCTTCCACTTGGCTTTCACTTCCTTCATAAAGCTTCCAGGATTAAAGCCCAATGTCATTCAGTCTGGCCACATCTTAACTAAAAATAACATCTTCAAAAGGTCCCATTGTAAATTCACACCCACAGGAATGGATTAAGATTAAGAACAAGTCCCCACCCCAACTAGGGTACATAATTCAACCTAACACAAATACCATATTTTAAATTTCTGTTTCATAATTTAATCTGCCCTTGACCTTCATCCTGCCTCAATCTCAATCATAATCAGGGTTGCCTCACTCTCTCAAGGTTGTACACAAAGCCTGACATGATCTGAAATGTGAGGGACAAGATCCTGGTCTTCAGCCTGTATTAGTCACCTTTAAATGTTATTGCTTGAGATTACATGGTCCTTCAAAGTCAGAGAGCTCTACTGTTATCCTCCCAAAAATGGTCATGGGGAGTCCTGGCTGAAGGTGGGTGCCAAGGTGTCTTGTGTCCATTTCCCTTGGTGACTTGCCATCTCCTCAGGGTAGCATGAGGTAGCAAAGTACAATCCTGGATCCTTGCTACCTGAGGAACCAAAAAACTCAAGGAAAATATCACTTCTAATCTAACAGTCAGATGTAAACACTGTTTAGTAGTGCTTTGATTCAGCATCCTTTCAGGTGTAGTTGCTCTTATTTATTTTTTTTTTTTTTTAATAAAGATTTTTATTTATTTATTCATTTATCCCCCCCTTGCTGCTTGTGCTCGCTGGGTCAGCCAACCACGCCGCGCAGGCGGGCCTGCCTTCACCAGGAGGCCCCGGGAACCGAACCCGGGGCCTCCCATATGGTAAACGGGAGCCCTACTGATTGAGCCAAGCCGCTTCCCGTCTTATTTTTTAATCATAATAGAATTATATCATATACAATATGTTAAGCTTTTTTCATGCACCATAATTTATCAATACATGATGCTAAATATTTTTATACAATGTTTTTACAGATTGCCAAGTTGGAAGTCATGTAGATGTATAATATACACTTAACCAGTCTCCTGTTGTTAAACATTTTAGGTGTTTTTTTTTTATCTGATTCTTAATATTTTGGCTATTATAAAAAAGCACTACTATAAACATCCTGGTATATGTACCCGTGTACACATATCTTATTATTTCCTTTTGGTGTGGTCCCAGGAGTGAAATTTCTAGGTCAAAGGGTATATACAATTTTTAAAGATGTTTATAAATTTTTGTATCCAGAAAGGTTGTGCCTATTTATACCCCTTTCAGAAATATATGAGTATATACACCTATTTTTTTTTTTAATTATGATTGCCTTTGTTTTTGTTATAAATAGTGTTATTTTGGCTTTCTTTCGTCCATGTGTTTTATTCTCAGAACCTATTAGAAAGGGAGCCATGGCAAGTAAGCTTTCATTCAGTCTACAAGGGCTAGGAATTCTTTTCCCTCATAAAAAGCAAAGTCATCCATAATCTGGAGGCCAGGAGATGGACCCACTTCATAACATTAAAATTCATCCAGTATATTGAATATGTCCATGAAAAAGCATTTCTGGCACAAGGTAGAAAAATGAACGATTTTAAGTAAATGCCTTTAACAAACCAATTTTAACGTTCAAAAAAAGATGAAAAATATCTCAAGTCATAAACCTACTGTCATTTTCATTACTCTATGAAACTAAATAATATTTTATCCTTCATGAACAAGGTCAGTTTCAGTGTAGGGTTTTCCTTGATTCTAAGACACCAAATTATTCTCATTTTTTCAATGTCTTTGATATTAGATGTATCTTACAACTGATGGCATGTCATTGTTTCATTTGATGCATTTTTCCCTCTTTCTTAGTGATACATAAATTAAGGTTGTATCTTATAATTAAAAGTATCTTAAATTCAATGAAATACAGTGTTTGTGAATGTGTATATGAATCTCAAATCATTTTAGCTCACCAGCATTGACAGAGCATTTACTTTGTGCCAGGCACCAAACTAGAAACTCAATATATAGTGAAGAAAACATGCATATTCACACATGCACAAACATATAGAGAGATAAGCAAAAGACACAGACCAAAAAATGAATATCTTAAATACAACAACAGTATATACATTGTGCAATATGAAACGCAGATGATGGAGTAAATAATTATTGGAGACAGATAATTTTTTTTTTAATGAAGTAGACTGAGAAAATGTGACATTTTTAAAAATTTATTTCTTGTGGATAAAAATCAAAATTTTCACAATACAAACCAATATTTGTAAAATGATATATAAATATATATGCATATATGTGCATTTGCTTACATAAATGTTATTTTTATATATATATTTTAAAATATGCTTAGATTACATAAATGTTACACAAAAATTACAGGGATTCCCATGTTCCCCACCTCCCACACCTCCCATAACATCCCACATAAACATCTTTCATTAGTGTGGCACATCACCTGCAATGGATAAACACATCCTGGGGCTTTGCCACTAAGCATGGACCATAGTTCACATTGTAGACCACACTCTCTCCCACACAGTTCTGCATGGTATATGCTGATGTAAAATGGCCTTTATCTGTCATTGTAATGTCACTCAGGATAATTCCCAAGTCCTGAAAATGCCCCTGTATTACAGCTTCTTTTCCCTTCCCTTTCCCGAAAGCATCTAGTGGCCACTGGCTCCACCTCACTATTATAATTTCTTCCATTGCTTGAATCACAATATGTCTACAACAGAATACAATTAAGTCCACTGTAGTCCATAGCTCTTCCCCCAATCCTGAGGAGTCTGGGATGGTGATGTCCACTCCACCTCCAAGTGAGAGTGGGCTTATATCCCATGTATATGGTGGATGGGATTATCCTGCCTGCAGCTGCAGGCTCTCTCCATTCCCTGGGATGGCCATTGTCCATCATTGTCTTCTCACCAGGTGACTTGGGTGAGTCCATTGAGCTGTAGAGTAGGAGTTGCAGCTCCACTGAGATTCCAGGCACAGATGGTACATGGGCAGGCCAGAGGCTCCAGTCTCTGGAAGTACACCTACAAACTCCAGCATCACATACAAGTGTCTTAAAGGGATTTTTCAAGTGGACAAATTGTGATTAGGAGTTGAATGTTGACAGAGAGAATGAAATTAAGGTATGTTCCAGAAAGGAGAAAATGCTTGGGGAAAGACAAGAAGCCACATAGCCTGTTTGGAGAACCTTAAGTGACTTGAAATACAATGAAGTAGAGAAAAGCAAGCGTAGGTTGACATAGCCAGTGGAGAACTTCGTAGAATCATGAGAAAATTAGAGAAGAGTCCATGGAATTTATAATACAGTGGATTAGTTAGGAGGTTTTTGGATTACAGTGGTATACCCAAGTAAAACTGGCTTAAACAGTATGGATTTATTATCTCATATAACAAGAAGTCAGAAGGCAAGCCTTTCTGAGGTTGATTGATTCAGCTGGTGGACAGTGTCAGGCTTTGAGTCAGTTTTTCTTTGATTCTCTTGGATTTCACTAAAGAATATAAGAAGTCTGCTCAGATCCAAGTATCATATGTCCACATGGTGCTATGAAAAGACAAGAAGAGAGGCTTTCTTTCAGTGCATCTCGTTTTACTGTGGAGAGCCTTTGCCAAAAGCCTCCTTGTAGACTCCCACTCACATATTGTTAGCTAAAGTGGGTGACATGCCCTCCCCAGAGAGATGATATCAGAAATATTGTTACTAGTATATTCAGCTCAGTGAGGGTCCACATTCCTTGTGTACATTGCTGCCGAATACCTTAACAAATCAGGGATTGGATACTAAGAAAGATGACTAATATTGGCTGAGCATTATTGGCCATACTTCAAAGCAATGGAAATTCAAAATATTGTAATAAAATAAGATTTTACTCTTCATCTATTTAGAATTTTAAAGCCCATTCATTCATTCTGACAATAGATATTAATCAACCACTAGACAAATGCCAGGTGTTATGGTCAGAGTAGAAGAGGACAGAGATGAATCAAGAAGGAAAAAAGTATTTAAGTGGAAGATGCAGAGACTTATGTTTACGATGAAACAGAGAACATAAAGCATGTAGGAGGTTATAATGCAAAAAAGAGGGTGGCAAGTACCATAAAGAAGATACAGTTGTGTGCTGGAGTTGGCTTATGAGATCTGATTGTGTGCAACTCTTTACAGCTCTGCATTTATTGCCATCGTGTTGGTAGTTTGAAATTGGCCAGAGTGGAAGAATTTATAACATGGAATCTGGCAAAACCCTCCAAATCAGGGCTTTTTTTGATTCCTTTTTTCCCTCAGAGAGCCAGTTGTTAAATATTTGCCAGCAGAGTATAGATATAGTTCTAAGAGCTTGTTTTTCAAGAGGCAAAGATAAAATTTTAAACTTATCATCTCATCAAACTAAACAAAATCACCAAATAAGCGAGTGAACAAAGTAAAATTTGTCTTCGAAATGAATTGAGTTGTTGATGTTAAAGTTTCAGAAGATTTTTTTTTTTTTTTTTCCAAATCTTGTCTTTCTTTTTCTTTTGTCTTTGTACCTCTGAGTGCTTGTTGAGCTCTACTAAGCATGAAGACAGGAAGTTGCAGAAATCTTCAGGAAAATCTTTACAGGAAAGTATATTCTCTCCAGGTTTTCTACCTTATTTGGAAAAACAGGTGTCCAGGGTTTCAGAAAGCATATTGCTGAAGAGATGTCTTCCAGCCCTTCAGCTGCCTCTATATTTACTCTATCTTCTACACAAGAAGC
Organism: Tolypeutes matacus; assembly: GCA_026826555.1. Lineage (NCBI taxonomy): Eukaryota > Metazoa > Chordata > Mammalia > Cingulata > Chlamyphoridae > Tolypeutes > Tolypeutes matacus. The sequence goes on along the minus strand of JAKSZT010053883.1, from coordinate 57,094,915 downwards.
AATTCCATATGGCAATATCTGTACTAATGCTTCTCACAAATATTTCTGAACAATATCTGCACTCCAGAAAGGCATGGCCTCCTAGGATCTGGAAGGCCTCATCTACCCCCAGTCTTTAGATAGGCCCATTCTCGAGCCATCTTCCTAGAGAAAACAGAGAAGGTCTTCATGGTTTTAAAGCATGCAAAGTCCATAGCTTCTCTGCATTAACCTATGCTTGTGATTAACAAGCCTACATAGATAAGAAATTCTTCCTATATCCTCTTAAATCTCACATTTCAGAATTCAACCTCTTATTTACTGCCCTGTGGGGATTAGAAAACAGATGGTGACCATCCTTATTGTAAGAGGCATTTAGACAGATGGATCTTCTTTTTCTGAAATGTTTTGGACAAATTAAATTTTATAAATTTAATTGATTTCTAGTTGGGATATTCCCTATGTAAAAGCCTATCTGTTTTTAGGAGGTGAGGAATCCTTTTGTGCTGTGATTGATTATCTCCACGTTTGGGTTTTTTAAACATCAGTGTTCATATATTAGGTATTCTTGAAGCAAAGCTTGTCTTGATACTTGCAAGCCCCTCATAAATCATTTTTCCTGGCTGAATAATCTCTGTTCTCTTAAGCCTTCCTCATGGATATTATTATTTTTCACTATTTTGTCATTTGCCTTTCTAGATGCAAACACCCACATATAAATTGATTAACAATTTTGACTGACTTGATATATTGTCAGTGAAACGAAATAGAAATGATTTTGTAAAGGATTGACTGTTTCCTTAGACTTACGTGTTGGGTCAAATCAATTACAGCACCCCAACTACCTAATAAAGAAATAATATTGACTAACAATTCATAGCCCTTTGTGCTTTTTATTTACATCATCTCAGTGGATTTCACAATAAACATGTGGGATGAACAAGAAAAGTTTTATCAATTGCATTTAGCAGATGAAATTAATACAGACAATGTATACTCACTCAAGGTCACAGAGCAAGGTAAAGGTACAGACAAATTTAGAAAAGTAACTATTTTTGGTTTATCAATTATGTATCAGGCAATGCATTTAGGAGTTTTTCCATTTTTATAGAAAATCTATGGAATTATTATCATCCCCATTTTACAGGTGAGGAAGATGAGGCTCAGAAAAGTAAAATATTTAATAATTATCCCATGTTATTTAGCTAACATATAAGAGAACCAGCATTCAAATCCAGGTGTGTCTGGCTCCAAGGTATGGGACCAGCAGGCCTAGTGTCACTTAGGAGCCAAGAGTTCTGGCTGCAGCTTCCTGATTTCCTGATGACAGCTAAGATGCTAAATTTCTGGATTCAACAGTTGCTATGGCAGCTACCTAATGCCTGAATGAAGGGTAAGATGATGCATTCCTGTAAACAGCAGCTGGCTCACTGGATTGAACCCAGGACTTTGTATGTGGGAAGCCAGTGCTCAACCACTGAGCTTCCTCAGCTTCCTCAAGTTGGACTTTTCATTTGCTTGTTTGTTGTTTGTTTTTAGGAGGTACTGGGGATCAAACCTGGGACCTTGTATGTGGGAAGCAGGCGCTCAACCACCTGAGCAACATCCACTCCCCTCAATGGGCTCTTGACGCCCCAGAAGTCTGATGGTATCAGAGATAACAGTTCTCATGGAAGGCTGATTTTGTGGTGATTTGGGGAGAATCATTGCTGGAGGCCTGCCCCTTCAATCATTTTATTAGCCCCAAATTCCCGAGTATTTTATGACTCTCTGCTTAACATAATCAGAGTGGTCCCTGTTATCTGCAATAAACTCTAGGCATGAACATATTTAACATTTTTTTAACACATATACTTAGGCAAGGCCTCCAGAAAGCTTTTATTTTCCCAGAAAGCTTTTATTTTACACTCTGGTCTCATGCAATTTGAATATGAAAGGAATATTTCTGCATGGTTTCTATAGAGTTGAGTCTCAACAATGATTATAGGCTGGATAGTTACAGGATTATTCAAAAGGGCAGGGGCAGGAGGGAGGATCCATGAGTCCACACTGTAGAGCCAGACTGAATTAAGGATGGCTGGATGCAGCAGCATTGATAAATGAAAAGTCAGGGATTCTTTGGAGAGAGGAACTGAGGCTATAGTCAGAAATACGATAGATTGGAAAAGATCTATAGAGTGAAATAAGTGTGGAAATGAGAAAAAAGGGGAAAAAACTGAGTAGCTGGGATAGTCAAGTGCAGAATGAGATGAGCAATGAGGAATGAATCAAGGAAATTGCCAAGAAATCAGTCAGAGAAGGTTTAGGAAAGCATAGTAAAGTTAGAATATGATACAGACATGTATTCAAAGAATTCATGCTGAACCAATCACCAATTTTAATGGAATCGTTCATGATTATTTTTTTAATGTTTATTGAGCACCTACTATTGAGCAAAGTATTAGGTGCTGGGGAAAAAGCAGTGAAAAATGCAGACTCAACCATTGCCCTACTGGACTAACAGCATATATATAATCTTATTCAGCATGGTTAAATTAGTCATTAAGCTCTCGTGATCTTTTTAAGTCACATACTGATGAATCACCCATGCCCATGCCCATGATTTTGCCACCTTGAACAACATTTCATTTGTCTTCAATTAAATCTTCACTATACCGAGATAAGATGAACTCTGGTTTTTTCTCCCATCATGTTGTCCAAGTTGCACTCTTATGTTGATGTGAGAGTTATCTCTAGACTAATAAGCAGATTCAAAATATAGTTAATATGAATGAATTGAGCAGAGGTGGGCTAAACCCCTTCAGCTATCTTCTAACTCCCCAGTTTGAAAAATAGAAATGATGTATAAAATATAATTAATAAATTTTAAAATACATGACTGAATTTAGAGTTATCAACTTGGGATCTAGGATTTTAATGTTTTCATGAGTTTACAGGACTCCATGCACAATGAGAAGTTGGAAATAGACTCCTTGCTATGTACAATGATTGTTCCATTTGAAAACTTGTATCTAGAAAATGTCTACTTACCAATCCAGGTGTCCTGGAAATTTAGCACCTTCGACTTGTGAGTGAAAAAAAAAAATCACCTATTAAATTTCAAAACTGGAAGTTATACTACATGAGAGTGAAAAGGTCTAAAATTGCATCATTCATGCTAGGCAAAATCCTATTTGATAAATAATAATGAAGACAAGTAAAAAAGCTGGGAAACCCATGGAACCAGGTAGAAGCAAGTGGAAGTTACCTCATAGTTAAACCTCCACCACCCAAAACACACTTGGAAATACCAAGCAATGACCTTGAAGTTCAAAATCACTCCTTAGGAAGATGGAGCAGCAAAATAGAAATGTGGTTACCCACAACCATGAAACTGCTACACTAGACCTAAAATGTCCATCTGTGAAATTATTTTATGTGATAGATAAATAAACCCTTATGTTGTTCAAGCTACTGCTATTTTGGATTTTCTCTTAAGTGCATCCAAACATAAATTAACTGATACAGATAAGGAAAAAGACATAGATTTCCTCTAGAATTTCAAATATACTTGTTTATAGGGAATCACTAAAATAATATAAATAGTATGCAAAACTTTGGAATGAGTAGATTTGATATAAAGAGGTGAGGGAATCTTGGAATATTAAAAACTGTTCATTTAAAGTAAAATTAGGACGAGAGAAAAATTGGCACTGGTAATTACAAAGACAAATTAAATATGCATGTAAAGATTTCCAATAAAATTTTGCCATGAAATGTGAGCAAGGGAAAAAGCAATTTATTTAAATTATGTTATTATTTTATATTATATATAATTTTAAATGTATATAAATAAATTCATAAATTAAATATGCTATATTGCCAATAAAAATACGCCAAAGTCAAGTCAGCCCTACTTGTTACTATAGTTCAGAACCCTGCTTGTTGCTCTTCTAAACTCATTTATTTTTCCATTACCATCTGAAGCCTTGACCTCTTCACTTATATTCATACTTGATTTTCACTTATCTTCAAACTTGCTGAATAATTTGAGTTCTTTTTGACTGACTCTTGGCACTCCAAAGACTCAGGTTTTCAGTTGTATTCATGGATCACTCACTGTTGGTCACCTCAGAGAACTACAATTTTCTATCTTTTCTAGAATTCATGCTCTCAGCCAGCATCACTCAAGATTTTTGGATTTGGAAATAAGCATTCAGCCTCTATTGGATAATCATAGTGCTAAAATGAACGTAATTATGTTGATTAAATTTCAAGGTCTGGGAATCATGATGTTTTTTCCCCAAGTTCTGATGAAGTGGTGGCCCCACCCCTTTCAAGAGCTTATACAGTGGCTATGCTCTCCTTGATCACCGAGTTGAAGGCTCCACCCTCTCAGAGCATTAGGGTGGTGGCAAGACTTTCCCCAATCCCTGGGGCACAGGCTTCACCTTCTCAGAACACTGGAGTGGTGACCAGACTCTGCAATTCCTGAGGCAAAGGCTCCACTCTCTCAGAACACTGGGGTGGCAGCACTTTAACTGACCACCTCTACCCACTGCCCAATTCCAAAGACCTTTCCACAATTTTAACTGGGGACAGAAGGCATGCCCTCTCCAAGCACCAGGGCAGACTCACCCTTTCCAGACCCAGGGATGGAACTGCTCTCTTAGCAGAGAAGATGTCTTCAGTCCAGACCTCAGCTTCCATGGTTCTGCCTTTTATGTGATTTTTCCTTCCATCTGTCCCTCTTCTGTCCCTTATAGTCAAGTCTGGCAGTGGTTTCATTCATACAGAACTCATAAAAACTTGTAGGTTTGGCATGTAGTACAGAGGGGTCCAAACAATTAGACAAAAGAACTTTCCACAAATACTCTTTGGATAACTGCATTTCCATTCCAGACTTCTCCTGAAATAGCTGACTGTTTCCATGTTCAGTTAAATCCTCAATGGAGCACTTTTCTCTGGGACTTACTTTCCAGAAGGTCAGAATTTTCCAAACCATCAATTTCTGCTTTCTTTGTGCCCAAGAGTTCAGTTCTCATTTTATCCCTTTCTTTTTTCGTTTCACTGTAAGCTGCAAGGGAAAGTAAGACTACACTTTCCACGCTTAGCTTTGAAATCTCCTCAGCTAAATATCCAAGTTCATCATTCAAGTTCTGCCTTCCATCTGACATCAGAATTAAATTTTGCTAAATTCTCTGCCACTTTCAAACAAAGATTACCTTTACTCCAGCTTCCAATAACACATTCATCTTTTCTGTCTAAGGCCTCATCAGTAGTACCTTTAGCATCCATATTTCTATCAACAGTGTCTTTGAAGTAATTTTCTATCAAGCACCTCACAGTGCTTCCATCCTCTACCCACTGCCCAATTCCAAAGACCTTTCCACAATTTTATTATTTGCAATAACAGCACCCTACTTTCCTGTCTTAGTTTCGTAGGCAGCTCAAAGCAAATACCATTAAATGATGTAGCAGTTTGATATTGCTTACGAATTCCAAAAACAGATATTGGATTATATTTGTAAACTGGTCTGATCCTCTGAGCATATTATTTGTATTGGATTTAGAGGTTTCACTTTTACTTGATTGAGTTGTGATTAGGGCTTTGATTGGGCCCCGTCAGTGGGATGTCGAGTCCCTAACACCTTGGTGGGCAGGGACTCACAGAGAAAACTGCACAGCAGAGGAGGGAGTTTGGAGGGAGTTTTAATGCTCCAGTTTTAATGCTGGAGCCCCTATAAGTAAATACACTGAGAAGCAGATACTTGAGGAAAAAGAGAAGACTCCATTAGACACAGCAGAGGCCTTGGGAAGAGAGATAAGCTGTTTGCCTGATAGTTTCCAGCTGGCCTTGTGGAAAGAGCAGAGCAGCCGAGCCTGGAGAGAAATGAGCCCCAGGAGAGAGACAAGACTTACCCCAGCCTGTGGATGAGAATGGAAGAAGCTGGGACCACGGAGACTTAAGAGGAAGAGGAAGCCAGAACCCTTGCAGACATCAGCAGGCATCTTGTTCCAAAATGTGGCAACAGACTTTGGTGAGGGAAGTAACTTATGCTTTATGGCCTGGTAATTGTAAGCTTCTACCCCAAATAAATACCCTTTATAAAAGCCAACAGATTTCTGGTATTTTGCATCAGCACCCCATTAGGCTGTCTAATACAAATGGGTTGGGTTAAACAATGGGAATTTATTCACTTACAGTTTTGAGGACAGGAAAATGTCCAAATCAAGGCATCTACATGGTGATGCTTTCTTCCCAAAGACAGGGTTTTGGTAATCCTTGGCTCCTCTGTCACATGGCAAGACACACAACAGCATCTGCTGGTCTCTTCCTTCTCTTCCATGTTTCACTGATTTCAGATTCTTTTTCTTTGGCTTTCTCTCTGTCTGAATTTCATTCTCTTATAAAGGACTCTAGTAAGGATTAAAACCCATCTTGATTGAGGTGGGGCACCCTTTAACTGAAATAACTTCAGAAAAAGTTCCTACTTACAATGGGTTTACACCCACAGGAATGGGTCAAATTTAAGAACACGTTTTTCTGAGGTATATACAGTTTCAAACCATCATAACAAGTAATTACCAAAGATGAATTATTTAGGATTAAAACACATATTAAAATATGTTCAATCTCACTAAAGATTTTCAAATATAAAAATTAAAACAAGGTAGTTATCTCTTCCCCTTTCACATTGACAATGGTTAAAGAGATGGTTAATATTCTGTGTTGGCAGGGCATAGAATGCACACTGTGGCAGATAACAACTAGCTGTTCATTGCAGGTGATTCTTTCCTTCTGTATAAACAGCTAGACTATGTTTCCCCATTTGTACATAGATGCAGTCATTTGATTAAGTTCTGGTAATTACAAACAGCAGAAGTGATGTATGATACTTCCAATTTAGACTCATAACATACCACATCTTCCCTAAGATCCCCCATTCATATACATCAATTCTCTTCTTTCTCTAACTGCTGACTGGGTATCGGCATTCAGAGTGACTTTGGAAGTCATATATGGAAGTTTCCAGCCTCAGTCAATCTGGGTCTCTTGATGACTGCATAGACACCCATTATGGATTCCATCACTACATGGATTTTGTGTGAGTAAGAAATAAATCTCCCTTTTGTTATATAACTGAGATTTGAGATTTTATGTTTATATGCTAGAATTGCCTTAACAAATGCATACTTGATGAAGGGAATATAAAGTTATAGTAAATATCTGGAGAACAATCTGACAATATTTATAAAAATTTTAAATGTGCACATCCCCTGACCAAAGAATTTCATACTTAAGAAAATAATCAGATAAATGCAAAAGTTATACATACAAGCCTATTCAATGAGGCATTGTTTACAACAGCAAAAAATAAATAAATAACTTAAATACTATTGAGAGTTGGCTAAAAAGTTACTACAAATACATAATGGATATTTCTTCATTCATAACCTTAGGTTTGCCAGAACTTTTATAACAAATACTGCATAATGGGTTTGCTAAAAAAAAGAAACAAAACAAGAATTTATTGGCTCACAGGTTTAGTGGCCAGGAGCCTCAAAACAAGGTGTTAGCAAGGCCATGCTTTCTCTCTGAGTCTATAGCATTCTGGTGATGACTTGCCTGAATCTTTGGGGAATATTGACTTGTACCTCTGCCTCTGTCACATGTTCTTAGTCTCCTGTGGCTTCCTCTGACTTCTGGTTTCTCTTTATACAGATTAAGATCCATCTTGTTTCATTTGGCCACAACTATATAGATCTTCAAAGATACAAATCACAAATGAGTCAACACCCTGACTCATCTTAATATATTCAAAGATACTGGTTATGAATGTGTTCACCCAAACAGGAACGTGGATTAGGACTTGGATATGTCTTTTGTGGGGTATATGAGTCAATTCCTAACATTCACTTACTTAGCAAATGTTCAGTATGTGCTCTGTGACACCCACAGTTATGGATCTAGGGAACATGCCAGTGAACAAAATAAGATAACCGCCCTTGTGAAATTTAGCATTTAGGAGATTATACAGACATTTTAGTGTATTTTTAAAATTCGAATTATAGTATTTTGTCATAAAGAAAAAGTAAAGGATGCTATGAAAACAGAATAGTAAATATATAACTTCTGCTGGTCAGAGAAAGCTTCTTAAATTATCAATATGCTTTAAAATAAGGAAATGGTGAATAAAATATGATCTCTGATTTCCCAACAAGATCCCAACCTCCATCCACCAAAAATGTTTTCAAATACTTGAATATATTAACTTTCAGGGATAGAGATGAAATAGATAAATATTTACTTTTAATAATTAGTGAATGTATTTACTTAAGCATACATATTAAGATGTTGTATTATGCAAAATAATAAATTACATCACAGACATTGCTTTTTCCACTTGCTATTAAGGGAATAACAAGTCAGACTGACTGGCATTGAAACCTAGCTCTGTCACTTAATAGTGTTATGACCATACAAAAGCTTCTGCATCTATAAAATGGTAATAATTATGGTTTTACTTCATATCATTATGTGGGATTTACTTTAAAAAGTAAATATTTGGGACAATTGCCTGGTGTCTTAGTTTGCTAGGACTGCCATAACAAAGTACCACAAACTGGGTGGATTAAAAATACTGAAATTTATTGTCACATAGTTCTGGAGACCAGAAGTCTGAAACCAAAGTGTCAGTAATACCACACTTCCTCTGAAATCTATAGCCTTCTGAAAGTGGCTTGTAGGCAATCCACGGTATTCTTTGGCTTTGGGTGTAACTCAGCATCTGCTCAATGTCTGGCATCTCTCTCTCTCTCTCTCTCTCTCTCTGTCCCTCTCTGTCTCTCTGCCACCCCCCAGACTTACCCTTCTTATAAATACACCAGTCATATTGGATTAGAGCCAATAAGGTAGTGCGACCATCCCTTAACTAATAACATCTTCAAAGGTCCTATTTGCAAATAGGGTTACATTCATTGGACTAAGGGTTAAGATTTGAATATTTATCTTTTGGGAGGACATAATTCAATGCATAATACCTGGCATATAGTAAATGCCTTATAAGTGTTAGCTATTAGTTTCTATCTATGCATCTTAAACTGTAATGTTTTATTAATAGACATATATATGAAATCATCCAAGTCATATGAGATTCTTTGCACAACTATTTAAGATGCTGTCACTACAATTTTTATTCTAATGAATAAATACCGATTTGCATAACATTCAGCTAGTTTTAGTTCATTTATCCTGCAAGGTTACATTAATTATCTGCAAAATGAAGCAATTTACTCTAGTGCTTTTGCTCCTCTCTCTTTCTCCCTTCCTCCCTCTTTCTTCCACTTCCTTTTTATTGAAATGCAATGTATATTTTTTTAATAAACTAAGACCTGCACATTGCTTGTAAAGACAAATATTACTACACAGATTATTTTTTAAAGTACCAGTCTCCTACTCCATTCCTCTTTTCTCTTCCTCTCCTCATGCCATATAACATCCTCAATCTCCCCAGATTAACTTCCTGAACCAGTTCACAACTTTTAATTCATTTATCTTCCTCTAATAATGTTAATATATAGTGTTTTCTTCATCTTTTAAACTTCAGACATTATTTATTGATATTTTACTACTGAAGATTTCATGTTAGCTTTTTGCAACCTACCCCAACCATTCTGTTTTCTCTCTTCTCATTACTTTAGGTAGAATAGCTTTCTACAATTTTCTTAAGTGAATATTCAGTACTTATGTGGCCATACAATTGTTGGTCATAGGTGAGCCACATAGAGTGCTCTAATTATATTTATAATATGACACAAATTTAAATTTTTTCTTGGAGTAATTGGTTGACTTGGATTTGTATTTCCTTGGTTTTTCTGATGTTAAGTTCAGAAATATATTTATTTAAATATAAATACATCAGGTAATTTATCTATCAGTTTATCAATTAAATGTTTCAAACTAAACCTGTTCTCTAGGCTTCTAGCACACAGTACCTGGAATTCACAAACAGGAAGCTTGGATTTTCAACCACATGGGGCAATAAAGAATTTTCTTCTAACAGTTTTGGTGGATACCATCTGGGGAGCCTGGAATTTCAATGATACCACACTAGGGTGTGTCAGAGGATACCTAGTGGATAGTCAGAAGTTTACCACCTCCCATAGGTAACATCTCACCTCCATGATGTCAGTGAAAGATGCTTGGGGAGCAACAACATGACAATCTTACCCCTCACAACCAGGGTGGTTTCAATAAAGATATAGTGGGGAGCCAGAATTTCCACTTATGCTCACCAGCAATGAGAATCCATTCCCCCACTTGGGTGTCAATAGAGGCCAAGTGGGGAACTTAGACCTATACTCCCAACTGGCAGTAATGAAATAATATCTTCTCTTACCCCTGTCAGAGTTGTGTCAGAAGCAACCAGATAAAAAAGAAGATAAAGCTAATATCAAAACTCTTATAATATCTAAAATGACCAGGTTTAAACTGAAAATCACCCATCATATCAAGGATGTAGATTTTTGCAACATGAAGGAAAAGAAAAAAAAAAAAAAAAACAATCTAGGGATGCCAACAAAGAGATGACAGATGTGATAGCATTGCCTTATAAAGATTTTAACAGCCATCAGAAAAATGTTTAAATGAACATTTAAGAACACACTTGAAACAACCAAAAATAGAAAAATCTCAGCAAAAGAATACAAAGTCTCAACAAAGAAAGAACTCCATAGATGACAGAGAAAAGAACTTTGTCATGACACTAAAGAGCTTTGATCCTGCATCCCTGGGAAAAGTGACGAGCCTTCTGCCAGGCGTACAGCTGAGATCAGAAGAGGCTGGGCCCATGGAGCCTTTAGAAGAAGGAAAGAGAGAGCAGGAAGAGACTGCTGCCATCTTGCTTCAACACGTGGGAACTGACTTTGGTGAGAAACCAACTTCGAGTTGGACTCTTTTAACAGTAAGCTTTTACCCCAAATAAATACCCTTTATAAAAACCAAGAGATTTCTGGTACTTTGCATTAGCACCCCTTTGGCTGACTAATACAGAACACCAAAAAATTATTTTAAAAATTGGGAAGTTGGATTTCAATAAAATTAAATATTTCTTCTCTGCAAAAGATACTCTTCAGTGAATGAAAAGACAAGCCACAGAGGAAATATTTCTAAACCATATATGATAGTCCAAAATATATAAATAACTTTTATGACTCCACAATAAGAAAACAAATATTGCAATTATGAAGTGGACAAAAGATTTGAACAGACACCTCACCCCCAAAAAGGTATACAGATGGCAAATGAGCATATGAGACCTTCATCAACATCATTTGTCACTATAGCAATACAAATTAAATAAAAAATAAGTTTGTTCCTTTCATATACACTTTAAAATTTCAAGAAACTGTTAATACCTATTGGTGGCAAGGATGAGGACCAATATGAACTTTGAATCATTGCTGTTTGGAATACAAAAATATACAGCCCCTTTAAAAGATATTTGCAGTTTTTACACAAAGATAAACATAGTTCTGCCATACAATACAGCCATTATGGTTCTAGATACTTACACCACAGACTGGAAAAATTACAACTACAAAAAATCCTGTATGTGAATATTTACAGTAGGTTTATTAATAATTGCCATAAAACTAGAGCAACTAAGATGCCTTTCAATACGTGAATTGATAAACCTAAAAAGCAATACTAATCAGTGATAAGGAATGCATATGTAAAGATATAGTTGAATCTTAAATTCATATTCCTAAGTGAAATAAGTCGGTCTGAAAATGCTACACACTCTATGATTTCATTTATATGAAATATATAAATATAGAAAAGGCAAACTGTCAAGATGGTAAACAAATCAATGCTTGCCAGAGATTGTAGGAAAGGGTTTGTCTTCATTTGCAACAGAAATGCTGATGCAAAGTACCAGAAATGTGTTGGCTTTTATAAAGGAGAATTATTAGGGTAAAAGTTTACAGTTCCAAGGCTGTAAAATGTCCAAATCAAGGTACCATCAGAGAAGCTTTCGTACCAAGGTCAGCTACTGTTGATTTTGTCACATTGTGAAGATGGCCATCAATCTTTGTCGAGGTCTCTGCCCAACCCCTTGGTGACCTCTTCCATGCCTCTTTGCTCTGCTGGTTCCAGACTCCGGGACCACTCTCAGTCCCTTGGGGCTTCTTTTTTCCTGCAGTCCTCTCTCTCACATGGCTGAGTCACAGTGGTGGCTTCCTCTCTATGTCTCCCTTTATATCAGACCCAGCAAGAGGGTGGAGATCCAAGCTGTGTCACACCTCACTGATGTAGCCCAGTCACATTCACAGAAACGGATTAGTTAAAAAACATAATCTTTCTCTCTTTGGTATTCATAAAAGAATTTCAAACTGTCACGCTCTACCCTCTGAATCCCAAAAAGACATATTCCTTCCATATGCAAGTTACATTCATTACCTCACAATATTTCAGAAACCTTAAATCATTTCAATAGCAATGCTAAGTACAAAATCTTATAAAAATTAGTTATAGTTATGCAGTTTGTCTTGTGGCAACATTTTCCTCTGGCTGTAGAATTGTAAAACTTAGAAAAGAAGTTGTCTGTTTCCAATATACAAAGGAGGAACAGTCACTGGATAAATATTTGCTTTGCCATAAGGAGAAATTGAACGGAAAAGAGGCATCACAGGTCTAAAACAGTTCTGAAAACCTGCAAGGCATACTCCATTAGATTTCAAAGTCTGAGAGCCATCTCTAGAACAATGGTTACTTCTTCTCAGGGCCACATGGGGGCCCACCCTTTCCACAGTCTTGGCCAACAGCCATTTTCTTGGTTCCACCCTCAACAAGTATTTGTGTGATGGCTGAGTGCTAGACCTCATCCTCTGAGAACACTGGAGTGATGGCCACACACTCCCCAATCTCTGGGGTACAATCTCAACCCCCTTAGTACAGTGGGGTTGTGGCTACATTCTCCCTAATCTCTGGCATACAGGCCCAACCCCCTCAGAACAGTGCAGGTGGCTACCTAACTCTCCCTAATTTATGGGGAATAGGCCCAACCCCCTCAGAGCACTGGGGTGGTGACCAAGCTCTCCTCAATCACTGGAGAATGTGCTCCATCCTCTTTGTAGCCTAGAGTGGCAAAACTTTCCCTGAACAATGGGCTACAACATAAACGCTCTTCAAATGCCATGGCAAATTCACCCTTTCTGCACACATGGGTGGGATCCATGTTCTGGCCTGAGAAGAAGTTCCAAGTCCAGACCGCGGCTTCCATGGTTTTCCTCTTGAAACCATTTACCCTCCAATCTTTCCCCTCCCTATCCATTTTAGTCCAGAATGACAGTGGTTTTGTCTACACTGATCTCACAAGTAGGTCGTTGGTTTTGCATGAAGCTCGCAGGCGTCCAAGCTATCAGATAGTAAAACTTTCCATAAGTCCTTCCTAGATAATGCATTTCCAATCCTGACTTCTAAGGAAATGACTGCCTCTTTCCAAGTTTAGTTAAGTCCTCACATGAGGCACTATTCATTAGGGTCTTATATTTTGGAAAGCTTGGAATTACTCAAATCATCAATCTCTGGTTTCTTTGTGCCCAGGAGAACAGTTCTCAGCTTATCTCTTTCCTCTCACATTTTGCTATGAACTTCAAGGAGAAGCCAGGCCACTTTTTCCACACTTCTTTGGAAATCTCAGCTAAATGCCCAAGCTCATCATTTTCAAATTCTACCTTCCATCTAACATAAGGAGTCAATTTAGCCAACTTCTCTGTAACTTTAAAACAAAGATAGTCTTTCCTCCAGTTTCCAATATTAGTTCCATCATTTCCTTCTAAGTCTTTATCAAAACTACCTTTATTATCCTTATTTTTACCAACAGTCTCTTCAATGAAATCTAGGCCTTTTCCATCAAGCATCTCACAATTCCTCCAACAAATACTGCTTACCATTTATAAAGATGTTCCAAAATTTTTGGTAATTGCAAGAAGCATGATCCCACTCTTTCAGTACTAATTCCTATCTTAGTTTGTCATTGGGCTGCCAATCCAAAGTACCAGAAATGTGTTGGCTTTTATAAAGAGGATTTATTAGGGTAAAAATTTATGATTCTGAGTCCATGAAATGTTCAAATCAAGGCACCATCAGAGATGCTTTCTCACCAAAGTCAGCCACTGTTAATTCTTGGGGTCCTGCCATTGGTGAAGATGGTCATTAATCTCTGCTGAGGTCTCTGCCTTCCCCTCCAGAATCTACTGTATCCCAGAGCTTAGCTGTGGGCAAACAGGAATAGGGCTTATCTCTTAAAGGACCTCCTCTCTTAGTAGCAGCTGCTCTACTTTCTTCCTGAGTTCAGCTGTGAGCTATCAGACATATGGCTCATCTCTTCAGCCTGCTTTCATTTCCTCAGCTGTGGGCTGCTCAGTGGGCCCAGCCCCCTTGGGGCTGCCTCTATATTCTGCTGGTTCTAGACTCTGGGACCACTCTCAGCCTCTTGGGGCTTTTGTTTTCCTGAACTCCTCTCTCTCACATGGCTGGGTCAAAATAAGAGAACTACCTTCTTCTGTATGTCTCTGTTTATATCAGATCCAGCAAGAGAGCAGAGACTCAAGCTGAGTCACACCTCTTTGAGGTAGTCCAATCAAAAGTCCACACCCATGAATGGATTAATTTAAAAACATAATCTTTCTCTTTTGGGGATTCCTTAAAGAATTTCAAACTGTCACAGGATTAAATAGGTGAAGAGCAGGGTTATTATAGGGCAGTGAAACTATTCTGCATGATACTATAATTGTAGATGCATATCACTATGCAGTTTTCAAAACCCATAGAACAAAATGGTGTAAAGAGTGAATCTTTTTGAAAATTTTAAAAATTAATTTGGAATTCAGACTGTGAAAAAAATGCATTACAAACATGAAACAGTCTTCCTGAAGGGAGCAAAGAGGGGACAAGTTGCTGACATAAGTGACTTTGGAAATGAGTGAATTCTTTGGATAAAAGGCAAAGGGAACTGTTAATAAACATTGTATTCTAGTTGATAAAGATGTCTGCCATAGGATTATGGATTAACAATTCAGATATCACTAATATATGCAAACTGGAAATAAATAATCAAGTAAACGGAAAGTAGATGGTGCAATCCAGTTTACAAAGATTTTGAGTGAGAGGTTATAGATAGGCAAGGGAGAATGCTAGAATGACCCATGTCATAATGAATGAGAGTTAGAGATATCAGTAGGAATTTATGTTTAGTTTGAAATAGATATAGAATGTTCCATATAGAAATATTTATGTATTTATGTATACATGTATTTACACATATATTTCCTTGCTCCATAAGCTGAGAGTGCTAGGAACAAAGACTACAGTAACAATGGACACCCCTAGCACCCAGAACTAGATTTACAATACTATGTAAATATGGAACCAGGGATCCTTGGAGAAATGGATGGCTCTAGAAGCAGGGCCGGATATATACAAATGGGCCAGTAGTATCATGTAGTGCCAGAAAGACATAATGATGGGAGTATGTAAAAAAGATGTAAAACTAACTGAAAGAGCACCCAAGGAACAAAACTGAAACAATTTTAGCAACAAAATTAAGTAGGGTTGTATCATATACCAATGCATAAAATTTCCATGATTCCATACTGATATTAATAAATGATTGAATAGATAAATGAATGGGAGAGAAAAGACAAATGTGCCATACAGAAGAATTCCAAAAAGTTTATATAGATAAACTGCCCTCAAGGTTAAGCATAAACCCATACTCCTTAAGTGAGGGCAGCTTCACATAGTAACTTACTTCCAAACAGGACAGTATAGAAAGGGGGAAAATAAAGACTTTACAATGAAGAAAGCTGAAAGACACTACATCAGCCAGGTGGACGAAGTTAACATCAAAAGTAATAGGTCGGGAAGCGGCTGTGGCTCAATCAGTAGGGCTCCCGTTTACCATATGGGAGGTCCTGGGTTCGGTTCCCGAGGCCTCCTGGTGAAGGCAAGCCCGCCCGCACGGCGTGGTTAGCTGACCCAGCGAGCACAAGCAGCAAGGGGGGGATAAATGGATAAATAAATAAAATCTTAAAAAAAAAAAAAAAAAAGTAATAGGTCATGCTGATATTATGTACCCTTGATGAGAATGGTACTTTACTTCTATAATCCATAACCAAAACTCATAACCTCAGTTGAATAAGGAGGAAAACATTAAAGAAATCCAAATTGAGGGACATTCTGCAATATACTTGACCAATATCCTCAAAATATGAAGATCATCAAAAATAAGGAAAATCTGAGAAACTATCACAGCTAAGAGATGCCTAAGAGAAATGACAGAATGTAATGTGAGAGGAGTTCCAGGAAGATGGCACTGGAGTAGGCAGACAAGCTTAACTCTTTCACAAAAACAAAGGGAAAGAACCAAAAGCAGTCCAAGGGACCTGCTTTGGAGTCAGCAGACCAGGACAGTGTTACACAACTCCCAGGAGGGTGAGGGACAGAAAGACAAAGAACCTGAAACAACAAATGTGAATTAACAAATGTTAGTGGCAGCCAGAAAGGGCTCTCCTCCCCCATCCCCGAGATATTAAGCTGGGATAAAATCCCTGGCTCACTGCAGCCAACCGAAAGGGGAACAGACTACTTCCTCCCTGTCAGCTCTTACAAGAGAAAAGGGAGAGGAAGCTGGTGGGGAGGGGGAGTTCTCTTCAGTGAACTCAGCCAGTAGAACCTTCTTTGAATCTTGGCTCTGGCCAGATCAAAACATGAGAAAGTGGAGACTGAAAGAAACACCCCTGTGGAAAGGTGCATAGACATGTGCCATCTGCTGACTGGTCTGGAAATTGCATGGAAAAAAACTGCTTTTAGGATTCTCTTACCTGAACTCCTGGAAGAAATCTGTGACCCATTAGTGAGTCTCTGGCCCCATTTTGATAACATAAGCTGGGCAATTTTAAAGACAGAATAAGTTGAACCAAAAAGCAAAGAAAAGCTGTGAAACAAAAGCACTAGAAGAAATAACTATTCTAAATATTTATGTACCAGGATACACGAGGAACACACTGGCAAAACTGAAGGGAGAAATAGATGTCTCTACAATAATAGTTGAAGACTTCAATACATCACTCTCAGTATTGGATAGAACATTTGTACAGAAGATAATTTTAAAAACAGAGATCTTGAATAATATAAATGAGCTACATCTAACAGACATCTATAGAGCATTGCACCACAAAGCAGCAGGATATACATTCTTTTCAAGTGGTCATGGATCATTGTTCAGGATAGACCATTTGTTGGTTCAAAAGACAAGACTGAATACATTTAAAAGATTGAAATTACAAAAAAACACTATCTCCAATCATAAAAGAATGAAGCTGAAAATCAACAATGCGTAGCAAAAGAGAAAACTCATAAATATACAGAGATTAAACAACACATTCCTAAATAATCAGTGTGTCAAAGAAAAAATCCCAAGAGAATTCAACAAATATCTTAAGGTGAATGAAAATAAGAACACAACATATAAAAACTTATGGGACACCACAAAGGCAGTGCCGAGAAAGAAGTATAGGCTTCAATGCTTACATTAAAAAGAAGAAAGAGCTAAAATTGAAGATCTTATTGCAAAACTGGAGGAACCAGAAAAAGAAGAGCAAACTAATCTTATATCATGTTGAAGGAAAGAAATAGTAAAAATCAGAGCAGAAATAAATGATATTGAGAGCAAAATAACAATAGAGAAAATAAACAAAACCAAAAGGTGTTCTTTGAGAAGATCAACTAAATCAACAAACCCTTAGCTAGACTGACAACGAAAAAAAGAGAGGATGCAAATAAATAAAAATCAGAAATGACAGGGGGCATATTACCACTGATTCTGCAGAAATAAGAAAGATCATAAGAGAATACTATGAACAACTGTATGCCAAAAAATAGACAATGTAGATGAGATGAACAAATTCCTAGAAACACACAAACCACCTACACTTACCCTAGAAGAAATAGAAGACCTCAGTAAACCAAACACAATTAAAGAGATTGAGACAGTCATCAAAAACCTCCCAAAGAAGAAAAGGCTAGGACCAGATAGCTTCACAGTGAATTTTATCAATTATTTAAAGATGATTTAATACTAATCTTGCCCAAGCTCTTCCAAAAAATTGAACAGGAAAGAATGCTACCAAACTCATTCTATGAAGCCAATATCATCCTAATACCAAAACCAGATAAAGATAATACAAAAACAGAAAATTATAGACCAATATCTCTAATGAATATAGATGCAAAAATCCTCAACAAAATACTTGCAAACAGACTCCAAAAGCATATTAAAAGAGTTATACATCACAATCAAATGGGTTTTATCCCAGGTATGAAAGAGTGGTTCAACATAAGAAAATCAATTAGTGTAATAAACCACATTGCTAAATTGAAGAATAAAAATCACATGATCCTCTCGATTGGTGCCGAAAAGGTATTTGACAAAATAGAGGACCCTTTCTTTATAAAAAACACTACAAAAATAGGAATAGAAGGAAGCTTTCTCAATATGGTTAAGTGAATATATGAAAAACCTACAGCCAGCATTGAACCCTACAGTGAAGACTGAAAGCTCTCCTGCTGAGATCAGGAACAAGACAAGGATACTCACTGTCACCATTGTTATTCATAATTGTGCTAAAGAGTTCTAGCTACAGCAATTAGGCTAGGTAAAGAAATAAAAGGTACCGAAATAGGAAAGGAAGAAGTAAAATTTGTACTATGATATCATCTAGAAAATCCCGAAAAATCCACAACAAAGCTACTAGAACTAATATGCAAGTTCAGCAAAGAGGCTGGGTACAAGATTAATATGCAAACATCAATAGCATTTGTAAACACTACTGATGTGCAGTCTCATGAGGAAATCAGGAAAACCATTTATAATAGCAACTAAAATAAGCAAATATTTAGGAATAAACCTAACCAAAAGCATAAAATACCTGTATTCAGAAAACTACAAAACATTGCTAAAAGAAACTGAAAAAGACTTAAATAAATGAAAGGACATTCTGTGTTCATGGATTGGAAGACTAAATATTATTAAATATTATTAAGATGTGAATTTTACTCAAACTGATTTATAGATTCAATGCAATCCCATTTCTGCAGAAATGGAGAAACCAATTATCAAATTTATTTGGAAGGGTAAGTGGCCCCAAATAGCCAAAATGCCTTTAAAAAGAACAAAGTGAGGATTCTCACTTCTGGACTGTAAAGCATATTACTTAGCTACAGTGGTAAAAACAGCACAGTACTGACATACTGACAGACATATTGACCAATGGGACTGAATTGAGAACTCAGAAATAGACCTGCAAATCTACAGTGATTTTTGACAAGGCTGTCAAGCCCTCCAAGCTGGCCAGAACAGTCTATTCAACAAATGGTGCTGGGAGAACTGTTTAGCCATATCCAAAAGAAAGAAAGAGGACCCCTATCTCACATCTTATGCAAAAATTAGCTCAAAATGTATCTTAAATATAAAAGAGACAACTATAAAACTCCTAGAAGAAAATGTAGGAAAACCTTGTCAAGATCTTGTGGTAGGCAATAGTTTCTTAAACCTTACAACCAAAGCACGAGCAACAAAAGCAAAAAAATAGATAAATGGGATCTCCTCAAAATTAAACACTTTTGCACCTCAAAGGACTTTGTCAAAAAGGTGAAAAGGCTGCTGCCTCAGTGGGAGAAAATATTTGGCAATCACATTTAAGATGAGGGTTTAATATCCATGATATATAAAGAGATCATACAACTCAACAATAAAAGACAAACTACCCAATTAAAAAATGGGCAAAAGACTTGAAAAGACATTTGTCCAAAGAAGAAATACAAAAATGGCAAAGAAACACATGAAAAAATGTTCAGCGTTAGTAGCAATTAGGGAAATGCAAATCAAAACTATGAGATATTATTTTACACCTATTAGACTGGCCACTATTAAAATGTCGGAAAATTGTGAATGTTGGAGAAGATGTGGAGATATAGGAATGCTTATTCATTGTTGGTGGGAATGGAGAATGGTACAGCTACTGTGAAGGATTGTTTGGCATTTCCTAAGGAAGTTGAATATAGACTTGCCATGTGACCTGGCAATACCATTGCTAGGTATATACCCAGAAAACTGAGAGCAGTGACACGAACAGACATCTGCACACCTATGTTCATAATGACATTATTCGCAATAGCCCAAAGTTGGAAGCAACCCAGGTGTCCATGAACTGATGAATGGATTAACATATTGTGGTATATACACACGATGGAAAATTATGCAGTGGTAAGAAGAAAGGTAGTAAGCATATGACAACATGGATGAACCTAGAGGACATTATGTTGAGTGAAGCAAGCCAGACACAAAAGGACAAATACTATATGACTACATTATTATGAACTAAATATATTGTGGAAATTCACAGAGTTAATAATTAGAATATAGGTCACCAGAAAATAGAATAAGGTTAGAGAATGGAAAGCTGAGGTTTAATCTGTGCAGAATTTGTAAAAAGGGTGTTTGTAAATCTTTGGAAATTAATAGAAATGGTGAAAGCACATCATATTGTTTGTTACTAGCAGAGCTATTTTATGGGTATGACAGTGGTTTAAAGGGTATGTCTAAGGTCATGTGTATTACTAGAAAGAAAGCTAAAAAGTGTAACATGAGACTGTATACCATAGTGAATCCTCAAGTAAAATATGGATATGGGTGATATTGTATATAAGACTGTTTTTTCAAATATAAATACATATAAACTAGAGAGACGAAAAGAGAATAACAGCTATGTACAACATAGGAAGCATAGAGACATTGAGAGGTAATGAGTTTTGTATGTTTGTTTTCATTATTATTATTGGAATAATAAAAATGCTCTAGAAATGATTGAAGTGATGAATGTTCAAGTATGTGATTATACTGAATACATTGTACACTTTGGATGGATTTATGATTTATTAATATGTATCAATAAAATTGATTTGGTAAAAAATTCCATGGCAGCAGGTTCTTATTTGAATAAATAAATTTTCTGATGTTTTCCTATAGAAACTGTAATGCGACATCTTAATGGGATCTTTGAACAGAAGGGCATTAGATAAAACTAATGAAATTTGAATCAACTATGGAATTTAGTTAATATATCCATATTGGTTTATTAATTTTCATAATTTACCATACTAATATAAGATGTTTATTATAGGCAAACTGAATATGGGTATATTGGGACTCTCTGTACTATTTTGGCAATTTCTCTGTAAATCTGAAACTATTTTAAATTTAAAAGTTTATTTAGAAAATTGTAAATGCTTGCTCTGCAAAGGCCCTGTTAAGAGGATATAAGCTCCAGACTTGGAAAAAACACTTGTAAGCTATATATCCAACAAAGAGCTAGATGATGAATATACAAAGAACTCTCAAAACTCAAAATTAAAGAAAATATTAACAATCCATTTAGAAAAGGAGAAAAAGACACAAAGAGACATTTCACTCAGGAGGAAGTACAGATGGCAAATAAGCACCTGAAGAGATGCTTAACAGCATTAGATATTAGGGAAATGCAAATTAAATCCACAATGAGATATCACTACACATGTGGCATTCTGAGCTATATACCCTAGAAAAATATGTTCTTGAAATTAATCCATTCTTGTAGGTGTGAATAGGACATTTTGATAAGGTTACTTTTCAGTTAAGGTATGGCCCAACTCAACTAGGATGCGTCTTATTCTATTACTAGAGTAGTTTATAAGCAGAATGAAATTCAGACAGAAAGAGGGAACATCTTGGGAAGCAAAAAGCTGAAAGTCAATGGAACCTAGAAGAGAAGCAAAGGTCAGGAGAGGCTGCTATGTGCATAGCTATGTGACAGAGGAACCAAGAACTAAAAGCCTTCAGGAGCCAGCCTCACAGTGAAAGTCTTTGAGTAGAAAGCATTGCCTTGATGATGCCTCTGTTTGAACTTCTCAGAGCTTCAAAACTGTCAATAAATTCACATTTTCTAAGTCAACCCAATGTATGGTATTAGCTTTAGCAATAAGGAAACTAAAACAAGCATATTCATAGAAATACAAAAGTATTCAGCAACTGGTTAGATAAAATTCACAATATCTGGCATCCGATTAAAAAATTGCCAAGCAGGCAAAGGAGCAAGACAACACAACCTATACTAAGGGTGTAAAACACAAATGATAAATGGAAATTAAACCAGAAATGGCACAGATGTTTGAATTAGAAGACAAAGACATTACAACAGTTCTTTAAACTGCATTCCTTATGTTCAAGAGGATAGAGGAAAGATTAAGCATATTAACTAGAGGTATGGAATATATAAAAAGACCCAAATTGAAGTTCTAAAGATAGCAGTTTCAATGTCTGAATGAAAAAAAAAAAAAAAAAAAAAAAAAAAAAACACTGAATGGGAATAACAATAGATTAGACACTGCAGAAGAAAAACTTAGTCAATTTGAAGAAAGGGCACTGGAAATATACAAATTGAAAGACTGGAAAAACCAATAAATGAACAGAGCATCAGTGATCTGTGGAACAACTTCAAGTAGCTTAATATTCATGTGCTTAGGATTCCAAAGGAGAAGAGAAAGGAGGAGAGACTACTTAACTTTTAAATTATGTGCATATATTAGTTTGGAAAAAATCAAGTTTCATTTAATATTAATTATTTTATTTTAAATTTACTCTACAACTATAGGTTTTTTGGGAAGTAGTCCAGACTGAGAAAGACTACCAAATATCGGAAGATTTTGTGAAATTGTGGGAATTGTCAAAAATCTAGAAAAAGGTAAATGTGCTTCTGTTTAGTTTTTTCCAAATTTGGAGGAAAGGTTTACCTAAGAAGTACTAAATCATAGTTATGCATTCTGAGAGTTTTACTATATATGATTATTAGATTCATATAAAACACCTTAGAAAACAAATGTATGCACGGGTTCACTAAGCCTAAATCATAGTAGACTGTCCTACTTTCTTCTGATGTTAAAATTGTTTGTTTGTCTTGTAGTTATGAGGTTGTAACTCAGAAGAATTCTGTATTGGTTTTAAAAGGGCATATATCTTGGTATATCAAAATAATTGCTCACCTGTCCAAGAGTTAGGTTTTTAAGCTGCCCACAAATTTTGACAATCCAACACAAAATGAAGATAAAAACTAATGACAAACCAAACAAAACAAAAATCTTAAAAAAATATTGTATATAGATTAGTTTATATTTCAAAATATTATAGTTCATTTTGTGGAGTCATTTTAAGGGTGACACTATCAAAATGAATTTCACTGAGCAGAAGACAACTAGGAGAATAACTTGTAAAATATCTTATGAAGTTCACTAAAGAAAATTGAATGTTTAGCTTGGAGGAGAGGGGATTCAAAGTAGTCATGGGAAATATCTTCAGAAAACTGAAAGGTATTCACATAGAAAGGGGACTGTTTTGTGGTCCAGAGCTAGAAATTTAAAAAATGGATATAAATGAAAAAGAGACAAGATAATATATAATACAGAAAAATCTATCTAAGAATTAGAGTTGATGACCTTTAAAGATATTGATTAATGTAGTATTCCTTTAACTGCCAGAATTGACATGTCACCTAAGTCAGCACCAGAGTCACCAGAGAGAGGAGTTTGGGGCTTGGTTCAGGAGTTTGTATTGTGGAAATACTGGTTTTGACCAGCTCTCGGTTCAAAGTTCCAGAAAAACATAGTCAAATCTTCACCCCATTATCTTTTGATGTGTAGTCTAGATTCTCTAAAAATGAAACAGGTACATATGCTAAATTAAATTAATTGGATTTAATTTACTTCCCAGAAAAAAATATGAGTTATTTCTTACATTTAATAGATGTGAGCATTGAAGTTCAGCCTGCTTCTGAACACACTGTTACCAAGAAGCAAAACTGAAATTTGAACCCAGGTATGTCTGACCCAAATCTCCCTGTGAGACTTATGGAGTTCCAAAATTATAGCACAGCAGGAATGAAAGAGAAACAAAAATTTTTAATTCATCCTGATATGCCTTTGGCACAAGAGACATAAAATGTACATGAATGTGCAATGCATGGGCATATTTTTTCCACTGGAAGCAATAACATCTTGTTATGGTATACATTTTGTTATATATTTTTGACTCAGCACCGCCTTTTGCATTTCAAGGGCAATGTAAACTCAGCTTAAACTCAGAATATTTCCTTCATTGTTGATAATGCTGAATGGTTGAACTTAGGTTTAGCTGATACAAACCTTCTTCAAGTATAATGCCTTGATTTTTTTTCCCTTCATTGAAATATTTTCACAGATCTGGTAGAAAAAATGTCAATGGAAATAAATATCTTGTAGCCTACTTTTCTGCTACACCAATCTGCTTGCCATTCCTGGAACACAATTCTTTATTTTGCCTCAGTGCCTTTGCACATATTTTCTCCTCTTTTGGGAAGGAAATGCTTTTATTTTTCTGTCAAAAATCTAAACATCCTTTAAGAACCCCAGTCAGATTTATATGTCCCTCCTTTGCATTCCAGTAGCACCCTGTGCTTACCTCCAAAAAGCACTTACAACACTTTATTGTAATAATTGTTTCATTGGTCTGTTTGTCCCAATAAACTATAACCTTTTTTTGTTTCCCCAGAAACTAGCACATTACCTAGAACACAGTGGGAAGAATGAATAAGCAAAAAGTACAAAGCCTTCCCTTTAGACACATGATTTTTCTTTGTTAAAAAAAAAAATTTTTTACAAGGAGAACACAAACTTGAATTCTTGTCATGCCCATGACCTACCTATCTAAACTTGTATACAGTCACTTAACTTCCTTGAATGTCATACCCAATAAGTAAAAAGAGTTTATTGGACTTGATCATGAGTGATCAATATTTTTGGTTAACATGGCACCTTTTTCCCAAATGAAATGATATTGCAGAGCCCAAACAAAATTTTGGAGCCTCTCTGTATGAAAAAAAAGGAGACTCTTTAGTGCCCTGCCAATTTAACCACCCCTTTCCCATTGTCTCACCTCCTCTATTCTTGGGGCACAGTTTGAAAATTATAGGACAGAAGGGTTATTCCTAGGTAATCTATAAGATTACAATCAGCCCAAATAATCTTGGACTCTTTACACAATGAATTGAGCTGACCTCTTCCTTACTGCTGTATCTCTTTCATTACATGTATTCCTTCACTGGGTTTCATTTTGTAAACTGAACTAACAGAGTATGGAAGTTACATTATTCTGGAAATACATAAGCTTTGCTTTGGCATTTAGAATGTTTTTTGGCTGATTTATTGGGGTCTGTGGTCTATCTTATTAGTGAAGGAAAAGAATGGCATGCATTTCTTGGCTTTGAAATTGGAATTCAGTTTTAGAATCCTACATGGGATTAGGTTTATGGTAATGGCTAGGAGCCATAATAGAAGAAATTTGAGTAATTTAAATGACCCTATATGTATAATTTTCCATTTCTTGCAGTGTGTGAAAATGCTAGCTAAATTTATTATTGATATAAGTAGTCAATTAAATGTTGGCTCAGAGGGAACACCAGTGTATTTTTGGTGATGTAGTTGAATATTAAAATACATTAATACAACTTCACTATTTATAACTTGCATCAATTTCATTGTTCATAGGAAAGAAGATTGTTTTAAAATTGGAGAAAAGTATAACATTATAAAATTATTTCTTGCTCTCTCTCTCTCTTTTCGCTGCCAGTTTAAAAAAAAAAAACAACTTTTTCTTTATTTTGAAATATGTTCAAACTTACAGAACAGTTACAAAAATAATACAAATCCCATGTAGAGATATATAACATACCCCTGCCCCAACCCCAGATACCCAGATCCATCAATTTTAACTTGTCACCTTTGCCTTTTCATTCTATCTAACTAGCTATTTAGCTGTCATCTATTCATTTTGGAACACTTGAATGTAGACTGTATACATCATGCTATTTGAACACTTAAAACTGCCAGGTACATTTCCTAAGAACAAGGATTTTCACTTATGTAGCCACATTAAGTACAGTTGTCCAGTTCAAGCAATTTAACATTTATCTAAAGCTAACATTCTTTATATTCTAATTTTCATATATCCCAACAACGTTCCTTTGAGCCTGTTCTCCCCCCTTGTTAGAGCCTATCTACGATCATGTATTCCATTTAATTGTCATTGTCCCTTCAGTTGCACTTTCTCTTTTTAAATTTAATTGTTGGAGTGTATATACAATATAAACTTTCCCATCTCAACCCCTCTGAAGTATACCATTCAATGGGATTAAGCGCATTTGAAATACAGCAGTACCTTCACCACCTTCCATTACTAAAATTTTCCCATCTCCCCAAACAGAAATCCTACACCCAATATGCATTAATTCCCCATTCTCAATGCTCCCTACCCCTAGCAACCTACAGTCCAATTTCTGTCTCTAAGAGCTTGCATATTCTCAAATATTTTCCTCATGGGCTTAAAGTTAACATCCTAAATCTATATCTCATTTTCTTTAATACCAACTTCATTTTCATAGTACACATAAATTATGTTCCTATACCCCTACAACTCCTCATCTTTATGTAGATCTTGTCACAAAGTACATGTCTATATCTTATGAGTACAAATCCACTGATTCATCATTACATTTTATGCATTTGCCTTTTTGATCCTGTAGGAAGTAAAAAGTGGAATTAAAAGCCAAACTGCAATAGTACTGGCATCTGTATTTACTCCACGTCATTATTTTTTCATGCATCTTTGATCTATTGTCTATTGTCATTTGCTTTCAACCTGTAAAACTTTCTTTAGCCTCTCTTTAGGACCAGTATTCCACAGCTTTTGTTTATCTGGGAATTTCTGAATCTTGCCCTCATTTTTGAAAGATAGTTTTGCTGGATATAGAATTCTTGGTTGGCAATATCTTTGCTTTAAACACTTTAAATATGTCATCCCACTGCCTTCTTACCTCTATGGCTTCAAATGTGAAATCTGTACTTAATCTTATCAAGGCCCTCCTGTACATGACTTGTTGTTTCTCTCTTATGACTTTCAGAATTCTCTCTTTATTGTCGGCATTTAATAGTCTAATTATAATATGCTATTTTGTGGGTCTATTTGGGTTTATCTTCTTTGGAGTTCCTGGAGCATCTTGGATGTATATATTCATGTCTTTCATTAAATTTGGAACATTTTCATTCATTATTTTATTCAATATTCTCTCTGCCCTTTTCTTTCTTCTCCTTCTGAGCATCCCACAATGCAT
Source organism: Tolypeutes matacus (assembly GCA_026826555.1). Taxonomy (NCBI): domain Eukaryota; kingdom Metazoa; phylum Chordata; class Mammalia; order Cingulata; family Chlamyphoridae; genus Tolypeutes; species Tolypeutes matacus. The sequence continues at coordinate 57,067,654 of JAKSZT010053883.1, read as the reverse complement.
ATATTGGTATGCTTAATGGTGTCCTACAGATTTCTCAGACTCTGTTCACTTTTCTTCATTCTTCCTTCTTTCTCCTCCTCAGACTGAATGATTTCAATTGTCTTAACTTCAAGTTCACTAACTATTTTTTTTGCAGTTCCAATCTGCTGTTGAATCCCTCTAAGGAACTTTTAATTTCTGTTACTGTGGCCTTGAGCTCTGTTTTGTTCCTTATCATAATTTCTATCTTCTACTGATATTCTCTTTTGTGTTTGTCTATCATTTTCCTGATTTCCTTTAGCTATTTGTTAATATTTCATTAACTCTTTGAGCACATTTAGGACCATCACTTTTAAAGTCGTTGTCTGATGTATAACAAACCTGGTCTTCCTCATTGATGGTCTCTAATGCTTTAATCTTCTTCTTTGCCTGGGCCATCACTTCCTGTTTCTTTGTGTTTTGCAACTTTTTGTTGAAACATGGGCATTTTGCTATTTTAATATGTTGTCACTGAAATTTAGAGTCCATGGTGTCTGTTTCTTAAGTTTGTATCCAACTGGTGTTATACCAAGTTTTCCTTAAATGCCAGGAGCTAACAAAAAATAAAGAGGTAAAAAAAAAAATCATCTTTCCCTGTCTTTGCAGATTGACCTGTGCAAGTGCTTTCCTTCAGAGCTTTTCCCTTCACTGGATTGTATGAGAATAGCTCCAGACCAAAGCATAGGGATCTCCCTGACCCTTTCTGTGCATGTGTCTTATCTGGGGCATGTGCACCCATTTACATGGTTACAAGTATTTCCTCTTCCCTAGGAAAGAATTTCCTCACAGTCCCAGGCTCTTCACCGAATGTCCCACAGTCAGCAATCCCTTGACTTTACTGATCTCCTACAGCATTGTTTTGGTTAGCTCTTTGAGCAGCCTTCTATATCTAAGGCAAGGTCTGGGACAAAGAGTCCCTCAGTTCCTCACCAGACAGATTGGACCAGAGATACATGCTCCTAATATGTGCACATGGGCCACTCTGTTTCCTCTGGAACCAGGACCAGAGATCTACATTGGAAGCATGGACCAGCTCTGTTTCAGGTGGGTGAGGGGTGAGGAAGGAGCCAGCCAAATTGCCATGAAATCTTATCACTTTTAAGGAGACTTTTTCTTGATTTGGCATTCACCCTATTACTGCAGTCCTTTAACAGTTTTCTGGAACCCGGAGAAAGATGTTTGTGCCAGTTCTTGATGGTTGTTCAAAGTTTCTGTGGTGACTGTCCTGATTCTGTGATAATCAGGGTGGGCTAAACATTCGCTATATTAGAAACCATGCATGTGTCCCCAGACCTCGTTTTCCTCCCTAGGTCTGGTTTTTAGAATGCTGGTGATAAACTAAGCCTGATTTATTATATGACCATCCTGTATGGGAAAAGACTGTAACCTTAGGTATCTCTTGTCAACCTTAAGAGATATAGCAGGGGGCTATATCTGGTTGGCGTCCATCTCCCATATGGAGGGACCTGGGTTCGATCCCCGGGACCTCCTGGTAAAAATTTTAAAAATATATAGAAGGTGCGTGGGCCGCCAGGCCCTGTGCGCGGGTGCACCACCAGTTTCCGCGAGCCACACAGCAAGATGATGACATAATAGGAGAGTGACACAAGGGAGAGGCAAGATGAGACGCACCGAAAAACCAGCAACTAAGGTGGCGCGGGCAGGATGCCTCTCTCCTACATCAGAGATTCCAAGGATTGAATCCCAGTGAAGACAGGAGGAGAAGGATGAGAAGAGAGGGCAGAAAATGGACACAGAGTTGCCCAGCGAATGGACACAGAAACAGCAAAAACGGGGGGGGGGGG